>CM031239.1:845492300-846092300 GCA_018340775.1 Taxus wallichiana var. yunnanensis
GATAAGATCTTGTTTCGAAGACAAAACTATAGCACATAGAGGTTAACTATGAACAACCATGGGATTCCATCTTACAAAAGATGAAAATTATCCATGAGAATCATGCTATGAGTAGAACCATAATACTCATATTGAACATTAGGTTCAAAGGTAACAAGTAATCACATGATCTGGGTTTAATCGTTGATCCTTAGAAGAGGTAAAATGGAAGGTGAATGGTGCTCAAAGGATGATCATTAAATAGAAATAAGGTGATATATGACTTAATTCAGCAGTAGAATGGTAGAAGATGTAAGGCATTGAGGGGATCAGGTTTAGGTTTACATTCGATTCAATACAAATGATAAGCAACCGATCCATAGGTATGAGTAATGATATAAGGTCCAAGACAATTAGGAGAATTTTTTCCCGTTTACTTTTTCCTATTTTGTTACATGTTGATTTTCCTTCAAGATGAGGTCACTGACCTAGAAGATTCATTCATGGACACATTTATCATAGGAACGTTTGATAAGTTTTTGGTAGATTTTGATATGGTCAAGAGCATTGAGATGAGGTTCGTCCAATAACTCAAGTTGTGCCAAACAGTCTTGGTGAAAGTCATCATCGTTGAGCATCTCTTTAAGTGAGATACGAAGAGATGGAATCTGGAATTCAAGAGGTAGAACATCCTCTATATCTTAGACTAGAGAGAAATATGTTGCAGTATTTAATGTATGAATACTAGTGTAATAGGCACAAAAGGAAAAAGGACTGTACGTATGCCAATCTTTTTTAGTATCATCCACAACTTTGATAAGAATTTCATTTAAGGTTTCGTTGGTTAATTCAACTTGGCCATTTGTTTTAGGGTAGTAGGGTGAAGAAAAACTGAGTTGTATGCCAAACACATCACAAAGCTTTCATAGGGTTTTGTTTTTGAATTGTTCTCTAGTATCATTGATGAGACGATGAGGAATGCCAAAGTGAAAAATGATGTGCTGATTGGTGAATTAACTTATTTTCTCATCTTTTGTAGAAATAAGAGATATGGATTCTACCCATTTAGTGTAGTATTGAGTAGCGGTAATAATCAATTGATGATGTTGTGAAGAATTGGGATTGATTTCTCCAACAAGATCCAAACCCCATTTAGAGAAAGGACAAATGTCTTGTGTGACCTGTAAGGCATGACTAGGCATGTGATGAATATTGGCATGTTATCGGGACCTGCATACACAATGTTTGACATAATCACAACAATCATGGTTTAAGGTTAGTCAATAATATCCTTGGCATAGAATGAATTTAGCAAGAGCTAAACCACTTAAGTGACCTTGACAAATTCTTGTCATGAACTTCCTCTTGATGGTGTAAGGAACTTCAAGACCGGTAAGGAATCGTAAGATGGTACCGTTAAAGCCATGTTTATAAAGAATACCACCCATGATGACATAGTGTGAGACACTTTTGAGAAAGGCATGTTGGCCATTGCAAGTAAGGTCCGGAGGTAGAATTAAAAGGTTAAGGTAGTCAAAAATGACTTATACCAAAGGTCACGTGGGTTAGGTTGAACGGTTCCCAATAGGTTGACATCTCGAAATAGATAGGAAGATGATTATAGCCTTTGTACTATGACAAATATTTTTTTGAGTCGGAGGGCATATTGGGTATCATAGAATCAAGGAAGGACATGGTATCCAAAAAAATTTTAGTGGAACGTGGAGTAGTTTGATGTTCATAACGGTTAAAGGTAGTCAAAGGTATGTCTACATGATTCTTGTACTTTTGAAGTATTTTGTTACAACACTTTGGTATATACCTTTTACTTGATTTACACTAGTTGAGATTCGCCAAAGATATTAATTGATTTAACTTCTAAGGTGATGGCGATTTGAAGGCCTAATATGAGTGCTTCATATTCAAGTGACATTGTTAGTACATTCAAAATCTAGTTTGAAAGATAACGACATAGGACCACCGTCGAGAGGAATGAGGATAACTATAGCACCACCCCCATGCCGACATTTGGAACCATTGAAGAATAAGGTAATTTAGTAAACGTTATCATTCAAAGAGAGGGTATCGACGGATTCATCCGGGAAATCAAAGTTAGATGGCTGATTGCCATAGATAGGTGCATCGCAAGCTAGTCGAAACAATGATTTGGCATTTGATAGAGTTTAGATGAGTGAATTCAAGGTGTAGGAATGTGAGGAGAATGAGCCAACATGTAACATGTTGATGTTAGTAGGGCTTGGTGTACATGTAATGTAATGGGTCTATATTGATGACTACAAAGGTTTTTTTGTTAAGTAGGTAATGGTGAAGTTTAGTGGTGAAAAAAACTAAGGCTAAGAAGTTTTTGGCATGTGTGTATCGGGTTTTATACTCCAAAAGTGTATGAATTATATAATAAATTGATTTCTCCCCTGTGTTTCTCGTTGCGATGAGTGAGCATGGCTTTCAAGGAATGATTCATAGTATAAATGTAAAGTTTAAATGGTTGGTCATCCTTAGGAGGAATGAGCACAGTGATTGGATAAGGTAATATTTTAATGCCTCAGAGGCTTTGTGGCAATCACCATACCATTTGAATGAGACATCCTTTTCGAGGAGATGATGACATGGGTGGAAGCGGTCGAGAAAGCTATGGAATATAATGATGAATAGATTACAACTTGCCTTGAAAACTACACGGTTGGAGAAGGTTAGTAGTTGGAGGCATTTGAGAATAGCCCGATTTTAGTGGGATCGACTTCTATGCCACAAAAATAAATGATAAAACCAAATATTTTTCCTATGAGAACAACGAAGACACACTTCTTAGGTTGAACGTGAACATAATACTTGATGAGACGGTCAAAGATGACCTTACGTACTATAAGGTGCTCGACTTGATGTTTAGATTTGGCAAGAATTTTTCTATGCAATCTTCTAATATGCGATGCATGATGTCATGAAATATATAATTCATACCCCACTATTATGTAGAACTAATGTTTTTAAGGCCAAAGGGCATGACTCGATAGCAAAATGTCCTCTAAGGAGTGATGAATGTGGTTATGTATTGATCTTTTTGGGTGAGTAATACTTAGTTATAACTCGATAAAATGTCCATTAGTGATAACATTTCATGGCTAGTGGTAAGATCATTTAATTGGCCTATACTAGGTAGAGGAAAGTCATCTTTAGGCGTGAGACTAAGTTAAGGTCATGAAAATCAGTTTATATGTGGAGTCCCCTATCGGCTTTGTGACATGAATGATGTTAGAGATCCATAGGGGATAATAAATGAGTAGGATGAAGGAAACCGAGAGAAGGAATTGAAGTTATTCTTTGACAAGAAGGGAAATGTGAAGATGCATTTTCATAGCTTCTGTTTTACAAGTTTGGATTTAGGAATAGTTACGATATTGTGGACCACAATATTTGGGTCAATACCGTGCATCTCAATGCAGGAGAAAATTAAAGCATTGCTACGATCTCAAAGGAATGAGGTAAAAGATTCCTATTTAGCAACATATAAATATTGGCCTATCTTTAGGATGTGTGGGTCATCCTAAGTGTTAATATTGATTTTGATGGTTGATTAATTTAACATGGTTTGTGTCTCGAGAATGTAACGGCTGATGAATATAATAATCCTCTACACTAAGATAAGTGAGAATAGAATCATCATGCGACATTGAACGACGTTAATATAAGGTGTATCATTATCGATCATGTTAGGATACAGGAAGGGAAGGAAGAGAGAGCCTTGCCATTGCATTGATAAGTCATAGGTCCCACGGAAATGGTATTTATGAAATCAAAAAAGTTATAAGGAATGGATTATGGATCCATAGATGCCGTGGGTAAAGGTGGTGAAGTTGGAAAATGGGGTGAAGAAGGTTTTTCATCCTCAATGAGTTTGACATGGGATTTCTTGGAAGATGCTTCGGCAAAGCCAATACCACTATGGTCACAATGTTTACGTGTGATAAAAAAGATGATAGTATGGTGGCCTTGTTCATAGAAGCCAAAGCTAAAGCCCTTCCATGCACAATGATGGAGGAAAGTGTGGGTGAAGTGGTGATTGGTGAGGGATTGAAGGTCAAGAGAAAATGGTCACATTTGGAAAGATCTCTCGGGTGAGTGGGTAGAAGTATCAAGTCCCCATATGTTAAGTTTGTACAAAGGTGGGGAGGACCATAAGAGAAAACCTCACATATGTGGTGATCATAGAAAAGATGTTGGTGAGGGTTACCATACTCTTAAGGAGTAAAGAATGTGTCTATGTTATACGAGGTGATACTCTCCCGCAGTGAGATGTTGAAAAAAACCTTCCAAGATATCGGTAGTCTACATATGGGTAGCGGGAATAGATGAATCACTAGGTGATTGGATAGAAGAAGCATTGGTTAGTTCATAAGTAGATGGGTTAGCAGATGGGTCGACTAAAGAGGCTATGGTGGTAGTAGGAATAGAGGATGTATGTGCAGAAATGGTAGTAGTAACATCGATGGATGGATTTATGGGTGATGGAGAAGTGGTGGAAGTGGTAGATGCCTTAACTGGTATAAGGACATCATTAGGTTAGTACAACATGTTATAGGTTTTGAATGGTGAAGGGTTAGTGGGGATGGTATAGTTATGTCCTTCATGTTCAAATTTTACACAATGATGTAAGGTTGAAGGAACACAACCCATGACGTGGATCCAAGGTCGGCCAAGCAATAGGTTATACTGGAATTCCCCCTCTAAGACATAGAATAATTTCAAAATGGTATGGGGGCCCACACAAATGTGGAGGATGATGGTGCTAAGAGTGGAAGTGATGGCGTTATTGAATGAATGCAACATAACTAGGTTATTATGCATGTAATTTGAAGGGATGTGCATTTTATTGTATGTGTGGGAGGAGATGATGTTGATGCTAGCACCGCCATCAATCATAACGCATCAAACACATATATTATCAATATAAATGGAGATGAAAAGGGAAGGATTAGGATCATCTGATTAGAGAGGTATAATCTTGTCATCGAGAGAAAATGAGGCGGCTATTTTATGAGTAGTGGCAGGTGTAGAGGAATGGGATGAATTGGTGAGAGAAGCCACATGGTGAGGGGTGATAATGGAGGCCACATGTGTCAAGTTGTTAGGTAAAACCTCGATGGATTACAGAACCTCCATGAGGGCCTATCAATGGGATTCAAAAGTTTGGATGAGGTCATAAAAAGACATTTTTAGAGGGGATTGGTGTAATTTTTTTATTGTTGTACAATGGGAGATCCCGTCAAAAGTAGGATATGTGGTTCCCCAAATGGTGATTTTTGGAACAGGTGAAGAGGGTATGTTGGGCACATAATTGGAGGATGGGATAGTTTCTTTCTCCTTTCCTTTGTATTTCTAGGCACAAGTGGAAAATTGGATCATGTTAATCTGAGGAAGAGAGGTGGATGGAGAAGGTGTGTCAAGAAAATTATAACAACATGATGGACAAAAACCTAGTGTGGGGTAAGAACCTTGCGAAATGAGTAGGGCGCACTGAAATTTTGGTGGGGTTTTGGCTAGCTCTCCTATATGGACCATATTGATCTCAAATTTTGGAGGTGGATAAAAGGGTTTTGGTGGTGGTGGTTTAGGTCACTAAATGGGTAGTGGGTGAGGATGTGTAGTGATAGGTGGAGGTGGAACTAGGTCCTTATCTAAAAGGTCATCATCATAAAAGTTTTGTTTAGAAGGAAAAAGTTAGAGAAGAATGGTTTTAAAGCCTTACAATATTCTACATCATGACTTGGAACACGATGGTAGGAAAAAAAATTAGTATCGTCAAACCCTTTTGGTTTGGGCTTGAGTGGGTCATAAGGTCTAAGGGGTGGTAATGTAATGACGAAGGTCTCTAAAAGGTTAACTAGAATGTTTGCGTAAGAACATGGAAATGGATCACAATGTGAGTTGAATGTGTGTCTATATTTAATTATAGGTGATTGTGATGTGCGCGGTACTACAGGATGTGGAATTAGAGGTGGGATAGGTTTGACCACTGGTTTGTTAGGTGGTACTATCTTAGGCTTGGGATGTACCTTCTTGGGTAGAGATGTAGTAGATGACCTAGTCACGAGAAGGTGTTGTAGGCTTAACTACCTCCTTGGAGGGTAGTGGATTTTTCAATTTAGGTTACACCTTCTTAGGTAAAGGTGAAGGAGGCATACATGATGTAGAGGGAAAAATAATTGTTGACAGGACGAGTTAGCCATGGTGATAAAGGAGGTGTAGTGAAGGTTGTTGACAAAGGAAAGGTAGAAGGTATGGGTTGAAGAGAAGGAAATATCATAGGGTTTGATCCTATTCTTGTAAGTGGAGGGTATAGGTGGTAAGAAAGATGCAGGTAATGGTGAACGTGTACTGTTGTCTTTGGTAGGTTGGGTGTAATAAAGGATTGTGATGAAGAGGTGGATTGATGCACTTCGATTTGCCTTAGATAGATTGTTTCTTGGCGAAGTTCGACGGGTGAGGCCCTAGGATAGATGGAAGGGGAAAAGGTGACAAAGGCATGGTGGGTGAAAATGGTGTGTGTGGCCTAAAAGATGGGTCTTCCTTTTAGGTGGAGGATTGGTTTTTACATGGGCTTGGTAAGATGTGGCTAAATCCATTTGGATGGGTAGATGGACTTGGCTTGATAGGTAAGATGTGGCATCCCACCTATGGTAGTGACGAGTCCGGATGCAGGGGAAGGTGTGGATACAGATAGTTTCTTAGGCATATGAACATATTTAATAATTGGTAAATGTTTAGATGTAAACAAGGGTGATGAAGAAGGGTCCATTTCAATAGGCATGGTCATGGTTGATTAGGTTCATTGAAATACCTTTGAATAGATCGTAGAAGTATCTGTAGGAAAAAAATATATTTGGGTTGAGAAGGATAGCCAAAGGTGTTTCCAAATCATGGAATTATAAACATAATCCAAGCGATCAGATGAGATGTGAAAATGGAACTATTGTAAGAGGAGATGACGTTGGATTAGTAGAAATCCCTATAAAATATGTCTGTGAGCTAGGAACCGGTTGGCTTGCACTGTGGGTAAGAGAGATGAGAGTAGATTAACAAGATCCTGGAATGGTAATGAGGAATTGTCCCCAATGGTAAGTGGTGCATCTAAAGGATCCCATATGGTTTGGGGAGATAACATTTGGGATGAGATAGTCTCCTTTTTTAATGGAGAGGAAAGTGAAGATGACTATCTTATGGGTAAGAGAGTTATTAACATAAGTTGTTCATTGGGTTGCGAGGTAAGTGGTGAAACAAAATTGGTGGAAGTTGTGGAATCCTCCATGGGTGAAGGGGGAGATGAAGGGGAATCCTCTGTGGGTGAAGGAGTAGAGGAAGTAGGATCCTCCATGGGTAGAGGAGCTCATGCTAGAATCTCCTTGATAGAGGGGATAGGAGGAAATTACAGAAGGGCTAGTATGGTGTCAAACACAACATAGCCCTTGCAGAAATTACTATCATTCACGAAGGCTACCTAGTTTGGTTTGATGATGGGGTATGGTTAGGGAATGAATTCTTGAAGATATACTAATTTGATTTGTGTGTGCATTCAGCTTTTTCCGGGACGAGATATTCATTATCTAACATTTCCTAGAAAATGTTCTTGAAGGTTATATAATTACCATTCATTATGGCCTTTTATGCGATGATAGTTACAATAGTCATGTTCCTTGTACCATGTAGGCATAGGATGAGTGGGGTCAAAACTAGTATGTGGTTTTATGGGTGGAAGAGCAATGGCTCCAACCTTAAGAAGTTTTTCTAATACTAAAGAATAAGGCTCCTGATTGGAGTGTATTTTCGTTGCTCCCATCTGAATTGAAAATTTTGAATGAGAGAAAGGTTGGAGGTAGGTTTCAATTGATTAGATGGGTGAGATGGGCCAACCTTTAAAACTACCATGTTGGAAAATCCTTTGGCTTTTGAATAATTATTTTAGGGTTTTGAAGAGGAATAAGCATCATTTTATTTAAATGCATCATTTTTGTTATGCAATTGAATTTTCTTCTCTTTAATGACATAAATTTCTAGTTTTTGTGCCATTGTAAATGCTTTGTTAAAGGTACAAAAGGTTTGTACTTACAAAGTTTGTGAGATGTTCCTGACACAAGCTCTAATGAAAAACTCTATAAGCTCAATTTGAGGCAAATTGAATTTTAATTAGTTGATGAGGCTCTACCAATGAGCGAATACATAGGTGATATACTCATCGTCATATTTTCGAGTTGAGTACAAGTCGGTCATAGTGACCTTCTTGATGATATTGATTGAAAAATGGTCCAGGAAGGCTTGAGCCACTTGATTAAATGAGTAAATGGAATGTCGAGGAAAACCACTATACAAGTCTAATGTAGGTCCCATTAAAGACATGGGGAATGTTCATAGGAGTAAAGCATCATCATGGGCGATTAGATAACACCCATGTTTGAAAGACTACAAGTGTTGTTGTGGGTCTTCTTTACTATTGAACTAGTTAAATTTGAAATTTCCCAATGCATAGGGCATGGGCTCATTGCAGATTTCATTATAGGTTAAGGAGTTGCGAGAGATAGAAACTAATGCTTCCAATGTTTGCATATTTTCCATCATCATTTTAATAAGGTCGTTGGTAGGTTGTGATGATTGAGCACCCCCTGCAACATAAGGAGGTTGATGATGAATGTATGATGTGGATAAAATCCCAGTATATGGTGGTTATGAGTATGAGAACTACATGGGGGGAATAGATACAGGTGGCAAATATCCCAAATAGGTGATGGACAAGATTGGGGGTTGTTGGTGATATGTGTAAGTAGGTGGGGTAGATGTAGTGATCCTTATAGTGATTAGAGGTAAATACTATGGGATAAAGAGTATGGTTTTTTTAAAGGGGGTATGAGTTTTTGACACTATGGGTAGTTGTGGTGCTATAGGTATATACAAAGTGGTAGGTGCGCAGACAGGGCTATCCTCAAGGTGGCTAATGAAGGAATGGTTAACACCATGGGTGAAACTAACCTCAAAAGTGTGACTGATGTTGTATTTTCCATAAGTATTGATGGTGTGGGGTCAAGCTGGGATACTACAAATGGTAAAGTGGAAGAAGGTAATGCCAATCTAATGGTAATGACGTAGAAGTGGAGGTGAGGGCCGAGATGAATGGACACATGCATGTCGTATACCAAATGTCCCGATGAATTAGAAGTAGAGGAATGGGAGAGATAATTTTTAAGGAAGTGGGGTTATGATTGAGCATTCTTGTAAACTCCTCATCACCTGGTACTAATGATAATGGGTTATGTCGGATACATAGGTCATACGATGGAAGACAACGATGGGCTAGGTGTGAGTAGCTAAAGGCTTGACTATGAGTCAAAACCATGGGAGTTGGCATAGGCTTGGTAATATATTATCTGTAAATGACACAAAAACTAAAGAAATGAAGAAAAATAGGTTTCAAGAGGTGAAATTGGTCGATGTTTTAATTAGGAATTAAAACATAAGATCCGATGACATGATGCTAACCGATAACGGTGAGATGGTAACAAATGATGGTCAAGGTGACCGATACCGGTTACTGTGGGAAAATAAAGTTTTTTCAAATGAGGCAATAAATGATGAAAATAAAATAAAAACTAGATTTTATAGTGATTTTAAAGTTCCAGAGGTATGATGATGTGTTTACTGAGACTTTAGAAAAGAACAAAAATTGGGGTGAATGTTGTTTTTGGTGAAATGACAATAAAAACTAGAAACCAATAATGGTTACATAAAATTATGATATTCATATGAAAACTGATGATGGTCACCTGGACCAACAAAGTGGTCATTGAAATTTTAAAATATAGAATAATTTGATTTTTTGACTTAGATCGAGATAAACTATCAACCCATAAACCGAGTATAATAGTAATAAACCTTAACACACCAAAAAAAAAAAATCTAGAATATGACAACCATATTTATGGGGTGTGAAAGGAAGAAAATAAAATGAATATCATGACCTCACAACTTAAAACACAACTCAAGAAAAATCTAAGAAAAACACGAAATCCTAAGAGTGAATTTTATGTTTTAGCTTATGTTATTTTTAAACTAACTTGTGAATAGAACAATTTTTTTGTTTTGAAAGAGGGTATCCTATGAAGAGGCAATATTTAAGAATGGTTTCAGGTTATGTTTTGGAGGGAGCGGTCCTTTCTCTGAGTTAATGACTAGACAAAGAAACCAGCTGGGCACCCACTTTCAACCCTCTGATCGTGTGATCATTGACAACTTCTTCGAGGTAAGGTATTTTTTAAGAAGATGTGTAAGTTTTTTTTTTTTTCAATTTGGCAAAGAGAAAAGTGAATGTGCTCTATGATTCAACTATGTCAACCATCAATCGGGCATGAATTCCGGTGTATAAGTTTCCCTCGGTTTTAATGTGAGTGAAAAATGCAAACATAGAAGCATAAAATGCAATTATTTTAAAACCCAAATTGAAATGTGATATTCGATCTAAATAAAGAGTGAATAGGAAAGGAAATGACTTTCACTAATGAAAATGCAAGAAAAGGAAAAGAAGGATTCATTTTAGTTCTAGAAATACAAATGACACTGATACAAATTAAAGAAAGAGAATATTTCCAGGGAGAGAATATAATGTTAACTTCCTTTTGAAAAAGAACAAGCATACAATGGTTCCCAAAGAATGAATAAATGCAAGATCCCCAAATGGGTCTCACCGGGCGTACCAAAATGTTTCACCAGATTCTTAGAAAATTAATGAAATAGGTAAGGATAGTAGGCCAAGGAGGAATACCTATTTGTGATGTTGGTTAAAGGTTGTGCATGCATTCTGATATCCTTATCCAATTTGACTGCGAGAGTTCCCTTTTGGCTAGGAGGAACTACTTGTAAATGAAAAACAATACCACCATATAGAATTAATCAAAATAATTCATGGATTTCCTAGCGAATCTAGATACAGAAGCGTGATTCTTCCTAAATAGGTTGTCAAGTTACTTTACAAGATTAATGTTATTCAAAATATACACGAAATAATAATCTTATTGGAATTGAAATGATTTAGGTATCTCGTACAAAACAATAAGAAAGGTCAGGTAAAAGGTGATTGAGGTCAAAATGGGTCAGGTGATTGGTGGTGTTAAGTTACGTGTGCAGTACAGAATCTAGGTAAGGTCTGGTGAAGATTAAAAATGATTCTAAGTTGTTGGGAAATTGGTAGGATCTCGCTAGTCTGAGGTATATTGCTAGACACAATAACCAATGTCGGTTGTGTGACCGATGTTAGTTAGGAAGAATGACCGATGTCGGTTGGTTAACTGGTGTTGGTAGGGGAAATCAGTAAAAACCACTTAGAATTATTTTTTTAGAGTCTTTGTGATTGCACTGAGAGGTTGTAAATTGTGAGGGTGAGGTCGTAAAATGGCCTTGTAGGCTCGAGAGATGATTAGAATAGGATGAAGGTAGGTGGCCGGGTATGGAAAGGTGATAGGTTGGTAGGAGGAAGGGGGTGTACAGATGTGTTGAAAAATAAATTATTGAGATGAATTATAAATCTTATTGAAATAAAATAGAGATAAATGAAGAGATGTTAGGTACTTACTGAAGAGTAGGTTTGGAGAATGCAAGTGATGTGGACTGTGATGGAAGAGATCCGAGAGAGGAGAGTTGTTTTGTTCATGCCATGGAACTTCAAACCTCCATGATTTTTTATGTGATTCGTGATTGTGAAGAAGATGATGAATGCCAATGGTTGTTAGTAGTGCTTTAAAAAATTTGAGTTCTCTAAGTCTCTCGCTCATAAGAGATCTTGAATCGAATGAACAACCTAGGAAAAGGATATTGAAATGTATATAACCTAACTAGTGATAGTTAGGGAAATAATGTTGGTTGAGATATAACCAACATCGGTCAAGGTGAGAATATCTAGGTTGGCCAAAAATAGCCAGATTGTTGCTATTTTTGGCGTGATCTCCAACCTTCTTCCAAGTCTTGAGTGATGGATCCCAAAAAGATAAGTAGGAGTATTTTTAGGTTTGTTAATAGGAGTTAAGTCTAGGTTTAGACTAAGTCCTAGTTTGTTATGATAAGTTTAGACTTGGTCTTAGGTCATTAATGAGGTTTGAGTGGGTCATTTGAGTGAGGTGGCTAGGTGAGTTGGCTGGGGTGAGTGGTTAAGTGAGGATATTAATTAATTTAATTAAGATAATTAATTCAATTAACATGTGCACTAGGGGATATGAATGGGTAGGATATGGTTAATTTAATTAACAGGTTTTAATGGAAGTATGGCACAATTTTGTTGTCTACATATATATATATATATATATATATATATATATATATAATATAGTTTTAAGAATATAGTATCTACATTAATTTATTAAAGAAATAGAAAGGACCCTATTTAAAGGGAGCTTGACAACTATAGATGACTGTTAATCGAGAACACTTGACGTGAGAACTCACATAAGAAGTCCGCGTGGGAAAGTAGGCTAGGTTTAAGGCGTGAATGGACAAGAAGAGCACACACATGGAGGGCAAATTTAGCATTTGGGACTTAGCCTATTTTGAGCATGAAGACCTATTTTTAGAAGATGGCGTGCGGAACACACCAATGATCCAGAGACGTGCACACCACACATTGTCTATCTTTAAAGGATTAGATCAAAGTTTTTACATGGAGATGAGCTAAGAATAGGATTGTCACTTTAGTTAAGTGCAAGAGGTCTATAGATAGAAGAATTGCATGTGTGGCTATGCCTATAAGCGGTGCATGGCTATTAATAGCATGTGGCCTATTTTTTGAATAGAGAAGTGGTGAAGGGAAAGTCCCCACCCTATACACATGATGGGAATCACATAGATAGAGATATAGAGAAATATATGATGGGATTACTGTATTAGATCCATGTGCGCATTGGTATAGAATGCTATTATTGAAAGGAGCTTCTGTGTTTATTAATAGATGGAAGTTATTGGCTGAATCTAAGTGTCATTCGTGTGTGTAATTGAGTAGTGCATATTCTTGATTCAATCATGATTATTTTTTAGATTGTTCTTTCATAAATCTAAATATGGTATGCATTGTAGAACGATGGATTAGTTATGGATCTATATGTTTATTCCTTCATCACGCTAACATCCTATTACAACAACCCTAAAGAGGGACCTAGTACCTTTGCGCGCTTTGGGTGAGCCCTCATTATAGGCTGAGTGATGTGCCAACATGACTAGGGTGTTATCTGTAATTCTAGGCTGCATCATTGGTTCCATTGCCGGGATCTCTTTTCAATTGTTTTCAAGATGGTTCACAATGAAGACATACCGGTTAACCCTAGCAAGTATTGAGAAGTGGATATGCAACTGGAGAAATAATATGCATGGCGGTTTAGCAAAGTGGATCTGAATTTAATGCACACACTTGGGTAGAATAGAATATGTATGACAACTTATATAAGAGGTTTTTTACCATCTTTCCAAAGAGAATTATACGAGTGGTTGATTACTTATGCATCTAAGTGAAATTAGAGGTATTGCGCACTTGTTTGGACATAGGAATAATTTTAGGCCCTTTATCATGCTGACTTGATCTAGACTCGCAATGTGGATACATGGTTTTGTGGTGTTCTAAACAGATATATTATGGAATATTCAATTTTCACTTATTCTTGCCTAGAGGTAGCTGAATTCCACTATTTGTGCTATCCTAAAGGAACAAATCTGCAAGGCATTCCACTGGTGATCAAGATCTCGATGGTAACTTTGAACATGGAGAGTAAACCGATGGCTAACTAAACCTCACCATGCGTGATGGTAGGAAAAGGTTAGGTGAAAGATGGTAGACCTAGCGGAAGAAAGCCAAAGAGAGGAAAGGTGGTATAAGTATAATGAGGCACACGAGAGGGAGATAGAGAAGCAATGTACCATTTCAAAAGTATGGCATTGAGGAGAGAGATGGATCATGAAGGATTTGAATCTCACATAGAAGACGTGGAGCTAGAGCATCAGGAACTCCCCCATCTTGGAAAGCATGACAGAGATCCACCCTTGGCCTCATGCGAAAGTGTGCTACTAACAGAGACTACCTAGGCCATAGACACAAATCTTAATCCACATGGTGACCTAGCCCTTGCACTTGGTTTTCCAAAGATTTATTATGATAAGTAATCAACAAGAGAGTTTGGGAGGTAAGAGAGTAATTACATCAATGGCAGGACAAACAACTTCAATGTTATTCAGAGGTGTGTTTTCAGAGCATCATCCACACGTAACGTAAGTGTGTCAAATGTTGGGTTCACCTCTAGAAGTGGAACCGCCTCAAAACTATAGGAGTTCAATATAGTACTACTGTCAGAGCACATGGGAGTACATCTATAGGTCCTATTCTAGCTATTGGTGGAGGGTCAGGAGGTATAGGTGGTTCTAGTTCTAGTGGATCTGGTGGTTCTAGAGGTAGAGGAATCACAAGAGTTTCTAGATCAGGTGGTCAAGTTCTGTAGTAACCACATAATATTTATATAGAGATCTCTCTTTGTCTTCCAGAGTATAGAGGCAAAGAGGATTCTTCTAAGCATGTGCACAAGTGTGAAATCTTATGGCACGCAAAAGGGATCATGAATGCTAAGTGCAAGGCAAGTCAATTCACTACTACCGTTTAGGGATGAGCACACAGCTGGTATAGAAAGTTTGACCCTAATCAAACTTGTGTGGATTATGTAGCATTGAAGGATGCTTTCTTAAAATAGTTCTATATCTCAAAATTTGAGTAGTAAAGTATCAGCGCACTCAAAGATATCAAGTAGGGCACCACTGAGAGTGTATGTGGGTATGATTCCCACTTTAAGAAACTTCTATCTAATATTTCTTATGATACTCACACCAGCTAGCATACACAATGGTTTTTTGGAGGATTGATTACACCATTCAAAAGAGAGTTGTCACATAAGACATGCATTGATCTACGTAAAGCACTAGAATCAGCTTTGCATGTCGACGCATGATTGGGAGCATTGACACCGGCGTTAGTCCATTCTTAGAGGTACATGATTACATTTTTGGCCAAACATTTAGAGAAGCTATCGGTGAATTCATCACATGAAACATTCTCAGAATTTGGTGCACAAATTGTGAAGTAGAATGTCACACCAAGGATAGTTGTCCTCACAAAAAAGTACACTCATTACTGTTGGACTATGAGATTTGTCATTTGAATCATGATGCTAGTCACTGTCCTTTTTACAAAGACGTGATAAGGAAGAATGTATCTTTTTACTATAAAAATTTGGTCCACGACCCATGATACTAAGGATTTTCAATTGATTGGTCAGATCTAGTATGTTAGAGACATTGGGGTATGACAGACAAGTGTAATAGATAATTCTAAGGGTAAGAATGAGAACCAAGATTGGGATCATAATCAAATGCACTATGATAGGAATGAGGGCCATTTTGAAGGAGGTCATGGAAGGGGATGTCGATATCATGGTGGATACAGAGGATGAGGCCGCGGTGGAAGAAGAAGGGAGTTTCATCAAGAAACATTTTATACATGCGGATCCCCTAATCATTATAGGCATGAATTTCCCTAGAATGTTACATGTTATTTTTTTTGAAATAATCATATCTATGAGGAGTGCTCAAACTTATATGAGCATCTTAGTAAACATCATAAGCAAGAAAACAAAGGCGTAAGGATGGTTAGGATCTAGCGCGCTGAGAGGAAAATCAGTGAATGCCTAAGATAACACCAAAACTTGAGGCTTTAATCAGTAAATATTACCACAAGTGCTAAAGCAACATGTGCAAGAGAGGCATTGTACCATAAGCCTACGATCACCAAGGAGGAGGTTTTACATGTAAGGTACCCAAATCTAGCTCATCAAAAGGCAAGTTTATCGGATACCATGCAAGTGATAAGGGATCTTCTGTGGTGAAATACAATACTTAAAGGAGAAAAAGAAAGCATCGAGACAATCCAAACTAATATCGATGGTCTGAGAGAAGTATGTAAAATGTTGCACCAGGAGAACATCATCCCACTATTAGGAATTTGGTTAAAAGGGAACACTTCACGCACAAGTATTGAGATAGGACGACACATTCGCATGTAAATCTTCCCCATGATAACATTAACTATGAAAAAGAAATTACTCTAAATGTTGTTGGGGATGGATAGTTGTTGACCAATATTCGATAGATACAAGCGTGGAAGTAATGTTCTTACATTATATGCATGGGTACAAATGGGGAGACCCCATTACAGCCATCATCTAATGTGTTATTTATGGAAAAAAACTAAGGCCACTCTCATAGGAGTTTTCAAGGATGCATCTATAACTATACAAGGGGCCAAGTTCACTTTGGGGATTTTGAGGTATTAGCACTTGTGGAAGCAGACAATTTTTCAGCCTTGCTTGGATGCCCTTAGTGTTATGTGAATAATGCTAACTTGAGATTCAATAAGGGGTATATCATCTTTGAGAAGGAGGAAAGGGTTGTGATACCTTTGACAGATGGGAAGTCTACACCATATGTTGAGCCCATAAGTGAGGAGGACTTAAACAAAATCTATGTCCATGCTTTTCAAGATCCAGAGGTAAATGAGCCATCAAAGGAAGGCATCCTACAGTGGGAGGTTTATAATTCTATTAGTGATACTAAAATTATTTCTTGTGACAATTGGGCTCATTGTACATATAAACTAGTAGGGTGCAAAGTGAAAAATGTGGTTACGTGTAAGAAGGGACTTCATTCTATTCAATGGATAGGTAGTGCAGTACCTTGGTATATAGGAGCAGAAGATCTTCCTATATTTTTGGAAGCAATAAAGGCACAATGCATAGACCAAGTCAAGAGAAGAGACATGTTAGCATATTTCTTACACAAGATAGCAACATGCTGATGGGTAGTTCACAGAGATAATCTTACAGAGTGGAAGGAGATCAGAAGTGCTCTATCTACTAGGTTTGTAAGAAGTAATGCACCTACGCAGATCTACACTTATAATGGTGATCAACCTTCTCAACATCACATTCAACTTAGTGTGAGAGACTCTAGAAAGTGGGACAAGAAGCATTACCACCTTCACTCTGGGTGCATAGACTGTATTCTACTCTACAAGGATGTGCACATGCTTGGTATGTATATGCAGAACTACATAGAGAGACTAGGAATTGGCAAAATTTGACTACAAGAATGATCTAGATCTTTAACTACTTTTCTTCCCAACCTCCAATAGAAGAGGAATTAAAATTTGTCAAGTGGTTAACCATGGGAGATAGTGCAAAGGTTGAGGAACTCATACAGAATTAATGGGTGAGATAGAATTAGGCGCGTGTTTTGAAGAAGGAGAAGACTCCATATTGCTTGATCGTGCTTGTCTTAAGAAAGAAAAAGGTAAGATGGTGTACATCATGGATGATGAGGAAGTTGAAAATTTGGATATTGACCATTCATAAGGAGCGTGAAAGGTCTTGGATAGTGTAGATAAGGATACATGCCCATACCATGAACCAATGAAGACCAAAAAGGTCAATATAAGATAATAGGATAATCCTAAAGAGGTCATAATTAGAGACTACTGGTCAAACTCGGAGGTGGAAAAGATCATGGATTTACTCAGGGATTATCATGACTTATTCCCTCAAGGGTATCATGAACTTAAAGGTGTGCATGAATCACTTGGGGAAATGAAGATAAATCTTAAGGAAGGTGCACGCCCTGTGAGAAAGATACCTTACAGTAATGAATCCTAATTTACGTGAAAAGGTAAAAGAAGAAATTGATAAAATGTTGAAATCTGAAATTATCAAGCCCCTTGATGAGTCAAAATGGGTTAGTCCAATGGTGATCAGTATCAAGAAGGATGGATGAATTAGAATATGTGTGGACTACAGGGAGCTAAATGATGCCTATGTAATAGACCCATTCCCTACGCCATTTACTGAGGAAATACTAGAGCGAGATATATTCCTTCATAGATGGGTTTTCTGGGTATCATCAGTGTAAGGATTGCTCAGAGGACCAGAAAAGACTACATTTACTACTTAATGGGGTAGCTTTTCCTTTTAAGTGATTCCTTTTGGATTGAAAAACATGCATGTTGTATTCTCACGTATAGTTGTTCAGGCATTCAAATATTTTATTCACAACTTTTTGCAGGTTTATCTAGATGATTGGACAATATATGGGCTTGTGAAAGATCATTGTGATAATTTGTGCTTAATGTTTGAACGATACAAAAATTGAGTATTTATTTAAACATCAAGAAATGCATATTTTCTACACCTTTTGGAATATTTTTAGGGAATATAATCTACAAGGAAGGGTTCTTTGGTTGATCCAACTAAGGTTCTAGTCATTCTAGGCCGGAAGCGCCTACCAATCAAAGTGAAGTGTGTGGATTTTGGGTCATACAGAGTTACTATCAAAATTTCATGAAAGGGTATGACAAAATTGTTGTACCTTTGGAAGAATTACTAAAAGAGAAAGGTACATTCTATTGGGGAGAACCACAACATAAGCGTGCGTTTGAGATATTAAAAAGAGACTTACTACCACACCCATTCTACATTTCCCTAATGGGATAAACCATTTCATGTGCATGTGGACACTCGGCATAGCCATTGGCACTGTGTTAGCTCAACCTGACGAAGGTATTATAGATCATCTAATTTGTTTTACTAGTAGGAAGCTGAATCCTACTGAAAAGAATCATACAACTACAAGACGCGAAGCTTTCTCAATGATCTATGCATTCCACAAGTTTTGACAAGTACTTTTTGGGAACACCATTTGTGTTTTATATAGATCACATGGCATTAAAGTATTTGGTGAACCAACCGGTCTTGCAAGGGCACATATGTAGATGGGTACTCCTATTTCAAGATTTTTACTTCACAGTTGTGGTGAAGCCAAGGAAAAGTAACTCTGGACTAGACCACTTGTCTAGAATTCACTTAGGAGAAGAAACACATAAAATTGAAGAAACAATGCAAGATGCATAATTATATAGGTTACAATGTGCAATCTCGTAATTTAGAAGACATTTTTGTATTTCTACGAATTGGTATGGCACCGAGAAGAAATCAAGGCACTAGAAAAGAAACAAATTGCTATACCCACGACAACGTTAATGTTAATCGCTGGTCACCTCTATGAGTTAGGTAGATATGAAGTATCACTTCGTTGTGTATTAGAGCATGAGCACAAGGATATTATGGAAGAAGGCCATGGTGGTATTGTAGGTGGCCACCATGTAGGTGATGCGACTACCGAAAGATCTTACTTGCTAGATTATGGTGGGAAACACTATATAAAGATTATAAGGCGTATTGTAAGGCATGTGACCATTGTCATTGCCTAGGAAAACTAGGGCAAAGAGATGAGATGCCTTTGAGACCGATTACTAGTGCTAAACCATTTGAGAAATGGGCCATTGACTTTGTAGGACCTATTTCACCAGCCATGTGCAAGATTGGATTGCGATATATCATTACTTGCATATATTATTTCACACGGTGGGCGTAAGAAACACCTACGAACAACTCGCATAAAGTGGCTAAAACTGCTAGGTTTCTCTAGGAGAATGTTCTTACAAGATATGGATGTCCTTTAAGCTTGAAAAGTGATAGGGGTATATAGTTTTTGAATGAGACAATCAAGATCCTATTAAATGAGTTTATGGTTGCACACCATAAAACTACACCCTATCATCCTCAGGAAAATGTAACTTCTGAGGATTTCAACAAGATTTTGAGCCAAAATTTGACAAAAAATTGTGATGTTGGGAGAAAGGATTGGGATGATAAAGTTTCAGCTATCCTTTGGGCATATAGAACAACTTATAAGAGATTGAACAAAGCCACACCGTTAAGTTGGTGTTTGGCACAGAAGCCATTCTCCCTATAGAATTTATGTTACCTTCTTTGCATATTGTGCACACTGGAGATATAGCTAATGAGCAAGCTTTAGAAGAGCATATTGAGAAGATGATTCAATTGGATGAGCAATGATCCATAGCATGATGGAGTCAGAAGCATGAAAAGGATAGGTAGAAAGCATGGCATGACAGAAATATAAGGGATAAGAATTTTGAGATTGGACAAATGGTACTTCTTTATGACTTTAAGTTCTTGCACCATCCAAGAAATCTCAAAGAACATTAGTTACAGTCATATGTCATCACTCACATACTTGAAACAGTGCTTTCTAGTTAGAATAACTTGATGAAACATGACTACTTGGTTACTTCAATGGGAGTAAGTGAAGACCTATTATAAATAAGTCTTCTTGGTGTTTGTAATAAGGCAGTATTGCCATATATATTAGGTTTTCAATTATGTATTTCCTTCATTGTCTTTATGATTTGTCAATTTAATTTTTCTTGTGTAATAAGCGCACTTGCGCGCATGAAACAAATTACTATGTGAAGAATGTTTATGCACAAAAGGACTGCACATACTTTTAGTGTGGAGTGGTTGTTTATATCTAGGTACAAGAAAGTGGGAATTGAAAGGATAAAGGATTAAGCTACTATGTGTGTTTTTAAGTCAAAAGAAGATTGCTTCTCAAAAGTGACCAAGGATGGAGATGAAAGAAGGAACAATATAACACGAGGCAAGTGGAGGCCATGATAACTACTAGGAGAATTTACGGTGATGAGGTACTCTCGGGTGCAAGGGCATGCACTAAAGAGAATTCTATGACCAGAGGGTAGGGAGGCATGCTAAAAGGCTATAATTGGGTGCGAAGATGTACCTCATGGAACAAAAAAATTTCAATGAATGAGGGATATTTGGTAGGTGAAGGAGAAATAAATGCATCAAATTTTGAAAAATCTATATAAGAATGAGATGTAAATTAATTTTTACCATTTTGATTAAGAGTATTTGAAAGAATCCAAGTGTAAAGAGTTGAGTAATCGTATTAAGGTGTGATAGGTATGTAACCAATTGTGACAAAGAGATCTATGCACGTAAAATTCTTGTGTCCCCTGGTGGTGAAGGGTTTGAGCGAAGCAAGGCAAAGGAGATGAGTTAGGGGCATGTAATTTCACCTACGACACGTTGAATCAAACTAGGGTTATCTTTGCATATTGTAGAATTTGAATGGAAAGGATCTAAAAAGGATTGCAAGGTAAAAATGGCACCCAAGAAGGTAACTATAGCAGGAGTAAAAGGAAAGAAGAAGGTGATCATCAAGGAGGAAGAAATGGCTCCAGAAAGAAATTTTTCAGAGATGCAATATCCAAAGGGGGTTAATGTTGGCTAGGAGTGGGATTATCACATAAGGAAAATAAAAGTGAGTGAGTACAATCACCGTACCATTGTGAACAAGAAGGATATTGACGCATTATTGAACACGAAGACAAATAAACACACAACGGAAGATATGTCGAGTGTATAATGATGTTGGTGAGAAGATATTACAAAGGATAGGGGTTTACCAACTTTGTGAGCTCCCGATTTCAGAAATTATGAGACATTATACCAAAGTGGCTTATGAGCAAAGTGCACGAGGATTTTTCTACTTTGTAGGGCACGAGTCGGGATTTCAACCACATTCATCTCCATAGTGACAGGGTCAAAAGGCATGGGAGACAATTTGTGAGATGATATGATAGATACAACCAAAATATTAGAGACCGGGAAGGAGTTGGGATATACAAAAGTTCCACATGGTATAGACATAAAAAATAAAGAAGTATCTAGTTGTACAAACAACCGCACATCTCATTACAAAGCTTAATGACTAGGAAAGATGGTCACAAGTGAACACCTTGTGGTTGCACATTTCCAAAAAGATGTCCGAAGGAGTAGTCTACAAAATTTCATGGTATGTCACAGAGACAATCATCAAGAAGCGTACGCATGAGGAAAGATCAGCTTTGGAGTTGTTCGCTTATTACTAGTGTTCATGGAGATTAGAGTGCTCGATGGACCGAAGGAGAATGTATGGGAGTATCCGATTGAACACAAATCACCTATAGAACACTTAAAGAATTACCTATATGAGGGATCTATGATGATAGATAAGGTTAATCAACATGCCAAGAAATGGTATGATAGGCTCCGTACAACTTTTGAGGAAGAATGACGCATCCGCAAGAACTTGCCTTCAGTGGTTGGAAAGGAAGTTCAATTTACTATATACCAACATTTCTGTATAGCGTGGTTTGTAATGAAAGATAGGGCATGGAGTCCTTAGTGAAATTTTCCATATGAATTCATAGAAAATTACTTCTAGGAATCATTACATAGGTTTACTGACGCAAATGACTCGATGTTCAACGTGGATAAGGTAGATTGTAACTACCACACACTAAGGAAGAAATATGTGTATCCATGGTGGGGTGCATATGTTGAAAGACTCATTTTTGATGTTTTGAGCATTAAACCAATAAGTTTGGTGGTGGGATATATTGGAGTAGTGCTGGTGTATCTCCAAATGAATCCAAAGATGGAGAATAACATGTATATGGAAGGTGAGTTTGCACTTCCAGCACCACCAAAGGTAAAGCATACAATGGAGAACATCCCAGTGCCTAATCCCATAGAGCCAATCTATGTGGAGGATGAGGAGGATGATCAAAAAGATAGTGGTGGTTTGGAGCATAGACAAAGGAGAAATCCTATAAATAAAGTTGAAGATGAGCGCGCCACTACACCACCTCACCCACAAGAGGGGATGATGAGGACTTGAATGCAGTCCAAGGGGAGCACATATTTAAGAGGGTGTTTAGGAGAACAATGACCCAAGGTGCTACTCTAACCATAGTGTGTAGATCACCTAGAATCTATCCACAGAAGGAGGAAACCATGCAAATAAGGAGGAAACCGAAGTTAAATGAGGAGGTAGAAGATTCATAGGAAAATGTGTCTAATTCTCCTACACTTCCAGAGAACATAGAAGAACAAGTTGAAGAATCAAAGGAAAGAGGAGAGAATGAGAAGGGACTAGTGGAGAAAATGGTAGATAAAGTTTAGGATATGGAGACACAAGTTCCAAATTTGGAAGCTAAGGTCCTTAAGTAACAATGGTCTAGAAAAACAAGTAGAGAGCACATTCCACTAACCATGGGGTATGCGGAGGATGCAGGTAAAATTGTTCATGCCCGCTTCCAAAGCATGATAGCACAAAAGGATTTATTTGGCTGGGAGCTAATGGATGAGGATATGATGACTGTGCACACTCAGAAAGCAACTATCATGGTCAATGCACACCCATATGGATGAGCCTGACTTTGATATATGTGAAGATTCATACATTTCGAGATGGCTGAAGAAGGCACCACAATCTAGACATATGATAGTAAAGCCTACTGTCATGTCAGATGAGTAGGTCAGCAACGCATTGGTAAAGGTTTCTACTAAAGTTGTAAGGAGAAACATGGATAAAGCTACAATGATAAGAGTGTTGCGCGAGGAGCTAAAGACAAAAGATGCAGAGATAGCGCACATAACTCAAGAGAGGGACTTAGCGTGGAAAAAGAATGAAGTATTTATCAGCATCATAGAGGAGATTGGGGACAATTTCATAAGAGCTAGGCCACACTTGGAGGCTAAGGTACCATATACATTTCCTTCAGCTATACACTATGTAGGAAAGTTGGTGCATTTGGTACTTGAAGATGAACCTCTGCACATACCAACTTCAAGGAATTCAGAACAAGAGGTAGGGTGAGAGAAAGCATCAGTGATGTGAAAGATTACATCATATGAAGGGCAGCTACAATTTCTACAAGAAGTATTGAAGAAAGTAGACCAGGCTTTAAACATCTAAACAACTACAAAGGCAATTATCAACATGAAAACCTTGGAATAAAGCTATAAGGTATAGAGAGAAATGAAGGATGGAACATTGGGCCATGTAGAAATATTGTCAATAGTTAAGTAGAAATGTGAGGCCTTGGTATTACCACAAGAGCCACATAAGACTCAACTGGAAGAGCTTGGGAAGCTCATTGCATAGAAAGCGGATTTTTAGAAGGAAGAATGACCTCAATGTCCAATGTTATGTTGGTTCTACAAAATTAAAAATGAGAGATTGTGAGAGATGAGTTGGAATCCATTGATGTGGACACTCCAGAGAAATAAGAACAAGCACTCACTGAATGGCAGACCTTGGAGGCTGGAATAAAAGAGGAGTATCTAGAGTTTCTCCTTCAAACTGATATAGAGGATGTTGCCTCTTAAAACATTCTTTATTCATCTACATTCTTTCTTATTCTTTCCATTCAATATTATTTACTACAATTTTTGAAGATACCCATTATCGGGCGACAATGTGATTAGTGTGGGGTAATGTTGATCAGATAACACTTGATAGAACTCACACAAGAAGTTTGTGTGGGAAAGTAGGCTAGGTTTAAGGGTGTGAATGGACAGGAAGAGCATGCACGTGGAGGGAAAGTTCAACATTCAGACTTAGCCTATTTTGAGCATGAAGACCTATTTTTAGAAGATGGCATGTAGAACACAATAATGACGTAGGATGTGCACACCACACATTTTCTATCTCTAAAGGATTAGATCAAAGTGTTTTACATGGAGACAAGCTAAGAATAGGATTGTCACTTCAGTTTACCTGCAAGAGGTCTATAGATAGCACACTTGCATGTTTGGCTATGCCTATAAGTGATGCGTGGCTATTAATATCATGCGGCCTATTTTTGGAATAGAGAAGCGGTGAAGGGAAAGTCCCCACCCTATATATATGATGCAAATCACATAGATAGAGATATAGAGAGGTATACGACGAGATTACTATATCAGATCCATACGCGCATTGGTATAGAATGCCATTATTGTAAGGAGATTTTGTGTTTATTAATAGATGGAAGTTATTGGATGAATCTAAGTGTCATTCCTATGTTTAATTGAGTAGTGCATATTCTTTATTCAATCATGATTATTATTTGATCTTTTTATTTAATAAATCTGAATATGGTATGCATTATAGAATGATGGATTAGTTATGGATCTATATGTTTATTCCTTCATCACGCTAACATCCTACTACAACAACCCTAAAGAGGGACCGGGTACCTTTGCACGCTTCAGGTGAGCACTCAGTCTAGGCTTAGTGATGTGCCAGTGTGACTAGGGTGTTACACGGTAATTTTAGGCTATATAAATGACTCCTTAATAAAAATATGTAAAAAAAATTCAAACCAGGATATTAGAGCAACTACATTATTTTGTCCCATTCCATGGGTCTTTAACCCCAAGCCAATAGGAAAATTTTAATTTTCCTATTCTCAAGGAAAATTGTCTCCGTATGAGAGACCTTGTGATTTGAATTTTTACATGTTTACCTTGGAATTTAACCTGGGCCTGCACATACATTACAAACTATACAAGAATTAATAAAATATTTCTTAAACATTTTAACCTTTACATATGATATTCATGCCCAGGTAAAAAAATTATTCTAGAGCCCCTTTCACCAAGGGTTTCGAGGATGGGGGTCCACCACAATTTTCTTAAAAATACAATTTATTCAAAAATACACAATTTTAGTTTACACAAAAAATGGAAAGAAGGGGGGCTTGATCATTTTAAATACCCTTTGAGGTTGTTTGATAAAACCCATAAAAATCAAATAGTTTACATAAAATAGCTTAGACCTAACCTATTGAATTTAAACCATGCTCGACACTATGATAGAATTTAGAGGATTCTAATTATTATGAATTTAATCAACCAACACATTTAAATATTAATGTAAACCATAAAACATTAAATGTTAAAAATTATGTAATGTAATAAATAAAATTACATAACATATTAATTAAGTAATACATACCAAAAGTAAGAACATAGTGACACAATGTTTATAGTGGAAAACCCCAAATAGGGTAAAAAATACCGTGTAATAACCTTTTACTTTCCAAGAACCAAACTTACATCTAGTAACTTTCACTTCCTCCTTTCAACCCTAATCACAAGGGTAAAATAATATTCACCTTTGATATTTCATTTGAACATATCAAATGAGGACCTATAGTCCTTTTTATATTAGGTGATCAGGTATGTCTCTCGACCCACCTTTTCAACCTTATCGGTTGACACATATACCTAGGTTTATAATATTTAATATTATAAATATAATCATTTCATGATATTAAATATTTAACCGAAAGTATATACCTAGGTTAACATATTTAATAATAAAAATATAAATATTTCATATTATTAAATATTAACCTATATATATTAGTGATGGACCCATATACATTAAGGGTTGGCCAGACCACTTAATCATTATGTTCCAATATTTTCTCGGGTGATTTCATGCCAATTGCAAGTTTTGGGGTGATCTCATGCTATATGTGAGAAGAAGTGTAGGAGAAAGGTCTACTATCATTCTCCATCCCTAAACAACTTCCCAACATTTATACACCACTACGAGATGGTGTGATCTGTCTTGCTCAAGTTTGATCTAGTTTGATCAAAAGAAAAAAGGAAGATAACTATTAAATTATTGCTTGAGGATTGTTCCTGTACAATACCAACTACTCGTGAACTGATGGAAACCATGCCGATATGAGAAAAACTATGTATTTTCATCCTAGTCATAGGAACCCGGGAAGGGAAAAAAGGCCTAGGCACCCATGTTTGTCTCTACGTGCTAGTGTCTGTGTTTGAATAAGGACCCGAATCTGATTTTGAGCCCACCGAGACTCTAGAGTGCGTTGAATATGTGTGACCTATATTGAATTGTAGTTGTAGAACACTGAATGGTTTGAATGATTCACCTAATAGATGTCCCCTTGTTTGGGGTGCATGAGACATTGCTAGGAGGATGTTTCCCAAAGAAGACCACATGATGAACTAATAACAATATGTAGGATGTAATTTTCTTGGTAGAAACCAAAGCATACACAAACAATGGCTAGGAAACAAGTGTTAGTGCAAACAAGCATGCATATAGAAAACAATGTAAACAAGAAGACAATGTAGATTGTGACAAAAGGGTTTAAAATATGGGACATCACTCCTAATGTCACAAGACAATTAGGGATGAAGCGGCCAAAAGAATACAAGTGGTAAAAATAAAATCATAGGGGAAAAGTGTGCAAGTAGTGACATACAATGTCAAATAGAGACAAGCAATAATAAGAAAATCATTAGACAACCATGGTGGTAAATAGTTCCTACAAAGAAAATGTTGCACATGAAGCACTCGTTAGCATGTTAGAAAGATATAAAGTATGTCAAAAGTTTGTATGATCCGATATAGTAGTGTGATAGTACACGGGAAGTAGTATAGAATGAAATAATAACACCTCTAATGTGTACAAAAGTGGATTCCACATGAGCCTGTTGTAGGATTAGTAAAATTTATGGTTCCAAACATTCATGCTGCATGTAACTATCTATATAGAGTCTACTATCAAAACTAGAAATCAAGTGAATGTGCATGTGTATATATAAAATAAAATGACATACAATGTATCTATCTAAGATAGTAAGAAAAGGGTAACATGCAAATATGAGAAAGCAAGAACAATGTGCAACAAAGATATGCAGTATGTTATGTGTGTGAATGGAATTAAATGCAATGTGAGTGTGATAGGAATAGCGTTCCCATAAAGTGAATGTAAATGAGTATGCATGAGATGAGATTCATTTATAAATGACCCCTCATTAATCAAGAATGAACCATACAAAAGGAGTACATCATCGGGAAATTGTTTGAATGATGTGTATACTAGAAAGATTCGATCAATAGAGAACATAGTGTAGATTATAGAATGGTTTATTGTGATGTGAAAGAATAATATATTAGAAACATTGAGTAAGATGCTCGAAAATAATGACTATGGAGCACGAAGTGTAATATGTATAAATATGTGAATGAGACACTTGAAATGGTTGATCATGAAATGTAGAAAATGCTAGAAATATTGAATAAGACGGTAGAGAGATTGATCTTGAAATGTGAAGCATAGCATGTAGAAATATGTGAATGCGTATAATTTAGAATGATGTAAGTGTGGTGAGATTCATTTTAGATTGAAAATTTCATTAGTAAAGTATGAACAATGAGACTATAGTGTGTCATCAGGTAATGAACGCGGTGTGTAAAAGTATACGAAAGATATGGCGTGAATGCGTTGAGTATGAAATGTATAGTGTGTATGATTTATAACAGTCTGCAAGAAAGAAATGTGATGAATGTGCAATGTGTGAAGTTTGAAGTGTGTGAGGTTCATGTGTATAGTATGCCCTCAATAATCAAGTTTGAACCAAAGCATGAGAGTGCGTCATAGGGTAATGAAAATACAAATGTATCAAGATGTGTAGAATGTGTTTGAATGACTAGATGTGAGGAAAGAAGTGATATATTAGAAGTATGAAACACCTATCAATGCTAGAGTGGAGGGCGGAAGAGTAAGCATGATGCCCTCATGTGTGAAATGATGATAATGAAAAAGTAAAAGCTGTTTAAAAGATCATCATTTTCTTGATCGAATCCAAACAGAGATGCGTTAGAAAACCGGCAAGAAATAGCGTGTAGTGGATCATATAAGGAGCCATTGTGGCATAAATTATACATGCACTTTTCATACTCTTCATTAGTGAAAGGTCTTAGTAGACATCCATGTGCATACCAATGAGTGATATTTTGTGAATAGTCGAGAAACGAATCATTGTAGATAGAAACAAAACCAAAAGGAATAGGGAATGTGATACTATTATGGTTAGGATATAAATTTCCCCAATGTAATCCAACCAAGGATTCCCAAGTGTAAGTGGAGAAGTACGAGAAGTGTATACAAGGAATACTAAAATATGGAATACATGAAGACCATAAGCAGTAGTAATGTGAACATATCCATGGTAGAGATGAGGGGAATGGGGTGAAGGCGAGGAGATCATCCAATGTGAATCCTAGTCTATTCAATCCGGCATGTGTGCATACAATATAAAAACAAGTAGGATCAAATGTAATATGGTTCTAATAGGATTTATTTATGAAAATCCTTCATATAAAAGGAGGATGTGCCAATTTTGGTGGAAGATGAGAAAGTGAAGTATGTGGAATGACGCCCAATGTTTGGATAGGTTCTAAAAAAGTAACATAGAATTTTTAGAATCAAAAGGGGGAAATGATGTAGATGGGACAATGTCTAACATAAAAATAACACCTTCAAGTGGTGGAAAGTGAGTTGGAGAATCCATGGGTTGTGGGTCATTAGTAGTAATAGATGTTGGAGTAGGAAGGGTAGTGATTGAATTGCGGTTGCAATATTTGAATGGTTCATGATCACTGGAAATTGTATACTCTACACCCTCATGTAAGAATTTAACACATCAATGTACTGTAGAGGGTACTACTTGCATGGCATGAATCCATGGTCTACCAAGTAAGCAATTGTATTGAATTGGAAATTTAATGACAAATAAAATCGTATGAAGGGTTTTTGGCCCAATAGTGATAGGTAAAGTGATATGGCCTATGCATGGACAAATGGAACCATCATATGCGTGAAGAGAAATGGAGGAAGGATGAATATAAGAAGCAGAAATACCAATAGCTTCAATGAATGTTAACATGTACATATTAAGATAAAATAAAATATCGACAATAATTTTTATGACACCCACATTATTGATGCGAATCATGATGTATAAAGTGGATGATTTTCAAAACCAAGTAACACCAATAAGAGGATTATATGGGAAAGTGATGTGCTGAGAAAATGCATCTACGAATGTGTTATAGACTATATCTAGATGAATATCGAAGGAACACGAGTAGTAGCCAAGAGAGTAATTATTTTATCTCTTAATTCAGGGTGTATAAGAAATAAATCATGAAAACAAATGTCCATGATGGTAGAATCTTAGAAAATGCGGGAAAAATTAGATAAAGACTCTAAAGGTGTTTGAAGAGGTGGGGTCCACCAAGTGATTTAACAAAAGTTAACCTTTTTTTAAACCCTAGATAGGATATTTCAGAGTCACAATGATAAATAAAGTAGTAAAGTACATGAAGTGACACAAGCAATAAGAAAAGTAAATGAAACCCTAAGTGAAATGAAGAGTTAGAATACTTAGCTGATTTCACAATATTTTGGACAATGTGTGAAGGTGGAGGAATGATAAAAATAGAAAAAAATAGCAATTGAACCTGAAAAATGTAGAAACACATGAGGAAGATGGACTAGGGAACTGAGTAGTACTTATGGTGCTTGGGCACTAGTGGTGCGTGCGGGAGCTCAAAAAATTATCTTTGAAGGGTCACTCGGTTGTTACAATTCTTTTATCTATTGCTATAGTGTCATATAATGATCATCGATGTCACTGATAACTTGCAATAAAGATATCACCTACAAAACATTGAAACTACATCAAATCCTACAAAAAATGTAAAATGGGAGGTCGACTTTCCTCGATTTTCAACAAAGTTAACTTAAAATCAAGCATTGTACTAAATTATAACCCTATACATGATAAATAAAATAAAGTTCTTAAAGGATTTTAGAGGAAATAAAATAATAAATGGAAATATATTGGAACCCTATACATGATGGAAACATCAATTTTTCTCTAATACTCAACAATATTTTGTGAGAATCAAGATATTGGTGCTCAATCCAATGCCCTAGATTGATCTTTTCATTGTATTAGACTCTTCGTAGATATAATTATTTCTGTGTGACTCATATTGTTCCTCGTGCTTCAAATATTAGTTTGAGTAAAGGAAAATTATCAATTTGTGATGAATTTTGTGCCTTGTCAAAAAAGTGGAAGAATTTAGTGGACATGGTTAATAGATTAGTTTATCAAAGTATACAAGCTTCCGACTTATGGGTGATTGAGATACATCTACATATTTAAGAAAAAAACATGAAATAAACATCGAATGATTCATTGGCTCGAAAATTTGAAGCTATGAAGTCCCAAAAGCATGCAACCCGACCAAGAAATATAAATCTCAGGACCAAATGAATCAATTAAAATTGACTTATCCATTTAAATAAAGACAGGGACATTTGAATGTCTCATCAAAGATATACATTTCAAGTAATTTAAATGCCAATGAAGTAGAGGACACATGGTGGGATTCTAGACCTCTTTAAAACATTCGGGTTTCACAGAATTCAAGTCCATGAAATGAACCATAGTTAATATGGTTTTGGTCCATGAGTAGAAATATTCATCGTGGTCAATGAAAAACGTTGGAGCTAAAGGAAATGTAAAATATAGCAAGATAAATAGCTAAAAAGGTAGACACATTTCATCATTTCGGTGTGGGGTGAGAAATTAGACTTTTGTGGAATTTAAGTAACCTAAATGATCCTAGTTCTATAAGGGCATCGGGTCTAAGTAAAAGTTAAAACTTACCATGTGAAGGGGTGTCCCCACAACACATGAAAAATAGGCACAAAATAAAGACAGTCTAACATTGCAAGGAACATGGAGCATTCTCATTGGATCACATTTTGCGATTGTCAGTCGGGATTATAAAAGGTATGACATTGCAAAGTAACATGGGGCTTCCTCATTGGTTGATGCTTCACAATAGGTAGAGGAGGTTAAAGAAAATACTGACATTTTGAGGAGCATGGAGATTTTCTATTGGCTCATGTTACGTGGTTTTTAGTCGAGGGGCTGTCAAAGTTGAATTGCAAAGTAAGCATGGATCTTTCTTATTGGCTCATGCTTTGTGATGGATAAAGAATGATCTACTACGTAAATTTTTAAAGAGCATTCTCATTGGCTCTCACTTCGCAGTTGAGCATGGCATTAGTCAAACGTATGAAGGTGGATGCATGGCATCATTCCGTGACACTCCGGTGGATCTTAAGCCCCGAGAATGAACAAGATTTATTAAAAATCATCAGGTCCAAAAGAAGGAAATAGCATTCAAAAGACAAATAAAACTAAAAATGAACAAATCCTAACCCCACATCCAACCAAAGACTAACACATGGTGAAGGAAAATAAAAGCACACATAGGAAGAGGAAATATCTAAGGCTAATCAAAGGCTGCCATGTGTCATTCTCATGTTCATCCCAACACGCAAAACTTTAGAAGGCCATATATTTCAATCCCCTGCTCCAAATCTTGCAAAATTTATATTGTTGGAAAGGTATTTTCGATCCATTCACTTTGGCATCATCAAATTCATAAATTGATGGTAGTTAGGGGAAAAAGAAGAAAAAATAATCAATATTCAAGAATGCAATTCCAATGTTGTTCGACCACTTGTCTTATTGAGTTATAGTTTCTATCCCTTCTCCAACAAGAAAGACATCAGGAATGAATGACCTTGGTAGGCTACCCATGCTCCTTTTCATAATTTTAATGCATCTCGTTGGTTGTTGAAGAGGAAATCCATAATTTTCTCTTTTTTTCTCTATGTCTCTCTCTCTCATCTTTTATACATTGTAAAATTTAATTTTGAGTGAGAGGCGAAAGGGAGGTAGTTGTAGAATTTTGTTGATCAAGTTCAGTTTTAAGTTCTAGTTTCTTGCAAAATATTATTTATGTATCCAATTATGTGAGGAAGTGCTAAGGTGGTTGTGTTGTACATCCATTAGCATATTTTGAAGGATTTTGTTTATGTTTCCTTGCTAAAAATACATGAATATATTCTCTTAGTTTTAATAAAATTGTACTTTCTTGTTTCTCATGATTTAAAAGAATGAATGAGGTGATATATTTCTTGTTACAATCTTATGTTGGTTTTTCTTTTTTGATTACGCATAGGTCTTTCTTTAACTATGGCATTATTCTATTCATTGTGAGAATATTTTATACTTTACAAGAGTTCATTCTGGTTGTAAAATCCTAAAGGCAACATCACTTTTGAAGGGCTATTATTATCCCTTAAGGGTATTTTGGGTGTATGAAACAAGTATAACAAGTGTTTTATCTAAATTCTAACTCAAGGATTTGTAGTTAGGATTATGAAGACTATCGATAACATTTGTGCAAATTGAGTATCAATGAATGCAAATGTTATTTCATAGATTATGTTAAATTGATTGTTCTTTTCAAGCATCACCATTAAGGATGGATTCTTTCCATGGGAACATTAACATACCAAATTCATAAAATAAATTACCCCCTTCAAATATCAATTAAAAACATCCAGTTATCTTCATACCTACTAAGCATATCATACATATGCTTATTCTACAAAGTTGTGTTTAAGAGTTATTTATTACCAATATGATTTGCTTGAGAATCTTGCCAAGTATGTGATCCAATTGTTATTGCCAAATCATTTCACCCTTTGATTTATCAACCTATGAGTGTGTTGAGGTAAGAAGAGTCACCTGGGTAACATGGAATTGGTTCAAGGTGTGGGACCTTGCAGTTAAAGAAATTATCCAGAGAAGGTTGGTTCCTCTTCCTAAAATAGTGCAACAACTAACTCTAATGGAAAGAAATATAACAACTACTTCTAATCTATGACTTCTAAGGGACCAGGGAGAGAGAAATAACATAAATGAAATAAAATATACTCTCGGGATGTGATGTAGCAAAAGATGAGTGTATGAAATATCTTGAATGTGTGGAACTAATAGAAAAGTGAAGTGCACAAAGGGTGTAACAAAGTCACCACAATCAATAACAACATCAAACTAGCACTTCCATGAAAGCACAATAGTAATGAAACATACAAGAAACTTTATATTGACATAATACAATAGCAAGTGATTTGAAAAGGTAAGTAAATACAATGAGACACAAGAAAAGGGAAGAAAACATCCATGATACTCAAATCCGAGCCTCACCGATATACACAATTGAATTAATTATAGAGAAATGCCAAGATCATCATGTAATATGTCCAGAATGAATTCTTGTAGTACATTTTCTTCCTACACAAAATTTTGAAGAGTTTCAAGTAAGAAAAGAATTAACCCTTTCAAATGAAAGGATCTTACAATTTATAGAAGGATTTGATGAGGAGAGAGAAAATAGAAACACTTGAATGTATGCATTCTCCACATACCAAATAAAAAATTCAATTTAAAACATCATGATAAACCTACATAGCCCATCACTTTTGTACTATAGCTTATGGGAAAAGAAATTGGCTCCCATGCCCCATTAATGGTGGTAGCTGGTTGTAAGTGTTCTAGATGACGGGAGAAGAAACAATTTTTTTGCACTCTTATAATTACAAAATTGAGATAAGAAGCAACTATTTTGTAGAGGACTTTGATACCTTTCCAGAAATTCTAATAGTGGAAGAGTTGGGGGCCATCATTGCCCCTTCCTAGTTCATTAATATGATCGATCATACATTACTTACCCTTTTTATCATTATTCTCCATTTTCTTTACTTCAACCATTTTTTGAATTAAATCAATTTAATTTCACGTCAAAAGTTTATTTCGCACTTTATTTCTAGTTCTACAATGAATTTAGGGTGCATTACTACCTCGGGGTATGGACCAGCTCACTCTTTAACTCTTGGGTAGCTCAAAATCGCTAACTCACTAGATGGCTCCTTGGACAACTCGGTATTATCCATGCATTGAATGGGACTGATTTTACGTGTCTTTGGGATCCTCACATGCAAAATAATTCAACTCTTGAAATGTCACTCAACTTAGTTGCCTAACCCATTCATTGTGGCGATCACAAAGCTACTTCACTTTGTTGTTGGCTCGATGGAAGAAAATAATTACCTCACCTATTCACCTCTCAACACTACCAACCCACCGGCCTTGTTCATTATGTCAAATTCATGTACTTCTACTTAAATTATCCCCTACTCGAGTTGGAGTTATTGCCCTCAAAATCATCACTTTACACCGAAATAGCTCACCTTTACATTGTGGAGATTCCACTTTTTTCTAATTTTTAACTTGTCACCAATGTAGAGTTTACATTTCCCAAATCCCCACTTTACCTTACTCAGTGGTTTCCTATTCAATGTATTGATTTAGAACTACTTTACTTTTCTTATATAAATGCCTAAGAGGGGTATGAGTTGGTCAATTCGCTGCAATGACCTAGTTCCAGCTCACGACCAATACAGGGATTTTACTCTACTTTTATTATGTTTAACAACCCCCACTTACTTTGCAAAGCAAGTGCCCCTTTGTTTGTTGTATTACACTACCACCTTACTAGATCATTGTGGCATTCTCCCTCAACTTTACTCACATTTCATCAAACATGTTAGATTTTACTTTTCATAGCTCGACACTTCGATGAAGACTTCACCCTTCCAAATTTTGTGAATCACCTTCCTTTCCAATGCGGTAAATCATTTTACTTATGCTTTCTTCATGGACCATTACAAATAATTTACTTAGAAATTCACCACATCACACATTCATTGGAAATCACAACTTCGTGAGTAACCAAGACACTTGTGTTTCTCCTCGTGCGAGCTCTGTTTGGCTTGGCCCTAGCTCGGTCTATTGTGTATGCCTTTTCCACTTGTGGTCTCGCCAACCTACCATGCAAAATCAGTTCATTCATACCACCTCACCAATTCCATTACCATGATTTGTAACCTCGTGTTGGCTCAATGATCCCCTAACTCGTTTGTCATGACTCGTCAATACAACTTTTCCTTCTCACATCCTCCTTTGGGTCGATGAATTCCTCCCCCACCCAAATCGGCCTCACCAGTGATGACTCACCATGGTGAGTTCCCTTGTGCATTGCGAGCCCAATTCAACACTACAGTCAATCACCTTTTGTGGCTTCCCTTGATGGGATCCTTTCAGCACTAAAGGATTGACTCCTTGGCTTGGTGAGTAACTCACCGAGCCCAATGTTTTTCTCATCATGTCTAGCTCATTACTACAAATCCCCTTTTCGTGGCTTGATTACTTCTCCCATGAACTTAAGGACCTTACCCCATTCCTCATTCTCTCTACTATCATTTCCATCCTAACTTTCCAAAGTGAGTTCCTCCCTGCCTTCACGCTTAGCTCACCCATGTGAGCTTCCTAATTCACCGAGCTCAGGGAGCTCGATTTCTAACCGATCGTCTAATTCCTTCATCTTGGCTCACTGAGTAGCTCGTTGAGCTACTCGAAAATCCCACTTTCAGCACATCCTCCTCTATGACTCGATCAGCTCGCTTAGTTTCTTGTCGAGATACTTGGTGATATATTTTTGCTCGGTTGGCTACTTGAGCCCCTTTTGTCATTTCTACAATTTTGGATTTTTTTAGTGAAACTTTCAAGAAACACTAGGCTAAGGGAGTGTAATGGAGTTCCTGAAAGTCATTTTTCACCTTTTTACCCATTTTCTCAATCCAACCAGATATGGGCCCGTGGTTCTTACATTCTATCTTTTCCAATTTGATCCCGAGGGTCAAAACCTAGAAGAGGAAAAATTCCTCAATACAATTTTCACTCCCGAACCCCTCGAAGGTGCCTCTCGAGACCTCGAGAACTTCCTGTAACCAAATTTCATCATTAGGTGTCCTTCCCAATGTTACAATCTAACTACCCCTATTCCCCATTTTTCCCAGAGGGGAAAAAATGGTTAATAATTTTGTGACTCACGGGGCCATCTACCTGCTAGATAAAGTATGACCAGCTACCTTAAATAATATGTTGGGTATGGAGTCCTTTGAAGCAACCTGTAACTAATATGAAACTAGAAACCTACACCCCAGAGCCACTTGAAATGTTTCTAGTCAGATCAAAGATTACCTCTCACTGTTTTCATTTCCTAACTCTTATAGGAAAGTATTGAAACTTGTTTTGTGAGAGTGGAAAGTTGTCTTAAAATTAAAATTCTACCTTTCCCTACAATCGTGATCTATGAGGTTGAATGATGAACACTCGTAGCTATTGCCCCAACATTTGATTGCTCGATAGCTATGGCATACCATAGAGTTTTGAGTAAAACATCTACTAGTTTGCACATCATAGAACTCTATTAAGTCTTGATTTTCTTTCTTCTTGAAAGTTCCATCTCCAACATGCTACTTGGAATGTTGCTAAAGGATGGAGATGTTTCTTCCGTATACTTGGGGAAGGTTTTTATGGCACCACCAATTCCTAATTTATTTACAAGGGATGATAAAATCTTAGCTACTGATCCAAAGGAACAAAGGAATGAAAACATTGAAAATTTTCCATTAACCAATTTTTGTTGCTCTACATTTGCTTGTTCTTGAGGATTGCAACTTCTTGATGTAAATATGATATGTTTTTTGCAACTACTTAGGGGGAATATGATGCACTACACTTGGAGCAACAAGGAACAAAAACTATATACAAAATAAAAATCATACATGCCTTAATTAATATATGTAGAGTGTGCATAAGCACTTCCTTTGCTGAAAACAAACCTACTCCTAATGTACACTAACCAGAGAAATGATCAAATTAAACAAAACCTAACACTAACAAGGAAAATTTACTACCCTTTCTCAAAATTTTCAGCCATGCAAATGATTTGGCACTAGACATAGTTGTAATTAAGAGTGAAAAACTAAATGCAAGCTGATTTTCCACTCCATTCATCAAGGTATCAACTAAAAACAAGACAAATACCTCATCTATTTTATCTTCATTTTACTCGAGAGGCATTGTAGTTGATTGTTAGCACTCTATGGCTCATCCTCATGCTGAGAAGTAAGCATGAATGGTTGTGGCTCCTCCATTAGCTCTAGTGAAGCTAAGTATATAATTAGGAAAGGTCGATCCACTAGATTTTCCCTGTTCCTCCGAGATTTAACTCTAATAAGAGAGTCTTCTCAAATACATTCCTAGAAAGGGTGACTATATGAGTTGATCCTCTTTTTGTTTCTCATCCATAAACAATTGATCTTCTACATTGATGACTAGTATGAAATGGTTTTCATCCTTGCTTTTATCTTCCTCCTTGTCCATTGTGAAGCATGGAAGATTGAATTCTTCCAATATTGATTCAAAAGGACTGTTATGAGATACATGTTGCTTTGATATACTTTCTTCCATGGTAGAAAACTCTTATTATTTAAGGATATATGATGGAGCAACAAAAGGTGTGATTTCTATGGGCTCCTCTCCATCAAAGCATTCATCTAAACTAGATAAGAAATCAAGCTCCTCGTTGTTCTTCCATGCCAAGGATTCTCTATCTTACATGATGACCTCTAAATCTACAACTTGTTCATCATGTATAGCTTCATCATCAAACATGAATCTTGTGAGCTCAAACTCATGCAAAAAAATAGATTTTTGGAGAGATGAAGTGGGAGAGATATTTGAAATATCTTGTGTGACGTGCTCTTGATTTAACACCTCTGAATTTTTCATTCTCACCTCCAATTTCTTTTCTTTATCCGATATTCGAGTTGGTTTTTCCTCTTAATCTGTTTATTCTATAGATGATGAATGATCAATAAATTCTACAAATATAGTGCCAGTGTGAACACTATCGTATACAATGGAAAGTTGCAAAAGCTATGGAATGAGGCTAAAGAATCTCAAATATTTTCTAACTCATCCATGCACCATGAGATAAGAGCTAAACAAGAGTTAATCCTATACATGCATCATAACTTTGAAAAAAACATCAAAGCCTAGCATATATACTACTCTCTGCTCTTTAGATTAATTAATTAAGAAATTGAACCTAATAAGATCAACTTAGCAATCAAAGGGGTGATTAGTTGTGTATCACTTTTAAGCTTTTAAGAAATAGAGTCTCACCATTAATGGCTTCAATGCCAATGGTTCTCTCCATATTACTCAAAACTTGGATTATGGATGCAAATGGAGGTTATTAGCTCAAGATCAATGAAGGATTTAAGTTTAAGATCAAATGTCTTATAGCTTAAAGCTAATACAATTGGAATCCCAAAACTAGGTGTTCTTAGTGTTAATAAGATATCCTAGGTGTGAAGGTGTAAGTTGAATGGGTAGGCTTAGCCTTGTATTTATAGTTTTTGGTTTGGAAGAATTTGGAATTTGGGTGCATGTGGGACTAAAGCTCAAAAATCACTTTTAGATTAGATTAGGATAAACATATTTAGGCTTATTTAAGCTTGGTTTAGGCTAGTTAAAATTGATTAGCAAGTGATTAGAGACTCATTGAGAGTTGGGAGGGATCTGGATAACTAATTGTGATTGAGAGATAGCCTACGAAGACAACATAAGTGGTTCAAAGAGAACTAGGAGGTTATGAATGGTCGAAATGAGGAATGTTTAGCTAATAAGAGAGATAGTAGCCAAATAAGCTGATTATAGGAGGAATACGATTGAGAAGGTGTCGTAAATGGGCATATGAGAATGGAGCGAAGAATAGGTATTTAACGAAGTGTCGTCAATTTGTTGAATTGGAGGAAATTTTAGTATAAGCATACTTTAGGTGTCTACATTTTCCCCTCTTTGAGGTGGCGTAAGCGACGCCACTTCAAAGAAAGTAGACAAGCATAAACAAGTAGAACATTTTGAAGGGATAGAAGAAAAATGAGTTGAATGGAGGGTACCCCTTGATTGTTAATGGGGTGATAGAAGAACTTGATTGATGGTCGAAAAGATGAAAGAAAGATAATAGAAGAAAGAATAGTGTGGAGAAGAAGAAAAATGAGTATGAGGAAGGGGGAATGAGCTAACATCCATCTAATTCCTTTTAAACAACTTTATTTTTCATCATATTACTAGTGATCTTCATCATTGGTCCTTATTAAAAAGAATGAACAAAAGTGTAGTATGACATGAAAATCCATATACGCACAAATGTCCATTGCTAAAAACACCAACTCCATGCAACATACAAAATTCAATGCAATACGAGAAAGTAAAAGAAGCCTAACTCCATGGAACATACATAATGTAATGCAATATGAGAAATTAAACAAGATAAACTAGCAGAGAAACAAGAAGCAATGTTTTTGTTATCGAGCTTCAGTTTGAACCTATGTGAATTAATGACAAGGGTTAATGACAGTGCCCCAAACAAGGATACATGCGAGGAGTATAATGGGGGACACTTCGGTCCTATGAAAAAGCAATGTGAACAATGAAATAGTACAATGCAACTCGTTGTGCCCTAGAGTACAGATGAAGTAAGCAGCCTAGCTTTTTTTTATGAAGGTAGATCATGATGATCCATGAGTCATTTATGACGAGAACAATCAAGAACCCAAGAGAGATGTTTTATAGGATGATTTATATTGTTTTTGATAATTTCTAAAACATATTTGAATATTTTTTGTTTTTTTAAAAGTTTTCTAAAACTATACAGAAGACAAGGAGGTGTGGATGCCCCCAGCAATAGATGGGATGTACTGAGGCGAAGGCCATGCGTACAAGAAAGGTGAAGATGTAAAAATTCCCGGCGATTAGGTGGGAGTATTTAAAGGTAAAATATTCACAGTATAAGTGGGACCCAAGGCCATTATGGATAGGTTTTACATGATGATGAATGTAAACTAATGAAGTGTTGGGAAGGAGCAAGGATGCCCCAAAGCATAAGTTGGCCTAAAATCACATGATAGAAAGGAAGGAGGCAGATTATTTTTGTGAAAGGGGACAAAGGTGTGTGAAAACATGGAAAAAAGGTATTCTTATACACATGGATGTTCGAACGAAGTAGAAGAAGAATGTGAATGATATGAATGTAGTTTAGAAGCCTTCATGATGAAGAACCTGATTAGCCAAAGGCACAAATCATGAGAAGAGATAAGGACTAAAGTAAGATTCTGAACAAGGTCCAAAAAGGACACTTGGTAACATACTAATCCTACCTACTCATAGAGAGATCCAAAGTGTGTGCACGTGGAATTTAATTACCTCTTGAAGGGAATATTTAATAGAAAACAAGTGTAGACACCATAGCCAATGTGAAGGAATGATTTATTTTATAGATTATAAGTGATTTGTGAATGAAGGGTGGAGAGATAGCCATACATTGCTTCGCTACCATCGAGGCATCCATAGCCCCGATAGAGATGCATTTGATTCTAATCGCAACATTGCTCTACTTCCATTCATGCGTCCAAGCACCAATAGAGATTATTGGAAATACCCCAAGAGAGAGTTATTTATCAATTTGCTTTTGCTTTTAGCTTTTAGATTTTGATTCTTTTGCTTTCTAAAAACTTATTTCAGCTCTCTTGTTTGACAAGGGGTTAAGAACCATTGATGGCTTGATGAAAGGAAATGGAAGTGATTGTGATGACGACATTGGCTAGTGTCAACAAATATGTCCAAAATTTCTTCGCAACAAGTTTATTAGATGTTGAATGTGATAGGATCTCTAAGAGGCCATTCGTTCTTTAATTTACCAAGGTGATAAAAGACCAGGTCAAACAGATACCATAGAGATAAATGTCACAAAATGCGTGTGAAAAGGCTAACCAAAATATCACTGAAGGGATGAAAATGGTAAGAAGACTTGTATAAGAATAGAAAGAAAGGGAATAAAGAACATCCATGTGTACGTAAATAATGTGATTGCAATGTTTGATCTTTGTACCTTTGATTTTTCTTGTGTTTTCTCATGTTTTTGTATTTTTGAATTGTTTTTTATTTTTAGATTTTTGATAGTTTTTGGAAAGGTGGGACCAACAAAGTCACTCCATGTGGTAAGATCCAACAATGATGTCTGCAACTTCCTTGACAAGGGAGACTAGGCATGTTTGTTTATCAAGCGTAATATTATCCCCGATCTCAATGATAGAGGTGAGCTCATACTTAACAAATGACTGCGATTTATCCTTAAACAAGGATTGTTCATGCAGGAGCTTGAGTTCCCTATCTAGAGGTTTATGCACTTTGCGCCATACTTGATGTTTACACTCGATGTGTGTTCTTGAATTGTGCTTTATTTACAATTTTGGGATTGTTCGAGTTGTTAGGGGCTTTTGAGCTCCTAGAAGTTTTGAACCGAGCTTCATTAAGAAATTGTTTTGGTTTCTTATAAGCTGACATGTGACTTTTCGACCCTAAGAAGGAGAAGGAGATGTTGATGTTTAAAACTGATGTGAGAAATGACCATGGGATTTCCATAACCATTGATAGAAGAAATATGTGATGGATGAAAAGGATACGGTCCAAGAATTGAAGAGGATGGGCTACAAAGAGGTGAGCCACTAATAGAAGATGACGAAGGGCTACCAGGATATGGCCCTAAGATGGAATAAATTGGGCTACGAGGACATGGCCCAAGAATAGAGGATGATAAGCTACCCTAGGCTGACCCATATATGGAAGATAATGGAGGGATACTAGGATGTGGCCCAAGAATAGAATAAGATGATGAGGGGCTACTTGAAGGGGTCTCATAGATAGAAGAGGATAAAGGGCTACTAGGATGTGGCCCAAGAATAGAAGGAAATGGGATACGAGGAGGTGACCCAAGGTGAGATTTTGATTAAGGAATGATGATAGATAATGAATCATTTGGTAATGAGAGAAGACAGGCCATGGCTCAATGTTAGACCTCGACATCTCATCATGCTTAGAAGAAGGTGAAGATGGAATAGAAGAATAATCAAGTTCTATGACCTTAGGATTATACTCTATGTTTTGATAAAAGGAATCAACTTCTTTTCCCTAATAAACGAGCCTATCAAGTTCTAGAAAGAATCCTTGTTTACAATCCTCTAGAGGGATATATTCATGTACTTTGATTATTTCTTCATTCAGGGAGAAATCAATCAGTAGAGGTTGTTGTTCTTTGACCATGGGAGTTTGACTAGAAGAAATGGACCTGATAAGTGGGGAAGATTGATTGAGAGAAGAAGATGACTCAAGAGAGGAAGTAGGATTGGTTGTAGGTTCCTCATGAATGGACAATTTGGATTTGGACCTATGTCATTTTTCTAGAAGAAAACGTAATGTAGGTTGGAAAGTAGGATCGCATAGCCATTTGTTAAGTTACAATGTAGGAGTCTAATTAGATGATTGACTATAGGGAATATGAGTCATGGAACACTTTGACAGAGGAAGAGGTCATTGAGATGACTTATGAAGGAGGCCCTATGAAGAAGGGGATGACCGTGACTCAAGACCCAAATTAGATGTTCAATAGATGGAACTTAGAGTCAGATGAGTCTTCAAAGGAGGAAGAAATATTTGAGGTGAGTTGGAATAAAGGTCATGCAAAGGAAGGGAGGACCGTGATTTAATATTTGATCTAGGGGTATCCGAACAATAGTTGGGATCGATTCTTTAGAAGAAGAGTAGGAATATGAATGGTAGTTTGGATCTGAATCAGAAGAAGAAGAAGAGTGGGGGAACCTAAATAATAATTTGGATCAAAAGCATCCAAACCATACCACCAACTATGAGATGAAGGTGGGGAACATGGTACTGATTGGCCACTCTAGCACGAACAACCAAATGAGGTTTAGTTGTAATTGGAATCTTTTGATTTGAATTGCTAAACCTAGGTTCCATATTGTTGTAAATGTGAGAAACTATGTGATAGTCAATCATTTTTGGCATCATTTAGGTGTGAATGCCTAGACCTAGATAGTGTGATGGAACTCCTTCAAAGGGAAGGAAGTGACATGTCAATTTGGGTAGCATAAGGGCAACCAACTAGACATTTGGTAAGTATGGAGATGTGTGTGTGATTTTCTAAAGAAGGTCTAAGGAAAATAGACATTGTGATGACACAATCTCGATGAGATCGAAAATGATTGTCCTAAAAAAAATTTTCTAGATGAATAATCACAAGGAACAATCATGCAAGTGTGAAACACAAAGCCAATCAACAAGGAAATACACCCTATGCAAATGTGTGTGCAAAGTGAGTTTGATGCAAAGATGATCAACACAATGTTAATATTTATGTCAAGCTCGAAATGATCAAGGCATAAATATTAAAAAAGGGTAGATGTGAATCCCAATCAAAGGATACAATGACACATTTAATAACCAGCAATACCAAAATGTTAAAGGGTGAGGTTTACAAATGTAAGCCACGTAACCACACCAATTGGACATGTCTATCCAACTTCATGGAGAAGTGAGATATTAGTGCCAAAGTGGTATTGAAACAACACAAACACAGTAAGTGACACCTTTCAAGATTCATGACAATGTTTGAAGTAAAACCAAGTCAAGGTATACTAAGGATGTGTTAAAATGTGTGCAGCGTAACACCACAATGCAGATACTTAGATCATGTTTATGAAAAACATGACATAAGTATCTTAATTGTGTCGAGACAATGCAAACAAGGTAACACGTCAAAGGGAGATCAAATGATGAATCAATCCTAACTATGATGATGATCTTGAAATCAAGATCAAGTGGCCATCAAAGATATAAGGACGCATCCATGCACTTTAGACATTTAACAACTCAGCCGTAAACATGGATGAGCATAAACAAACAAAAAGTGGTGAACACTATCTATGACAACACTCCCGAAAGATGCCTTCTATTGCCCTAAATGGGAAACAAGAACGCAAAGGTGTAGATCAAAAGATGGAAATGAACTAAGCATTACTTGGGTAGAGCTTTGCCTCGTTCGAAGGTGAGAAAGAAGCTAAGCTAAGTGAAATGTCGTCTAATTTCCATGATGAAAGGAACTTAGATCCAACTTAAGTGGATTCTTTGCCTTGTTTGAAAAACAAGGTTCTGAATCCAAACAAGTTATCACTTCATGATGGCCAAGACACGACAAAGGACTAGTAAAGTGGGCCTCAAGACAAAATGGCTTCCTTAATAAGATCTCTCAACTAGGTGTTACAAAGTTGTCTAAGAGTAGGCATGATTTACCCAAAAAGTCACACTGACTAATTTTGAGTATCTCAGCTTTACCCACTTCAAGTATAGTAGGAACTACATGCATCCATCATGTACTCTTACCAGGGTCATGATACGAGACAACTTTGTAACGCTAACTCACAAGGAAAACTAGTCAAGTGGGTAAGTGAGGTGCTTCCTATTTCATCCACAAGGTTACATAGCGGTGGAATACTTTAGGGTTCCTGGAACCACCCCCATTGTTGTAGCTTAAGGTGTTATGCCAAAGGGGTTATGTTCTAGTTGAGCATAGAGGGATGTACCCTTTCTCAAAACCTACAATATAATGTTTTGAATATGGTGTGTTTTTATCTTTCTTAACTTAATGTGGTTTTAAGTAGACACCATTTCGCAACCCTGTAAGAACACATGTTGTGGAAGTTTTGTGTTTTTCTTAGCTCCTCCTTTATTTGACAATCATTAGGTCCTATATACAAGGAGTTAGTATTTTTCCAAAAATATTATGATATAAAAATAGAGTTTGCGTGTTGCTTTTGATTCCTAAAATCACCAAAAAGGTGCGAAGGAAGAGCATACGCAACACGAAAACTCAACTAAAATTTTTTTATGAAAAAATTCATTAAGTGTGCCTTGTAACATGAGATAGAGTTCATTTTTAACAAACTTTGAAATGTTCATCCATTAGAAAGCATAATTTAAGTGTTTTTGAAAGCAATAAGAGGGTTTTGGAAGTGTTTTTGGTTCCCAAGATCACCTAGAAGGTGTGAGGGAAGAGCATACGCACTTCGAAAAACCTCTATCAACTAAGAAATGAAACACTTAACTAATTTAGTCAAAAACAAGACCAAAATAACCCTGTAAACAACTGATTAGTGTCACAAAACCTTTCAAAGTGTTAGAATGGCCAATACGACAATTTTTAAGACATTAAGACATGTTAAAAAATCACTATTTACTTAATAATGTAAACCATAATTTTTCTGTAAGTCAAAATCCTAATTTTATGATTCCATTGTGTAGTTATCTTGAATACCTTTCCAACGCAATAAAAATGGAGTCGTTTTGAGCTCGGGAGAAAATGTTCTGGCCTCCAGAAGATTGGTGGTGAATGTAATTCGACGCATATGCGCATGTGTCATTCTCGACACGCGGGTTTCTCTGTGTAGTCTGGATTCATACATTTTATTTTTAGTGCTACTTGTTTTGATCATATCTTTTGACTCGTTAACCCATTTTTAGAGTTTTAATAGGTATAAGAAAGATAAAAAAGTGTAATTTGCGAGGGAACTTCCAAAATTTAGATACCTTCAATATTCCAAATTCTATCACAAAACTCCCAAAGTGCTCCGGAGACCTCAAAAATTCAAATTACTAAAAACTATTAAAAAAGTGCAAAAATTGGATTTCTAGAAATTTTCAATTTTCTTGGTTTTCTAACTCTTGCAAAATTATTACAGTGGTTTATAGGTTTCCTTTGCATTAAGTTTTTTTAGACTAACTTTAACAACTGTACTCAGAGCATATTGATTATTTATCATCATTTTCTTCTCCTTGATTTGTTGCTACTATAAAACCCACCTTAGTCAGCACTAGTTCTTCAACCTTGACCTCCTTTAAAGGCTTAACCAACAAGGGAATCCTGTCGATTCCAAATTGTAAATCCTAGTTTCTCATTTTTCTAATCATCTCTTCTCTATTGGGCTCTTCTTCCTTCTTTCCTTTCTTGTTTTCTAATTTTCATCTTCACAAGATGAGTTTGGGATTACAAGAGGAGGGGTGGGTTAGGTCACAACTAATTTATATATTTCTTGTGAAGGAAGGGAATGTTCTAGATTTTTCTTTTATGGATGGAGCTTGGGTTTGGAAGGGAAAAGGGCAGAAAAACTGAGACAAGATGGAAGACTAGAAGATGGGAAAGTGGATTCCACATTGTTGGAAGAAAGTGAGAAGCTTGGAAATTAAATCTTGGGATGAGATGGTGCTACTTGGGGAATGGGGAGAGGGTTGTGGGATGGAAATGCAGGTATCTCCCATTGACAGGATGGACCAACATTGGATTCATAAGCCTCTATCTCGAGACCCATCTTTGAAGTTGAGGTAACATCTCAACTATGAAACCAAGCTTCTAGTGTGGGCTATAGTGCATTGGCATGGGACCAACCCATGGACAAGGTGTCATGAAGCCAATGTTGAATACCCCGAGTTCATTGTGGCTCTTATTTACACCATAGTTGCCTTCATATTTTTAATCTCTAACTTCAAATTAGAATCACCAGGTGTGAGATAGCCTCCAAAATTTGCATACCCCTTCTCTTCAATAGCTCCATAGTTTAGTGGATGACCAAACTGATCTGCATCTTTCTCATATGGGTATGCATACTCGTTGATCTTTATTGTATTATGGTTCTAAGGGTGTTTGATAGTAACCTTGAGCAAAACCTTACAAATATGGGGAGGGTATAAATGACACTCGATTTTACTATAAATTTTAATTTCATGTAGGGAATGAAGTCATGATTGCACAACTTCATGGAATGGAAGAAGAATGAAAGATATGGAAAGTAAAATATATGGAAAGAAGGTCGATATGCAGAGAATGGTTTTTTTGGATAAAAGGATTCTCATGATGTGTTTGGTTATGGATCCTTGATTTCTTCAAATTTTTAAATGTTATAGATTAAAGTAATCAAATTTTCTTAGAGTAATCATATTTACTTCAACCCGAAGATTTTACATTAGCATAACTCACTTCTTCTTCTTATTTCTTTTATTCGTGATCTTGACCTTCATTACATTCCATTATTTGCATTGATTGGGGATGTACCTACTTCTCTTATTAGTGTTTTGAATTTACTTTACTTCCTCCTTTCGTGTTGTTTAGAAACAACATTACATCCCTTTGTTAATTGGTCTTCTCAACCTGCTTTACTTTCTTTAGTTCATCATTTTTTTCAACCTTTATTATTTCCTTTTCTTTGTGTTGATTTGAGATGTAAATTAATTCACTCTGTTGCGGTGATTTGAACCTATTTTACTACTTTTAGTTCATGCGGTGTTTTCAACTTGCTTTTCTTCTCTCCTTAAGTTCATTTTGGTGTTCTCAACATGCATTACTTAAGTATTTTGACTTGGAGCAACTACTTTACTTAAGTAATAGTACCATAGAATGACACAACTTGAAATGAAGTAAAGTCTTTCACTCTAAAGAAATGAATTTACTTAAGTAATTTAACTTGGAGGTACAATTACTTAAGTCTTTCAGAAATAATTGATTGAATTAATTACCTTCTTCACACCACTTGGAGTAAAATATTTCGCTTGAGTAATCATCTTTACTTAAAGTAGTGAAACTTGGATGTACAACTACTTAATTCTTCTAATTTAAGTGAAGTAAATTGCTTTCTTTTCACAACTTAAAGTAAGTATTTTTCACTTTTGATTCGACTTAAAGTAATGCAAATCAATAGTGTAATTACATAAGAATTCCAATTTGAAGTAATTGACTTAATTTTCCATGCATCTTAAAGTAAAGAATTTCAATATGAAGTAATGCACAACTTACTTCCTCTCCTTCTTATTGGTGATCCGAGGTGCGATTACTTACTCTTCTATTTTGTGCTTTGATTAGGATGTTGATTACTTATAAAGAAAGAAAGATGAGATCTCTGATTACTTCTTCTCTTTGTGGTGATTGAGGATGTAATTACTTCGGTGAAGTGAAGTGAAACCAATGATTACTTATTTTTTGTTACAGATCTTCCAAAACTACAAATTATTGCCAAGAACACATCAACTCAACTAGAAATAATATAGTTTTTGGAAATAAGAAGCGAGAATTTTAAACTCACTACCGGCAAGATCTCCCAAGGCATCAAAGAGGACATGGCTAGATTTAAACCTCCTAAGAACAATTGTTACCCTGAAAATGAAAAGCACATCTTATCAAATTGGCAGATCGGATATTGGAGCAACCCCGGGAATAGTGTGGATAGATCTTTGGTCAAATGGCATCCCCCTGAATCCAATTGGTTCAAGCTGAACTTTGATGGTGCCTCTAAGGGGAACCCTGGAACAGCAGCTGGAGGAGGAGCAATACGGGACCATAAAGGTAATTTGATTGTTGCATATGCTGGAAAAATGGGAATCCAAACCAATCATTTTGCAGAAGCTTTATCTGTTCTCTGGGGTTTGAGAGTTGCTCGGGCCCAAAATATCCAGAACCTCATTGTTGAAGGGGACTCCCTTAATATTATTAATCTGCTTAATCAGTCCTCTTCTCCTAGCTGGAATATCAAAGATTTTATCTCTGAGTCCATAAGCATCAGTCATACCTTCAACAGCATCAGAATCATACATACTTACAGGGAAGGAAACAAGCTGGCCGATGCAATGGCCAATTATGGCATTAATTTAAATTTCACTATTTGGGATAATGATAGTATCCCTAATCAGCTTCACAACAGCATACATGCGGACCTTCACACGCAAACAATCTCTAAAGATATGCTTTAATCTTTGGAGGAAATCCATAAATTCTTCCACAGGTGCTGTTTTAGTTTATTTGGCGTGGCATATGATATCTACTCCAAATGATAGCAAGATTTTGTTTAGGAACTTCAAGTGGAGTTGTCTAAATTTAAAAACAGCGCACGCGGGAAGTACAATAGCTGTTGATATTCGGTTGCCAAGCTCCGCGAAAACCGAAGATAACTACAAGGTGAAAGCTGACAGGATAAGGGTTTTCACGCGCGACTTCACGCAGACTCAGATCGGCAATCCTACAGCCGTTCGTGGGAGGACCAACGGCTACAGTTCCCATTTTTATGCGACCCGCAACGGTGAGAAACGAACCACTCTCAACGCCCAAAGGTATTTTGAAAATTGTTGTAACCAGCACATCCTTGTGAAGATGGGAGGGCCTCCCTGCCAGATTGAGCCGTGTGCAGACCCTGACTGGAAAGATAACACTGAGCTCTGGAACATTCTTAGTATTGGCGGATTCACCAACTTTGTGGAGAGAGTGCAAGGGCATGATCAAAGCATCTCTGTTCGCTTTGCCAAGGAGTGGAATGAGAGGATGGTCGACTATGGAGGGCAGAAGATTCTTATTAATGACGAACTCATAGCCGAAGCGACTGGCCTCAGCTTGGAAGGATACCGCTTCTTCAACAAGAGGGTTATCAAAGAGGCTGAAGAGAGAAGATTTGTGGAGGAGGAGGAGAAGCTTATATTCAACACCGCGGGTCTGCTTGTTAATTCAATTCCTTCTCCGTATGATGAAGTCACCCGCATGATGATTCGCTACATATCCTTGGAAGGCAGGTTTGTTACTGTCCCTGCCAAGCACCTTGTCTTTTTGAATCACTTTCGTAGGAGTAGGTTGGTTTGCTTCCCCCACTATCTGTTAAACTCTCTTGAGCGCTCCATTTTGGAGTTCCAGAAGCATACCCGGGCGGTTCCCCTTCACCAAGGGCTTATTCTGCTTATTCACAAGCACTGCCTTATCAAATTCCCCGGTCTCCCTTCCTCTCCCGGCCTGGCTTTGTTGGGCTCCTGCCGCTGCCGATCCCCTGTCTCCCCTGCTGTCCCTGCTGCTGCCCCCGCCTCCGGTGCTGATGCCCCCATGCAGGCTGCTCATGCTTCTCCTTCTTTTCCTCCTGCTGCTGCCCCTGCCACCCACACTGTCTCTACTTCTAAACGTGTCACCAGGGCTTCTAGGAGACTCAACCTTGAGTCATCTGCTTTGAGGGGGATGAACCTTTGGATGACATTGCTCGTGATCTACCGAACATTAGTAGTGCCCCCAGGCGGCACCAACGGATAACCCTTCTAGAAGATTGGAGGCCTTAGAGGCTGAGCTTAAATTGCTGAAGGATGAGGTAAAAAATCTTGCTAAGCAAAAAGGCAAAAAAAGCATTGAGGGAGAAGGGAGCATTGGCAATAGCCAGCTTGATGAAATATACAAAAACTCGACCTCCTAGACTCCCGCCTTGGGAAAACGAAGACTAGGCATGAGTATAATATTGCAGCATTCAGGGCCATAGAGGAATTCATCGAAGGTCATGCAAGAAGTGTTTCGCATCTCAGCGGTGTCCCGATTACTCTTTGGGGCAATGAGAAAGAGAGTAAAAGAACCAGAGAGGAGCTCGATAAGACGGATGCTGCTCATATGACCACGCCTGGTATGTATCATGCTTGGAAAAAGTAAAGATGAGTATTGATCAAGCGGCCAAGAAGTAGTCCGTTTTACTATTGCTTCTCGGGCCGTAGGCTTGCTGTTTTGTTGCCGTTGTTTCTTTGTTAAGTCTCGCTTGTGTTGTTGTTTCTAGGCGGTGTTCTTTCTTTGTAACTTTTGTGCTTTGATACAGCTTCTCTGCTCCTCTCTCTTATTCAGGCTTTTAGGCCTCCTTTTGTACACAAGGGTATAGTCCCTTTCAAAAAACTATTTACCAATATTAAAAACTAGAATGAAGTTTTTCCATGAAACACTTGAGAATCACTTGATCTTTGACCTCTTTGTCCCACCAGAATGCCATAATTGTTATCACTAAACCATTACACCCTTTGATTTCTTGACCTATGAGTGTTTTGAGGCAATTAGAATGACTTGGTAACATGGAATTGCTTCAAGGTGTGGGACTTTGCAGTTGAAGAAATTATCCATATAAGTTTGTTTCCTCTTCCTAAATAAGTGTAACAACTAACTCTAATGGAAATAATCAAACAACTACTTCTAATCTCTAAATTTCAAGTGAATAGGAGAGAGAAATAACATAAATGAAAGAAAATATACTCTAAGGAGGTGATGCACCAAAAGGGGAGTGTAGGGAATCTCTTGAATGTGTGGAAATAATAGAAAAATGAAGTGCGAAGAGGGTGTAACATTCACCAAAGTTAATATCAACATCAAACAAGCATCTCTATGAAAGCACAAAAGTAATGAAACCTACAAGATAATTTAGATTGACAAAATACAACTAAAACTGAATTGAAAAGGTAAGTAAAGAAAAAAACACACACAAAGGGAAGAACACATCCACAATACTCAAATATAGAGCCTCATCGATATACACAATTAAATTAATTATAGATAAAGTCCAAGATCATCATGTAATATGTCCAGAATGAAGCAATATAGCACATTTTCTTCCTTCAAAAATTTTGGTAGAGTTTCAGTATGAAAATAATTCCCCCTTGCAAATGAAAGGAGCTTACAATTTATAGAATTATTTTGTGAGGAGAGAGAAAATGGAAACACTCGGATGCATGCATTCTTCACCTACAAAATTCAAAATTCAATTTAAAACATCATGGGACACTTGTATAGCCCGTCATTGTTGTATTGTAGCTTATGGGATATGAAATTGGCTCCCATGCCCCATTAATGGTAGTAGTTGGTTGTATAGTACCCTAGAGTGTAGGAGAAGAAATGCCATTTTTGTCCCTCTTCCATTCACCAAAATAGAAATCTAAAGTTGTTGTTGCGTAGAGAACTCTGAGACCTTTCTGTAAAGTCCAATTTTGCATGAAACAAAGCTTCGAGGAGAAATTTATTGCGTTTTGAAATTATAGACTAGTAGGAGAGCTTCTGGGGCCATCACTATCACTTCCCAGTTCATTTCGGTGATCGATCATGAATTAATACCCCCTTTTCATTGTTACTCTCCATTTTCTTTACTTTACCCTTATTTTGAATTAAATCAATTTACTTTCACCGCACAACTTTATTTTCCACTTGCTTTCTAGTTATGCGGTGAATTAAGGGTGCATTACTACCTCTGGGTATGGACCAACTCACTTTTTAACTCATTGGGTAGCTTGGCTTATATAACTCACCAAATGGCTCCTCAAATAGCTTAGTCTTGTCCATGCGTTGAATGGGATTGATTTTACTTAACGTCAAGATCCTCAAATGAAAAATACATCAACTCTTAAAATGTTGCTCAATTCGGCTTCCTTTCCTATTCATTAGGTGATCACAAGTTACGTATTTTTATTTTGGCTGAAATAATTAAAGACTTACCTCATCTATTCACCACACAACACTACCAACTCGAAAACCTTGTACATTATGTCAAATGAATTTACTTCTTCTTAACTTAGATCCCCATGCTCGGAGCTAGAGTTATCGCCCTCAAAATCACCGCTTTACACTAAAATAACTTGCCTCTACATTGCGGTAATTCAGGTTTACTCTACTTCATGATTCATTGCCAATGTAGAGTTTAAGTTACCCAAATCATTGTTTTACCTTACTTAGTGGTTTCCTATTCAACATGTTGATTTCAAAATAATTTGATTTTCTTAGCTCACCACCTAAGAGAAGTATGAGTCGATGAATTCACCATAATGAACTAGTTTTAGTTTCATGCGTCAATGCAGAATTTTACTCGACTTTTATTATGTTTAACAACCCTCCACTTACTTTATGAAGCAAGTGCCCCTCTATTTTTTGCATTACACTACCACCTGGACAACTCATTGTGGCATTCAACCTCAACTTTAATTAAATTACTTTGAACACATTAGCTTTTTTTTTATAGTTTGACTCTTTGATGAAGACTTCATCATTACAAATGTCACGAATATCCTTCCTTCCTAATCCGGTGAATCATTTTAGTTCTACTTGCTTCTCACCCCATAGAAAATAATTTACTTAGAAATTCTCCACATCACACGTTCCTTGGCAATCTAAACTGATGCAACTCACTAAACCACCTATTTTTCTCCTCGCACGAGCTCCATTGGGCATGACCCTAGCTTGGTCCATTGTCCACGCCTCTTCCACTTGCGATCTCGCTGCCCCGCCTTACAAAATCAGATAATTTATTCCCCCTCATGTTTGCTCCATGAGACCCTAACTTCTTTGGCCATGACTTGCTGATACAACTTGGCCTTCATATCCTCCTCTCGCATCGATGACTTCCTCCCATGACTGAATCAACCTCACCCATGATGAATCACCATGGAGAGTTCCTTGTGAATTTTGATCCCAATTTTATGTTTTGGGTCAATCTACTTCGTGGGGCTTCCATTTTCTTAACTCCTTTGCACACCCAAGGATCGACTCCTTGGTTGGATGAGTAAATCACCAAGCCCATAGTTTTTCTCCCCATTTTAGGCTCACTACTATAAGACCCCTTTTCTTGTAGCTCGGTTACTTCTCCCATGTGCTAGAGGATATTTCCCAATCCCCATTCTCTTTTTTGGAGTTTCCATCCAAACTCACCAAAGTGAGATCCTCCTTTCCTTCACACTTATCTCTCCCATACGAGCTTCCCAATTCACCAAGCTTGGGAGTTCAGCTTCTGATTTATCTATTGATGCCTTCATCTCAACTCATCGAGTAGATCATCGAGCTACTCGGCGAGCCATTTTTTGCTTGGTTGGATACTTGATCCCCTTTTTTCGTTTTTGTAATTTTGGATTTTTTAGTGAAATTTTCAGGAACGAGTAGGCTGAGGGAGTGTAATGAAGTGCCCAAAAGCCTTTTTTCACCTTTTTACCCATTTTTGCATTCTAACCGGATATGGGACCATAGTGTCCACATTCTATCTTTTCCACGTTGATCATGAGGGTTAAAACCCAGAAGAGGAAAAAAATCATCAATATGATTTTCACTCCCGACCTCCCTAAAGGTGCCTCCAAGACCCCAAGAACTTCTTATAACCCAATTTCATTGTTAGGTTTCACTCTGGTGGAAGGATTTGACCACCCCTATTCCCTATTTTTCCCAGAGGGGGAAAAATGGTTAACAAGATAATACCATTGAAATAACCCTTGGTTGATAAATATTATGTAAACGTAATATTTGAGACCGGTCATTATCTGCTTATTTTGATGTCTTTGATATATCAATTTTGTACAATAATAGAGTGACAACTCTTATGATTTAGTATTATATCTATGGTTACACTTGCTTTAAATTAAGATGCACCAATTATGAAGGAAACAAATCCAGGAAATATTTTCCTTTATTCAGATCCTCCAACTAGGTCCTCTTACCTTGGTCTAGAAAGAGCTAGAAGTAGCAGGGCTAAGCCATCCCCTTTGTTAAGGTGTATCTTGATCACCTCCTAGATTTGAGTCAATAGGTTGAGTATTGAATAAATACCTTGCTATCAATGACAAATAATTTTTATTGTTCATCACTCCTTCAAATCCAAGCCACTCTGGTTAGTTTCTCATTTCCGTGGGGTGTAATTCAGGATCTAACACATGAGAGGTGCCATTAACAAGTGAATTATTATCCATAATATTCTAAATTATAAGAAAATTTTCCATAAAACTTGTAATTCTCACAACATGCCCGAGTGGAACCATTTCTAGGGACTTCTTATCCATAATCTTCCAAATTATAAGAAGGTTTTCCATTAAACCTCGTACTTCCTTCAACATACCCAAGTGGCACCATTATCGAAAATTTTTATAGTTATCTCATATTGTCTTTGAGTCTTGTGTGAATCAATTTATCTTAAAAGGAATACATAGATGTTTAAATGTTCCATATATTTATATAATTTGATATTCTATTGGTGAATCCCTAAAGTAAATCTAGGTCGACTATTTTCATCTCGATTATAATTACTAATGTTCTTTCTATTTTCAAAACTCGAAGGATTATGGTCTTCTTTAAAATTTTATCCCAAAATATATTGCTTCCTTCTTTAGAGTCTATTCAAAAAGGAAGTAGATATGGAAGCTATTAATTTATCAAAGTTCAAAGAATAGTTGTGGTCAAGTTAGTAAGCTTGATATTCTAGTAGTTGAGGATTACTCCAAAGACATCCGAAAAAGTCTAAATCATTTGGTTTGGATCATCATTTCAACTCTTTGTATAAACACGCCCATGATTCCAAGGCTATACAAGGTAATACTAATCCCATTATTTTATTTACTAATAAAAGCGAGGATTTAGTTTATATTCTACTCCTCCCTGGAAGCTCTCATCGACTATTCAAAATCTGTTAAAAATGTAAAATCATGTTCAACAATGGTTACACCATCCTCCACATATAGATCTTATGTAAAATAATATGGATGACCCCCCGGGGTACCTTTCATGGTTAACACATATAAACCTATTGATTTTAATGACATGGAAGGTTATCCAAATGAGGTCCCCAATGAGATTAGAATGAGGTTTCCTAAGTTTCAAGGAAATAATGCTATCAGTGGTGATCATCATTTAAATTTATTTCAAAATTTGATGGATGATTATGAGGTTGAGTTTGAGGATGTATATGTGAAGTTTTTTTTACACACTCTAGAATAATATGCTTGTGAATGGTTCAAATCATTTCTGATGGATCAATTGATTCATGATAGGAGATGAAAAATGCATTCAAAGTTTCATATGGTGATAGAACTGATCCAAGGTTTCGTTATTTGAGTTTGATAACATTAAAAATAATCCCAATGATCATTTCAAAGAATTAAATACTATATTCAATAAAATCTTGATGAGGTTTCCCAATAATATAAGGCCCAGTGATGAGTCTTGTCTTATTAAGTACTCAGACACATTTGATAAGAAAACAACATACTACTTAAGAGAGAAAAATCCTTGGACCCTAAGACATGATTTTACCATGGCTATCCAGATTGAGAATAATATTAAATCTATTGGGAAGCCACCAAAGAGAGAGGTTGTGATTTTTTTAACCTAAATAAGCCTTAGACTAGAAAAACAATTGAGCTTGAAGAAGTTCTCAAAAAAATGGTAGGGGTTGTTAAGGAAATTTCATATAAATTAGAATGAGCTAAAAAGGTATTTTCTCCCAATTCCTATAATTAGCATCAAAACGCTAGACAAAATAGATTTGGGAATTATCCCAAAGGAGATAACGAGGGTGAGGATAGAGTAAAAGGGCATATGGGTTACACTGGTAAACAAAAAAATAGAGATAAAAAAGTAGTTGTTATTGAGGAAGAACATGCCATTGATTGGTGTGACAAATGCTTGTTACCCCATGTGCCTTGTGATCCACCTGCAAATGATGAAAGTGATGAAGCTTATTTTAGTGATGTATGCATGATGGAATGTCAACTAGAATGTGAGAAGGATGTATCTTCTACTAACCTCCTCTATGCCCAAACTGTGGTTGATTTTTGGAATTGTGTTGAAAAGGTTAGGTCTCTCCCTATTGAAATTAATGTTGAGGTTGATATGGCCCAATATTTTGAATTACCTAATCATGATTTTGAGTATTTAAGAGCCTTGATGATCAAGAAATATGATGGTGATGTTCCTTCTAGTGAGGATATAAAATTATTGATCAATGTTGTAGTTTCTCAAGAAAAGGAATACAATATCATAAATAGAAAAATTAAAGGACCTTCTCCTGTAGCCAATGTAAGGATTCCTATTCTTTCTAATATCCCCAAATATTCTCTTTAGATAAATGTGTTAAATATAAATCATGTAATTCATCCTGAGCTAAGTAGTTCTTCCCCAAACCCCACTAAAAATAACCTTTTGCCTTTTGAAAAAATTGTAATCAGTTCCTTTCAATGCTCCTCTTCCAAAATATAATGGGTGTGAGATAGCTCCGATTTTAAGCCAAATAAAGATTATAGTTCACATTGTAGAATTATTAAGGATCCCTGAGCATAAAAATTAGGCCTTTGAGTACTTGGGTTTTAAATAATATGATGTTATTTCCAATAAAAATCATGTTGATTAGGAATTATCCCCCACAATTGCTGAAACTGAAGAGGATATGGAAAATCCTCCTGAGGTATATCTAGGAACTTCTTTAGTGGAAACACAATTAGATGTTGACCCCTTTTTCACATCACTTATTGTAAATGGGTGGCTCTTACACAATTGTATGTTTGATTTTAGAGCTTCATGTAACATCATGCCTCTTATAGTCATGAATGAGTTAAACCTTAATATAATTGTTGCTTTTGGGAAATGCTATGCTATGGATTATAGAGAAGTACCTGTAGTGGGCTATGTGAAAGGATTTATTGTATAATTGGTAACACATTCAGGAAAGTACTTGACCATGAATGTTGTCATTGATGATTTCCCGGCCAAATGGGGGATGTTTTTGTCAAGAAAGTGGGATGCTAGTGTGGGAGGAAGTTTCCAAATGAATACGTTCTATTCTTCCATACCATTGGAGGGGAAATTGGTCAAGTTATACAAAGAAGATAAAATGCTACACCTCATTGAGGATCCTAACAATGCCTCATATGAAGTAATTTTTATTGATGTAGACATGGAGAAGTTTACAGTAAATAATTATTTTGAAGACTAATTTATGGATGTAAATAATCATTTTAAATACATAGAGGTCCCATAGACCATTAATTTTGATGGAGCATGCTCAAGTAGTGTTAATGTGGCAAGATTGTTGTTGAGTTCAACAAACAACGAGTTTTTTTAATTTTCTTTTAAATTGAAATTTTAATGTACCAATAATGTGGCTGAGTATGAGGAACTCCTGTTAGGTTTGATAATTTCTTGGAGAAATGGGATAAGATAACTCTTGGTTAAAGGGTATTTTGAGTTGGTGATTAATCAAGTAAGAAAATTATATGTAGCAAAAAATCGAGAGGTTAAAACACTACTAGAATGCAAAGAAGGGATATCATTGAGTGTTGTGATTCATTCAATCTTGAGTACCATGAAAGAGGAAAAAAATGTAGTGGGTGATAGATTTGAAGTCTTTGGTTCAAAATATGACTATCGAAATCATCCCTTCACTCTAAATTTCAAGTGGAATTATTAGTTCAACCTTTTGTACTTGATAATATTTAACACTTTCTAGTATTTTAAGATGATGCACACATTATAAGATTTATTAGTTTCCAAGGTGAGTTCACTTACCAGATAATTGCTTTGGAACCTATAGTAGAGGTGTGTAAGGGGAAAGAAACCCGTTTTGGTAAATAAGTAATTCAAATAAAATTAATGTAATCCCAAGGTGATTAGCTAGGTTAGAATCATTCTTTAACAGTACTGATAGAGTAGTTTGTAAATATTCTACTTTTGGATATCACAAAACTCGAGAGGGGGAGGGTGAATCATTTCTAATCAAATTAACAATTTCTAAAATTTCTTGAATAGAATTAACAATCAAACCATGATCACAAGTTAAGGTGCATGCACGAAGATAAATATACATGACACAAAAGTTATAGTAGAAAACCCTTAGAGGGAGAAAAATCAATTGAAATCAAGTCCTTTTATTAAGAATTCCTATTCTTAACATACAATGACTTCAAAAAAATTCATCACCTAGTCAACCTAAGAAGCTCCTACTTTACATTCGTCCAAGCCCCCACTAGAAGGTTTCCAAGCACCCACTCGCCTAGTTTAGCAAGATAAAACTTGTGAGGAACATCTACTCCTATCACCCAAGCACCTACTTAGGAAAATACAATAACAATTTACAATTTGATCATTTAGTTACTTATTGCTTCATCAACAAATCATGGTCCCTTACTAGCTCTTCATTCAACAAAAATCACTTCCTTTTTTCTTATCATCCAACTCCTTATATTTTTCCAATACTCTATATGTTATCTCAGTCTTGTACCTTCATCTTTGTACTCTTGCATATGTCGGTCTTATACTCTCCTCAAGTATCACTGTTTCACTTTCAATTTCATGCAACACTTCTCATTATCCTTTTCTTTTTATTTTAGACATGTATATTTGATCACCCACTGTTTCATCTATTCTTCTCTATTTTTCTCTTGTCATTCATGTCACCGTATTAACCCTCTTGATTGATCGTCATAAGTTTCTATATCTTCACTTCTTTATTTCACTATGTGTCTCTATCTCAAAAGCCTCTTTTTTAATTATTTGCATTAATTTCTTGTTTTTCCTTTTCATACTATTTTTTTTCGTTGTCTATGTTTGATATCACATATGTATCTATTCACCGATTTTCTTTAGGCATACTCTATATTGTCTCTTGTTTAAAATTCATTTACTTATACTCATTTTTCATATATCTTCTTCTTTTGCCTCAGCTAATTTGTCTCTTTAAACTTTCATCCACATGACCTCTCTGTTCACCCACTATATAGTACACTTACACTTTTTACCTTCAAATAATTTGAATTGCAAGGAATTGTCTCGACTGTTCAACTTCTCAAAAAAATCATCTTCATTCTAACCCTTTAAATTTATTTTTTTGTGATTTTTAGTGATGTCAATTTAAATGATTGATACAAATGTGTTCTCTCCACATTCAAAAATATTGCACATTATCTCACTTTACTTTTTTTTCTAAAGAACCCTACATATCCTCTTTTAATACATCAACCATGTGACTCTTCAACATCATTTTTATAGATGACTCACTCACAACTACCTCAGTTTCATACCTATTTGTTCACCCTTTTTTACATCACTACTTTGAAGGAATTCAAACCTCAAAAAAATTGTCTTTTCCCTTTTCAATTCAATAACTTTTGTACACCCTTTATCTTCTTTTCAAAAACTATTCAATTTCAAACTACGACTCTTAATATTTTGGCTTCAAAAATGCATCATCACGTTTCGTAGACTGAATAAGATAAAGAAAAACCAAACTCAATCCCTTCACCTTCCATTTCAAGTAGCATTATGATGAACTTCACTATATTCTTAACCTTTCCAATCTTGATGAATTTAGAAATGCTTCACTTATGGTGTCGTTAGTCTTGTTACTACTGAAATATCATTTTTTCTCACTTGGAGATAAGGACTACTCACCGTGAAAAAAATAAATGGAAGTAACTTCCTTCAAAGAAATTATACACTTGAATCAAATAGCTTGGAGATATCACCCATCATTCTAAAAAGAGAATATAATGAATTAAAGTTGCAATGTAATTTCATAACCTTGCACAAAGTAGGAAGAAGAAATTTCATGAGAAAAAATGTTGCCAAATCATAATTCATAATGGGATGACATGAGATGTTGCACTCAAAATACCTTTCTCATGCTTTGTGACCAAAGTGTAACTATCAACCATTGAAGTATTTAGACTTGGAGTTCAACATTTACCTATATAGTCTATTTATACGGTGTTGGAGATTATGTTAAAGAAATTCTCTTCGAAACTCGATGATTATGAAAAATTTATTTTCTAATACCTTTTTACATTGGGTAGAGAATTTCTCCAAGTTTTGTATTTTTGTATTACTATATTTTGAGTTTAGAGCACAAACCTATTATAAAACCCTAACTAAGAGTTTTGGTGAATGTGATGGCCAAAGAACCTAAAAATATGATTTCTCATTTTCTTTCGAGTGAATTACAAAATTTATTTCTCCTTCACCTTCATCCTATCAACCTCCATCTATCCAATTTTGTTTTCAAGCTTGAGATGTCATCACATGCTCCAAGAAAAAGAAAAAAATTCACGAGTCCTTCAAAAGCATTTCTAGGGTTATACAATGATAATTTACCAATATGAGATCTATCATGGAAGTTTGAGAGAGAATATTTGGATCATTTTTAAGGGAGAATGGATGACTATGAAACGCTTCTCAAATGTATTCTATGCATGAAAACTCGTAACCTTTTTCAGACCTTTAAGAAACTTAGGAAAGAAATGATTCAGGATGTGATAGAGTTGTGTGTATAAGCCTTATGATTGCAATTTATCAATGATGCTTGAAATCCATTTCAATTTCTGAAAAACCATGGAGAATATGATGAACCCTTCAACAAAATTAGAATCTTTAAGATGAATAGTCTTCAACCAAGTTCTTGTGCACCATTTTATCAACAAGGAAACTAGGGCATTATGAATATATGGGAATTAAAATTCATTACAAACTACAAGAACTAGCTACAAACTTGACCAGCACACTACAGACTTCTAGAGAGGAGTGGAACAATTTTCCATTTTAGTCAACAACTATAAGCATTGAGACAAAGTTATAATTTACAATTATATGATTATATAAGCATTCCCTTGCATGATTTGTGAAGAGATTGGCCGAGAAATGACCTTGAATACTCTTCTAGAAATCACATCCATTGATCAATCAATTTTAAAAATTTTTGTGGAGAGGGTCTATGTTTCTTGTTGCAACAATTTCACTAGTGTTGTCACCTTTTGCAAGTCCATACTAGGAGCATCATTCAAACAAGATCAAGGACTTGAACTACTATATCCAACTTCATGGAGATTGATATTTAAACACCATATGATCCTAGAAAAATCATAAATTTATTTCTAAGAAATTGATATGTGATAAATCAAGACCTTTGAGATCAACTTCATCTTCTTCTCCTATCGATTTAGGACACAGTCTAGGAGAGAGAGAAATTGCTTTACTAAAATGATGAGAACTTCTCAAATACACCTCCTTTTGGAAAAATTATTTTCTCACTATAATTCCAAAAAAAAATTATACAAAAATTTGTGTTATGAATTATCTAAGAATTCCTTAATATTTTTTTACACCTAAGATTCCAGCATAACTCCAAATGTACTTTTGAAGAAGGTGGTTTTTGAAAACTAGAATAAATCAAAATCCCCATTACGAATCTAATGAAATTTGGCATGGAGAATTGTAATACATCCCTCTACACATTATAAGTGTTTTTATGCATATTTTTTCTTCCAAAGTTCTGACCAATCCCATTTTCATGCACAAACATTACTAGTTCTCAAAGCCAATTTATGTGCTTTCTTGAATTTTGACTCCAAGAGCTAAACTGATCCTTGTGTTAGCTCAAAAATGCTATAAAATTATTCTTACACTTATCCCATGATTACATGACCATGCCATATCCTATAGCAACCTGTCACATCTCAACAGGCACCTGAAACTATCATGAAAGGGCACTACCAATCAAAATTCATGTCCCTACCTTATTCACTTCACCAATCAACCATTTTTTCTATCAATACCACTTAAGATCAATGAAAACACCATTGATAATGACTTGGGTCCAAAAATAACCACTTTTTCATTGTTGGTAACACTTTGGATACCTACAAACTTTGATGACAAAAGCATTTACATACCTAGTTTCTGAGTGCAAACTCTGTATCTCTCCCCTTTGACATCATTTACAAAGGGCTCTTGACCAATTGACATGAACCAATGAAATTTAAGGAAAAGGAAATATGATAAAAAATACTTACTCGTATAAAATCTCCCCTTTGGATTATGCATTGTATAGTTTACATCATTTATCTTGAGTTGGAAACTAGCTTTCCTTTTCATGGGCTCCCCATGAGACTTTTGTCTTCTCCATATCATTTATCTTCCAAGATAGTATCAACACTTTCAACCATTCTAATCCTTTACCAAACATACACTTGCATACTGAGATTATCTTAACATCCATCGGTGGACCTTTGTAGCCTCTTTGCACCTTGAAGATCTCACTATATATGTGAGTTATAGACTTAAAGTATATATATAACCCTTTAATACAACAACATTATTAAAGTTGTATTATTCCCTGTAGAGATCATTCCAGTGATCTAAGACACATATTCTTATGACTAGGCACTTACTAAGGTTGAGAAAGAGAACTTAAAACATCATTACCCCTATAACATACTCTACAAAAAGCTTATGAATCATTTATGCAACAACCATAAGAATTCATCCTTTCGCATAAACCACACTCTTGTCTTCCTGAAATTACAATCTTAGACCTTAAATTCTTACATACTGCTGTTTGCATACTTATTTTTCATGCCTTCAACCTCAACTTCAGGGCTTACAAAATTTTGAGTTGTATGAATAAGAGCCCTTGAAATAAAATCATGGTCCTTGACAAACTATACACATCACCATACATATGTGGCAAGATAAGATTTCTTCAAATAGAGACAAGTTACATAGGGACAACAATATCATGATAGTTGATCAACAAACTCCACAACTTGAGACCTTGAACTTTAAACTCTTCTTGGTTTAGACCTTGAGAACCTTCACACCTATCTAACCATTTGAAGATAAAACATTCTAGCATTTGCAACCTACCGAGATACATACTTTATTCTTTCCAATTTCATTGCAAAACATGTATGAATGACTGAATATTACCTTTTCGATGGGAATGATCTTTGAGTAATATTTCATACTTATAAAGCAACTTAACTTTGCCTCTTCTAGAACTGTAGAATGATTTTTGGTTTGAAACATGGTGAGACATAACCCATCTTCCTCATACCAAGCTAATCATGTCAAATTCTTCATGTATCCTTTGAATGTATTATGAGTTCCATTATTAGATATAGATCACCTTGCAACAATTTGAAGATATCAAATGTTAGGGTTTTGAAGAGTAAACCCTCTCCACTGTGCTACAAGAACAAGTCTCCTATACTGTCATGGATAACTGAAACAATGTGCATACCTGGAGCTCCAAATTTACACCTCCTCTAGCCTCATGTGTCTATGTAATTAGTAAAAAAATTCAATTCAAAAATCCATCATTTGAATACTCAAAGTTGAGTTTTCATCCATACACTTGAATGGACTGTGCAAACACAGTCAAGGCAGCAAGGTAAAAGTTTGTCTTAATTTTTCTCTTATCTCCTCCAAACTAGTGTCCACACCTTGAAAAAAATATTTGTAACCATGTAGATTGTTCTTTTCCAAATGAATATTAATCATGCATAGCCAAATATTATACATGTAGCACCTCAATTTTCTTGGAAAATCCTGATAATGTGCTTTCTTGATTACATCACTATCTTAGTCAAGCTATTTGATATCAAACTAATCAAGTGGGACTTGATCTCCTTAAACCACCTTCAAAGGGAATTTAGGGAACTATACACCACATTGCAATTCATGATACAGACCAAGAATCATGTCCAACTAGTTCATGATGATAATTCTTATGCATTATGATACTTGACAACTTCTGTGACATCTTCATAGCTCTATACATGTGATGGACTCATGAACACATTGAATGCAAGATACAACAACACATGGTGACTTCATGACTCCACAAAACTTAAAATTTACAAACTACATACTTCTTTCAATACATGATGAATGTATACTTCAAATACTATGGGGATAGTAATTATGTGATCAAGTCATGAAATTCTCAATGACATGGACTTATGACACATCACTTGACATATTTTAACTAACATTATGTCCTTGTATCTTCTTGTAAAGGTTAAATCAGTATCATAGAGAGGGATTTTCTTGGGATTTATAGTTAGAATCAGTTATACCTTGGACATATTACTTGACACATCATTCTTATCATGATAGACCTAACACTTGTTGTACTAAGTAATTTTCACAAAGCTTATTATGCCACATCAACTGAGTTAGGACAGTGCTTGATAGGTTACATTGAAAAAGGAGACACATATTCTTTACTTAATTGATTTATGACATAAAAAAATTGTTTCAAGACTTTTACACAAGAGAATCCAAACAAAACCTTGACAAATCATAGGATTACATACCTTATGCATCATGGAGAAGACTCATTCTAACTCCAATGCTTCATTTAAGTGAATATGCCTCCTAGAAGCTTAGAGAAGGCATATTGTGAGCCTTGAATCATCTCAAAATAGCATGAAGTCATCAAAACCATATGATGAATCCATCTTCCCTTTCCTTTTCCTCACAATCTTGTTGAATTTCTTAGCTGCATTTATAGGTAAGATAACTTCATTACCTGAGCTCTCATCCTCTGTCTAGTATCCTAACAAACATGCATGTTGCAATTCATACACCTGTTCTACCACTTCTTGAGGAAGAATTTATTCATCCTTTGTATTGGAGTTGTTTTCCTATTTCTTTCCTTTTTCATCCTTTGTTGATATCTCATGTAAGGTAGTTTCTCCTATCATAGTATTATCTTGTTGTACCTCTTCCATATCTTCCCATGTCACCTTATTTTTAGTCTTTACTATTTCAATTTTTGAATTTGCCTTCTTGATAATTTATACCCACTTCATTTCCTTATTTTTAATATTTATTTGAGGCTTGAATGATTTTGTCTCCTTTCTAGAATTTATCTTTATGTTAGAGGCTTTCTTTTCTTTCCATCTGAAGGTATAGAACTTTTTGTTGTGCTTGGGTTTTCCATAGCGATAGAAATGATTTGTTGTGCTTAGGTATAACATATAATATGACTGTCATTGCTAAATTGACTTATAGGTTCTTCTAAGAAATGATTACAAGTATGACCTTTATTTCTACAATTGAAACACATTATGTTCCTTTCATATTCAGTAGCACAAGATCTCCATGGGTGCTCTTTGTCATATTTTTTCATGCACTCTCTAGCTCTATGTCCAAATTCATAACATGAGAAATAATATCCATTGAATCTTCTCTCATACCTGGATGCATTTGGTTGTCTTGATTGGATTGGAATTTCCAGTGTTAATTTCTTTGGTATTATTCTTGTTTGGTTGCATGTATTGCGAACAACATTATCATCCAATTTTTATCGAACATCTTTGACAAGAAACATGACTTGGTTCAACTTTTTTTTCTTTTTTCTTTGCTTGTTCCATTTCTTCTTTGAGAGCACTTAGATTGGACTATATTCTCTCACATTCTTCACTCTTGGCATGAATTTTTTCTTGACATACCTCATGCTATATCTTGCTAGAATGTCTTTGTGTGCTTTGCAAATCATTAAGATGATTAGTAGCTTGTTCCAATTCAACCTTCAAGGCCTTTAGTTCCTCTTCAAGTTTCAAGTAGTCATTCTCCTTTTGTTTTAGAGCTCTTGAAAAAAATTCTACAAATGAAGACACTTCATTTATTTATTCTATATGGTGAGATTCCATGTTCTTAATATCATTCTTTAGACCTTCTATCAAAGATTGAGAAATATCATACTTTCTCTTCAAGGTTGATTCACTAAAGAACTCATGCTTGTGTCTTCATATCACCTCTAAGCTATTAGGCTTAAATCCAGAGGACAAGGCTTTGATAATAATTGTTGGATATCAAAAGAAATGAGGGGGGGTGAATCAATGTTGATCAAATTGGTAATTTTAATTTTTTTTAATAGAATTAAAAATCAAACCATGAACACAAATTAAGGTGCATGCAAGAAGATAAGTATACATGACACCAAATTTATAGTGGGAAACCCTTAAAGGGAGAAAAACCACTTGAAATCAAGGCCTTTTATTAAGAAAATTGATTCTTAACATACAATAATTTCCATTTTGGTTGAGAATCCACTCAACCTAAAAAGCACCTACTTCACAGTCCTTCAAGCACCCACTGGAAGGTTTCCAAGCACCCACTAGGCTAGTTTAGCAAGCTACAACTTGCAAGGAGCATCTACTCCTATCACCCAAGCACCCACTTAGAAAAATACAATAATAATTTACAATTTTATCATTTAGTTTCTTGTTGCTTCATCGAAAAATCATGATCCCTTACTAGATCTTCATTCAACAAAAATCATTGCCTTTGTTCTTGTCATCCAAATCCTTGTATTTATCATATACTATATCTATTATCGCAATCTTCTACCTTCATCTTTTTACTCTCTCATATTTTAGTCTTATACTTTCCTCAAGTATCATTTTTTTACTTTTAATTTCATGCAACACTTCTCTATGTCCTTTTATTTTGAATATCGGGAATGTATAGTTTATCAGTTCACTATTTCATCTATACTTCTCTATTTTTATATTGCATATAATCCCCATTTTCTCTTGACATTCATGTCATTGTATTATCCCTCTTGATTCATCGTCACAGTGTATATATCTTCAATTCTCCAGTTCTGTTGTCTATCTATATCTCAAAAGCCATTGTTTTTCATTATTTTCATTAATTTCCTAATTTTCCTTTTCACACTATTTGTTTTTGTTGTCTCTGTTTGATATCACATATGTATCTATTCCCTGATTTTCTTTAGGCATAGTCTATATTGTCTCTAGTTTAACGGTCATTTCCTTATACAAATTTTTCATATATCTTCCACTTTTTCCTCAGCTAATTTGTCTCATTAAACTTTCATCCACTTGACCTCTATTCAGTCCACTATATAGTACATGAGACTTATACTTTTACCTTCAAATAATTTGAATTGCAAGAATCTGTTTCCACTATTCAACTTCTCAAAAAAATCATCTTCACTCGAGACCCTTGAACTTAATTTTTATTGTGATTTTTAGAGACACTTTAAATGATTGATACAAACTTTATCTCTCCACATTCAATAATATTGCACTATCTCACCGTACTTTGTTTTCTAGCAACCATTCATATCATAATTCAAGACATAAACCACTTGACTCTTCAACATCCTCTCTATGTATAAATCACTCACAACTACCTCAATTTCATACCTATTTCTTCACCCTTTGTTATATCACTACCTTGAAGGAATTCAAACCTCAAAAAAGCTGTCTTTTCCTTTTAACTTCAAGAACATGTTACACAACCTTTTTCTTCTTTTGAACAACTCTTCAACTTCAAACTATGACTCTTTATCTCTTGGCTTTAACAAATGCATCATTAACTTTTAGAGATTGAATAAGAAAAAGAAAAAATGAACTAAGTCCCTTCACCTTCCATTTCTAGTAGCATTATGATGAACTTCACCATTTTCTTCACCTTTCCAATCTTGATGAATTTAGAAATGCTTTATTTATGGTGTCTTTAGTCTTGCTACTACTAAAATATCATTTTATACTCAATTGGCGATAAGAACTACTCACCGTGACAAAGAGAAACATAAGTAAATTCCTTCAAAGATATTATGCATTCGAATCAAAAAATTTGGAGATATCACCCATCATTCTAGAAAGATAATATAATGAATTAAAGTTACACAAGTATGAAGAAGATATTTCATGAGACAAAATGATGTCAAATCATGCATTCATAATGGGATGAGACCAGATGTTGCACTCAAAATACCTTTCTCAAGATTTGAGACAAAAGTGTGGCTATAAACCATTGAAGAATTTACACTTGGAGTTCAACATTGACATGTACAGTCTATTTATATGGTAATGGAGATGAATTTTAAAGAAATTATCTTTTGAAACTCGATGATTTTGAAAATTTTCTTTTGCAATACATTTTTTTACCATGGGCAGAGCATTTTTCCACATTTTTTTATTTTTTTATGGTTATCTTATGAGTTTTGAGCATAAACATCATGTGAAACCCTAGATCGGAGTTTTGATGAGTGTGATGGTCTGAGAACATAGAAAACATGATTTATCCTTTTCTTTTGCATGAATTGCAAAATTTCCTTCTCCTAGAGCTTCATCTTATCAAACTTTGTGTATCCAAGGTGTTTGCAAGCTTGATGTTGGGCCCTAAAATATTGGCTAAGTACCAATGGGCACTTGCACATGACCAATAAGAAGAAGGTTGCTAATGGGATAGTGCATAAGACAAGGGAGTTTTAGAAGAGTTTAAGTGAAACCAATGCATGTGTGGGAAGTAGAACAGAGGTTTAAAAGACATATCCATATTTGGAATTATAGTGTTAGGAAATAAGGTATAAAATATGTGGAATAATCCCTCATAGAATCGCAACAATAGGAACTAATATGTAGAAAATATTACAGATCTCAAATAAAAGTGCAAAATAAACAACACAACACAAAGAGAGATGATGATTTAACGTGGTTCACCCAATTTAGGCTACGTACACCAAGAATCACTTGCTTAGATTTTATTACAAGACATCATTCTCTCTATATAATACCTATATATTTTTGGAGCTCTTCTCAACAAACTCTACCGAATTCACACCCGAATTCAAAACACATATGCAATGTTACATTATACCTACCATATGCATAAAACCATATAATGAGACAAGCGCTTAAGAAGTTCAAAAAAATTGTGGATATAAAAATCATCGGACAAAGACATCCCATAAAATTATGGATAAAAATCCCACCCATATGAGAAAAGCGTGTTTCCCAGTATATCGGGCACATTTTAAGGCCAATTTTTTTTTCTTAGGGGCTGCACCCCCAAACCCTAGTGAGACAAATATGGAAAGTGTATAGTACTCTTAGTGGATAGTCTTCAAAACTTTCTCACATGAAAATAGGCTCCAAAACCTAACAATCTCCCACTTGGAGGCTAGTTTTCCTCTAAGCAAGCTTCTCAACCTTTCACTAGTTTCGTGAAGACCAACCAAAGGTGAACAGATCTTGATTTTTCCCTTATGATGTCCTTGGTCATCATGTCTGTAGGATTTTGACTGGTATGAATCTTCTCCATCTTCAACTTATCTTCCTCTAAAGTTTTCCTAATGAAATGGTACCTTAACTGTATATGCTTCATCCTAGAGTGGAAAGCAGAGTTCTTAGCTAGGTGTATAACACTTTCACTATCATTATGAAACTTTCCTTCCTCCTACTTATGCCCTAACTTCTCAATAATTTTTTTTAACCAAATCATTTTTCTACTTGCCTATGTGGTTGACAAAGCCACCAACTTCGTAGTCATGAAATCCAACTCACTGTTGTCCCACCTACAAAGTGTAAACATAACCTGTCATGCTCCTCCTACTATCTACATCTCCAGCCATATCTCGAATCTACATAATCACACAAAGTGGTGTCGATCAAGCTGTAGCACAAAACTAAACCCATGGTCCCTCTCAAATACCGAAGGATCCTCTTTACTACCTGTTAGTGATCTCTACCTAGGTCACTCATAAATCTACTCACCGCTCCCACCGCATGGGCAATATCAGGTCTAGTGCACACCATGGTATACATCAAAGTTCTAACTATTGATGAGTAAGGTACCTTAGATATCTGGTTTCTCTCTTGCTCTATCTTGGGACACTGCTTCTTTGATAACTTAAAATGGCTGCCAAAGGATTTCCAACTAGTTTAGCATCCCGCATATTAAACCTCTCCAAGACCTTTATAATGTACTCTTCCTAAGATAAAGTCAACTTCTGTTCCTTCCTATCCCAAGATATCCTCATACCAAGGATTTGTTTGGCTTCCCCAAATCCTTCATAGCAAAGGATTCACTTAGTTGTTTCTTGAGTACTTTTATTTCCTACATGTTTTTACCTATAACCAACATGTCATCCACATATAGACACAAGATAATATAACTACCATCCTCAAATTTCTTTGTATACATGCAATGGTCAAAATGACATCTAATATAACCTTGCTCCATCATGAAGCTATCAAATTTCTTATACCATTGACATGGAGCTTGTTTCAAGCCATACAAGCTCTTCTTCAGTTTACACACCATCTCATCTTTACCTTTGACCTCATAGCCCTTTGGTTGCTGCATATATAGTTCCTCCTCCAAATCACCATGGAGAAATGCAGTCTTTACATCAAGTTTTTCTAAGTGCAAGTATTTTCTTTGCAACTATTCCTAGAATAGTTCTAATAGAAGTCATTTTTACTATAAGAGAAAAAATCTCATCAAAATCTATACCTTTTTTCTATGCAAACCCCTTGACCACCAACCAGGCCTTATATCTTTTCTTTCCTCCTTCCTCTTTGACTTTAAACACCCACTTGTTCTATAATGCTCTTTTTCCTTTGGGTAGCTTCACCAAATCCCATGTCTGATTCTCCATGAGAGTCTGATGCTCCTCATTCATGGCTTGCTCCCACTTCTTCATGGCATCTACCTACATTACTTCATAAAATCTCTCTAGCTCTCCACTGTCAGTGAGTAATAAATAATAAAGAGAAGGAGAAAAACATTAAGGTTCTCTTCTTACCCTAGAATACCTCCTCAGTATAGGAGTCTAGGGTTCTTGTTGAGAGGTTCTTGAACTGATTCATGTGTCACTTTCCCATCCAGGAAGATCCTCTCTTTGCTGCATATTCTTTCTTGGATTCTTCCTATTTTCCTACAATTTGTTGTTTGAACATAACTTTATCATTAAAGACCACATCCCTAGATCGAATGATTTTCTTATCCTTAATACTACAACATTATATCCAAAGTAATCACCACCATAACCAATGAAAGTAAATTTTTATAATTTAGCCTCTAGTTTGGTCCTATCATACTTTTCTATATGGAAAATCACCTCACATCCAAAGACTCTAAGAAATGAATAATAAACTTTCTTACCATACCAAGCCTCACGGGTATGCCTCCATCCAAGGCACCGAGGGTCCTCTTTTTATCAAGTACACAATTGTGCTCACCGCTTCTTCCCAAAAAGAAAGAGGCAATCCCGCATGTAACAACATTCTCCTAGCATGTATTCCATTACTTTACCCCATTTTTTTGTGGAGTTCTTGGAACCATCTTTTTCCCGTGGATTCCATTCTTAGAACAATAATCATCAAATTCATTACGTAATACTCCCCTCCATTATCCGACACGAGACATTAGCTTAATACTGTTTCATTCTCTACTAGGGATTTCCATTTGAAAAAAGTGTCAAATAAATTAGATTTATTTCTAATACAATAAACCCAAACTTTCCTTGTTATGTCATCAATAAAAGTAACATAATAACTTGAACCTCAAGAGATGACACTGAGCCGGCACCCATACATCGAATGCAAAAACTCTAACTTACTCTCTTTCTTTCTAGGTCCAACCTTGAGAAACCTTACTCGCTTATGTTTCCCATAAATGAAGTCCTCATAGAACTCCAAACCTATTTTTGTATATCCAGGAAAATACTTCTTTATGATCTCCATGCCCTTATGGCTCATATGACCGAGCCTATAGTGCCACAATATTGTATCTAATTCAAGCCACAATTGATCAGGGGATCAATTTTAGTGTCAAATGTTCCCTAAACTTCCCTAAACCATGCCAGTGTAGTAGAGCCTTCAGAGAGCTTTCTGACGACTATAAGAACGTGAAAAATAGACACTCTGAGCTCAAGATATGTTTGGTCAAAGTTTAGTCAACAGGGAAGTCAACTTTGGTCAACATGTCAATAATGGACCAATAACACTACGACACGTGGCAAAAGGGAGAAAAAGCACAAAATTAAGGTTGTTCGAGTTGTTTTCAACCTCCAGTCTTCAACACACGTAAAAGCGGTCCAGAACAAGAGGCTCAACTTTTATAATGAAGGGAGCCGGCTAAAATGAGGACTATTATATCATCTTCGACATGGTGGGTCCTCAAACCACCACGTGGCTTGCCACCACAAGTTTGATTTTCCTATCGAGGGTCGAAAAGTGGTATTTATTGCCATATTTCATTTGGAATGTCATTATATTATTTGGGTCGAATATCATATATTACCTTTGTAATTATTTGGCATTTTAACGTCCATGTCATTTTTATGTGTTTGGGATTTTGGGCTAGTCAACATTGCCACATTATCTCCCAACATATCCACATATTTCCTAGCAACTCGGAGTGTCAACAACAACTCACCACAACCAACGCAAATCGTTTGGGGCCAACCAACAATGCACCGTTTCCACTTAACTCGGCGGTCAAACCTTACCATATTGCCAACAACCCTACTACATAGCTCGGCCCATATCACGGGCATTTCAATACAAGAAAACCCATAACCTTTGCAACGTGGGTAAACAAATAGCCAGCTTGCCACTATTATGTGGCCAAACAAAATGGTGGTATGTGTGGCCAAAGCCACGATTTAAAAGGTGGCCCTTGTAGATTTAAACCATAAACTCACCTTTCACGCCGAAGATGTGGGATCTTCCCACATAAGAGATAACAAAGGCCGCATCAAAATGAAGACTGCCGGGTTTTGAACCCATGACCTCTACTCCCAAAGACTTATCCACCCAACCAATTTGGCTACAAGCTCGGATGAGATGAGACAACGCTCAATGTTATTTAAACAACACTCAAGCAATGATCATTGAAAAGGAGGAGGCGCTTTTAGAAAACGCCATTTTGAAGGCCTTACACTCGAATGAGAACTTGGAGTAAAAACACTAAATGAAGTAAATTCTAAGATGATTCCAACGATGTAATATTTGATATTTTTTTAGTTTTATTCTTCTTTTGGAAGCTTTGAATGTAGTTTTTAAGAGGGATCTACAAGACAAACTAGTTGGAAAACACGAATTTCAATGCACTACAGTCCGATTGTGACTTGGTGTAAACATGAAAAATGTTCAGAATTCAAAGATGATCTCAGATATATATATTTTTTCATATAATGTTTTTAAATCTCCATTTTAGGTGTTTTTCTAACGAGTTGCGGGGAGATGACATTGTGAAAACTTGTAGAGCCACGGATCATTCTTGGGACGCAGTTGCTATTTTCGAGTTCTTGGGACATTGATCATCTCATTTATAGGTTTTGATTCATTATTGTTTGTTTGTAAGAGTTATTATACTTACATTTCAATATTATTAATGGATTGGTTCAATCTGAACCCAAGGACGTAGGAATTTCCGAACCCCGTAAACAATCTTGTTTGTTATCTGAGTGTTTTCAGTTTTGATTATTTATTTGTTATCCAAGTTTTATGAACTTATATGGATGCATAATAATAAGAATTTAATCAATTTTTGGATTTTAGAATGCTTAAAATTGGTTAAGAAAATCACAATCTGTGGAAACTTTTAAAAGTGAAAAAAATACAACACACGTTTTCAGATCAAGTTTGGTATCAGAGCGGTTAGATTGCAGATTAGCTTCTAATTGTGTTTGGAAATTTGGATTTAGTTTCAATATTGATTTCATCTTCATGTGTAGACATTTTGGGGCTTGTTAATTTCTTCTTTTACGGTGTGCGAGTTTTGGAAAGTACAGGTTGTGTTTGCAGGAATCGGGAATCATGGGCAAGTCATCCAAATAGGAGCAACTGGATGAGATTGAAGCCATAAACCACCAACTCCAAGAAGAAAACTCTTTCTTGAGAGATAAATCTTATTCCTTGGAAGAGGAAATAGTGTGGTTAAAATCTGAGCCACAATCCTCTATAACCAAGAAAGAGGAGTATGTCAACGAGATGCTTGCAGAGAGCAAGAAGTTGATGGGATTTGTTAAAGAGTTGTAGGAAGAAATACGGACCAAGGATGCCCTCTTGGAAAAGCTACAACAAGGTGAACATAATAAGGAAATTCCTTCCAAATCAGATGTAGGTACTATGACAGAATGCACTATAAGTTGTTCACATTTTAATTCTTCCTCTCATTCAGTTTCAGATATTCCTTTGGGTCAGTTTGAAAAACACACTAAGGGAATTAGGTCTAAGCTAATGGTTAAGATGGGATTTAATAGAAAGGGCCTTGGTAAAAATGGACAAGGTGATGCTAACCCAATACAGGTAGAGGATCAGCCTCGGTTTGCAGGTTTGGGTTATTCTAGTGGGAAAATAGAAATTGGAGAAAGTTCCAAAGAAGCTGAAGGAAGACAAGCTTCCAACAGGTAAGGATCTACACCACTAGAATTGCAAGATTCCACCATCAGGAGGAACAATGAAAGGTGTAAGAAAATAGGTAAAAGGGGTAATCAGATTCCACCTCCTTCCACTTACACTAAAAATAGCACTAAGTGAAAATCAAATCCTGAAACTTCTAATAATCTCTTTCAGTTGGAAAAATATAGCTTTGATAGCAGAAATATGCTTTCCTTGCACATTTTGTGAAGGTACTAATCATTTTGTTGCATATTTTTGGAAGAGGAAAAATTTACTTAAGAAGTTAATGCCTTTTGTGAATGATAAGGTAGGGTGCTAAAGACCGATCTCACCAAGGAAAGGCAAGAAATGGCAAGAATGTTACCTCTCCTAAACAGGGGAATCATTCTTGTAGACAAATTTCGAGAATGGTAAAATGGGTAAGACTCCTAAAAAATAGGGAAGTTTAATTTTGTTCCCATTGTAATAGGAATGGTCATGATGTTAAGGTTTGTTGGTTTGTTCCTAAACAACAAAATTGGAAAGTTGTTAAAAAGAACAGTATTATAAAACCAACCGTGCTAAACCTAACTAAAAATCATCGTGGTACTAAGAAGGTAAAACAACCAAAATGGAAAAACTCAAGTGATTGGTTTGGAAAAACACTCCTCAACTTTATATTTGCACTACAGTAAATTGTTGATAGTAGGAAAGAAAAAAATTTCAGAGCTATATTTTAGGGATTCCTATTGATTGATAAGGATTTGTTCCTAAGTTGATATTTAAGCTTTGAAAATGAATGGAAACAATGAAGAGAAGATTTGAGTGATAGGTTCATCATACTCATGTTTTGTTTTCTCATATTGGTTAGTAGTTCCATTGTTGAAAATAGTATGTAGGGATAGGCATTAGTAGCATGTCTAAATTTGAAACTTGCAGTTGTAATCAACATAATCACAAAGTGTCAGTTGAACACTAGCTTCCATTATAGATGGGTGTTATTATCTGAGTTATTATTTGTGATGGCGATACAATGTTTTGGCAGCTTCACATGGGTTCAGTTGTTGACTATAGCTATTTTTGGGTGTTGATAGTCTATTATATTTTGATAGTGAATACTTGCAGTTGTTACAGTTTCAGATGGGAAGTGGGCACTAGCCTAATTATGGGAAATTTAGATGTCTTGTATATTGATCGTGTTTTGGAATTATAATTTTTGGTAATCAGCCGTATCACAAAGTGATAGTTGAACACTATCTTTCCATAATAGAATGGGTGTTATTATCTAGTTATTTAATTGTGATGGCATTACAGTGGGGTATGACAGTTCACAGTTGTGCGTAGAGTTGACAGGGTTGTAAGCGTTTCAGTTGAAAACTAGCTTAATTGGGTGTTATTATCTGATTGGTTATGTGACTAGCTAATCAACTATTTGCATTTATTTAACCTATAATTTTATTTTGGGTTCTTGTATGTGTTTGTGCAATGCAGGAAGAGATAGCATTATTTGTGGGTTGATACACAACTTTTTGTGGACAAAAAGCCTTCTCAGTAGGGAGGAGTGATCAGGGGATCAATTTTAGTGTAAAATGTTCCCTAAACTTATCGAAACCATGCCAGTGCAGTAGATCCTTTAGAGAGCTTTCCGACGACTATAAGAACGTGAAAAATGGACACTCTGAGCTCAAGATATGTTCGGTCAAAGTTTAGTCAACTTTGGTCAACATGTCAATAATGGACCAATAGCACTATGACACGTGGCAAAAGGAGAAAAAAGCAAAAATTAAGGTTGTTCAATTTTTTTCAACCTCTGGTCTTCGACACACGTAAAAGCGGTCCAGAACAAGAGGCTCAACTTTTATAACGGAAGGGAGCCCGGCCGCCATGAGGACGATTATATCATCTCCGATGTGGTGGGTCCTCAAACCACCACGTGGCTTGCCACCACAAGTTCAATTTGCCTATCAAGGGTCGACAAGTGGTATTTATTGCCATATTTCATTTGGAATGTCATTATATTACTTGGGTCGAATATCATATATTACCTTTGTAATTATTTGGCATTTTAACGTCCATGTCATTTTTTATGTGTTTGGGATTTTGGGCTAGTCAACATTGCCACATTATCTCCCAACATATCGAATATTTCCTAGCAACTCGGAGTGTCAACAACAACTCACCACAACCAATGCAAATCGTTTGGGGCCAACCAACAATGCACCGGTTTCCACTTAACTCGGCGGTCAAACCTTACCATATTGCCAACAACCCTACTACATAGCTCGGCCCATATCATGAGCATTTCAATACAAGAAAACCCATAACCTTTGCAATGTGGGTAAACAAACAGCCAGCTCACCACTATTATGTGGCCAAACAAAATGGTGGTATGTGTGGCCAAAGCCACGATTTAAAAGGTGGCCCTTGTATATTTAAACCATAAACTCACCTTTCACGCCGAAGATGTGGGATCTTCCCACATAAGAGATAACAAAGGCCACATCAAAATGAAGACCACCGGGTTTTGAACCCACGACCTCTACTCCCAAAGACTTATCCACCCAACCAATTTGGCTACAAGCTTAGATGAGATGAGACAACGCTCAGTGTTATTTAAACAACACTCAGGCAAAGGATCAGTAAAAAGCGGAGGTAGTGTTTAGAAAACGCCATTTTGAAGGCCTTACACTCGGAATGACAACTTGGAGCAAAAGATGAAATGAAGGAAATTTTGATAAAATTCCAAAGATGTAAGATTTCATATATATTTTTAGTTTATCCTATTTTTGGAAGCTTTGAATGCAGTTTTTAACAGGGATCTACAAGACAACTAGTTGGAAAACACGAATTTCAATGCACTTCTGGTCCGAATTGTGACTTGGTGTAAACATGAAAAGTGTTCAGAATTCAGAGATGATCTCAGATATATGATTTTTTTCATATAATGTTTTTAAATATCCATTTTTAGGTGTTTTTATAACATAGTTGCAGGGAGATCACATTGTGAAAACACTGTAGGAGCCACGGATCATTCTTGGGACAGTTTCTACTATTTTTCAGAGTTCTTGGGACATTGATCAACTAATTTTTAGGTTTTGATTCATTATTGGTTGTTTTTAAGAGTTATTTTACTTAAATTTAAATATTATTAATGGATCGGTTCAATCCGAACCCTAGGACGTAGGAATTTCTGAACCCCGTAAACAATCTTGTTTGTTATCTGAGTGTTTTGAGTTCTGATTATTTATTTGTTATCCAAGTTTTCCACACTTCTATGGATACATAATAATAATAATTTAATGAATTTTGGAGTTTAGAATACTTAAAATTGGTTAATAAAATCACGATCTTTGGAAACTTTTAAAAGTGAAAAAAAAAATACAACACACGTTTTTAGATCAACAATATTACAAATATTATTGCTATAAGTGGTTAAATACAAGCTTCCAACCTTCTTACCTCTTTCCACCACAAGAGCACCCTTGGTAACCTTCCAAGAGTCCGCTGTAAATATTAAAGTACAACCATCACTTCCCAATTGCCCTACCAATATCAGATTTCATCTTAATGTAGGCACATGTCCGACATCCTTTAATAGCCAACTATTCTCATTTTGCATCTTAACTCGAAGCAGAACCTTTTCCAATTATGTTGTAAGGCTCATCATCACCAAGAAAAAAATCCCAAAATCTCCTTGAACATAATCAACAAAATAATTCCTATGTGGATTAGCATGGAAAGAAGCCTTTGAATCTAAAATCCAATATTTAGTAATATTGTGCAAAGAAAGAATTAAAACATCCCGACATACATTACCCATTGCCACATTAACCTCCTTTTTTTCCTATTATTCCTTCTTGTCCCAAAGTTCCCAAAAGTCCTTGTTTGCATGCCTAGACTTTCCACAATGCCAACATACTATCTTGCTTTTGGATTTGTACCTTGCTTGATCCTTTTATTTTCCATGGCTTCCTCTATTCTTCTGTCTCCCTCTAGTTTCCACTGTCAAAGCATTCCCTGAAGTAGAAGATTCCCCAAAGCTTTTTCTTTACATTTCCTCACTTAGAATCACCCCTACAACATCCTCAAACTTCAACTTTTAGTTAGTTGGAATCGAGTTGCTTTTTGCCATTACGGGATATTCTAACTCTCGGGTAAATAAGCACAGAACTAATAAATCCCTAACTTCTTCATCAAATTCTATTTTAACCAAAGCTAGGAAATTTACAACCGTATTAAAATCATTTAGATGATATACTACTGAACCATTCTAAGACATCTTCATATTAAACCACTTTTTCATTAAAAATATTTTATTAGACGCAGAGGGTTTTTCATACAACCTACCTAATGCATACACCAGTTCTTTTGTAATCTTTTCCTTTAAAAAATTAAACAATAACGAAGATGTAAGACATAAACAGATTGTCCCAAGTGCCTTCCTATCTAGAAAATCCCATTCCACATCCATCATGCTTGAGGGTTTGTTCACCTTCTCAAAAAGAGGAATATAAAGATCCTTATGATAAAGGTAATCTTCCATCTGCATCTTCCAAAGACTGAAATTCTGCCCATTGAATTTATCAACCCTTGATCTTCCATCATCTGCCATAGCTCCCACTCAAGCTAAAAATTTCCCTATGATTCAACACCTCATCAAACCAAACCTCGCTCGATACCAATTATTAGGAAATAAGGGATAAAATATGTGGAAAAATCCCTCAAATAATCGTAATAATAGGAACTAGTATGTAGAAAATATTATAGATCACAAATAAAAGTAAAGAATAAAATAACACAACACAAAGAGAAAATATTTAACATGGTTCACCCAATTTGGGCTACGTCCACCAAGAATCACTTTCTCAAATTTTATTACAAGCAACCACTCTCTCAATACAATACCCAAATCTTTTTGGAGCTATGCTCAACAAACTCTACAGAATTCACACCCTAATTCAAAACACATATGCAATGTTACATTATACCTACCATATGCATAAAACCATATAGCGGACAAACCGCTTAAGTAGTTTTACAAAACCGTGAGTATCAAAACCATCGGCCAAAACCGTCCCATAAACATATGGGTCAAAATCCTTCCCATATGAGAAAAGCACGTTTCAGGTATATCGAGCACATTTTAAGGCCAATTTTTGTTTTCAAGGGTTGCACCCCCAAACCCCGGTGAGACAACTATGGAAAGTGTATAGTACTCTTAGTGTATAGTCTTCAACACTTTCTCACATGAAAACAAGCTCCAAAACTTAACATCTAGATGCACTTGAGGAAAACGTGAAGACCCAACAAGGCGTGATGAGTGGACAAGGTGTCACTTGGAACCTTGGAGGTCAAGAAAAGGATATTCCACATAGGGAATATTCCTAGAATGTATCATTGTAGAGAGTGCAAGGTTTTTAAAGGGATAAACATTTACCATTGGAGGACCACATCGACACTTGGCACGCGATCTATTGAGGGGAGAAGGCATTACAGTGGGTGTTGATCCTATAAAGAGAGATGCTTAGGCTAAATATGTAGAGGAGACATAGAGAGGATAATATACAAGAGGGGAAAATAGATATGATGAGAGGAAGAGGGAACACATAGAGAATAAGAAGCAAAGTAACAAAGTGCTACAAAGTAATGCTAGGGTTTAGAGCACTTAGTGCTAAGGGTTTTAAGGGATGTCATAAGCCTCTGTATGGCACTAGGATCTATAACAAGGGTTAGAATGGGAAAGTTATAGTTAAGGTCTCATACTAGGGAGGATTTATGGGAGTTAAGTCCTTGTCATTTATTGTATATGGTCTGAGATGACCCTTTTGACTATAATGTGGCTACCTGAACTATGCTAAAATAATATATCTTTGGGTTCATTCTGTATATTTTGCTTAAGGGTGTAAACCCTCATGTCATTTGACTTATTATGGCTCATATCTAGTTTATTATGCTTCTTGCAATGTTCTTTAGCTTTTTTATGCACTAATGTTAGATATGCAAGTTTTAGTTTTTACCTCTTTAAATAAGTTAATGTACTCCTTATTTCACAAATCATCCTCCATTAATGGTGAAACCTTCTCACATATCTCACATGCATGAGTGGCTCGGTGCCCGCACATGCCTCGAGTTAGTGCCCAAAGGTCTGTTGGGTGATAGGTCAACGTACCGGGGTTGGTAAAATTATTAAGGGTAAATAAATGACTACATCTTGGTTCCATTGTTGGGACCTCTTTTTGAAGTTATTGTGAGAATGGTGCGTGATGACAGAGTGCTTAAAATTGGACAAGTGTCAAAGCATGGCTTAAAAGCATGGAGGATGAGTTTTCTTAGAGATTTAGTACTAGACCTAATTTTGATGCATGTAAATGGGTAGAAGAACATCTATATCATGAGTTGTATGAGACCTTATTTTGTTTCTTTCTAGTGAATTTGTATGAATTGCTTTTGGCATATGTATCTATATTGAGATGTTACTATATACCTAGTGTATGGACCCAAGAGGAGTATCGAGGTGCATGATCTTGATGTGACCTAGAAATATGTTTTTGATCATTAGTGGAGTAGAGTGTTGACAAGTTACACCTTAGAGTACGTAATTTCTATGTATTCCTATCTAGAGATTGTTGAGTTTGAGTTCTTGAAGGAGCCACAAGAATCCTTCTTACATACTATCCCTTTAGTTATAAATATCCTATAATTACACTAAGTTTGGAAGTAGTTCCTATGGCCGGCTAAGAATTTTATTAGAACTAGGTGAGGAAGTTAGGGTGGAGGAAGATGGCGGACCTTATGGCTAAAAAGGAGAGGGAAGAGAGATGAATCAAGTATAATGAAGCTTGTGAGAGGGAGTTAGATAGACAATGTGAAGTTACAATGAGTAATGGATTTATGGAGGCAGATGTTGTGGGAAGGAATTGAGGTTCACGCAGAGGACGTGGAGCCTGAGTAGTCTATGCTACCCCATCTTGGAAAGCATGGGAGAGAGACCCCTTCAGCTTCTAATGAGAGCTCATCACTTAGAGAAAGGAGATTTATTGGCACACATCTGAATCCATCTGGTGACCAACCCTTGGCACTTAGTTTTCGAAATCTAGAGATAAGTATTACTAACCCAATTGGTATTGGTGGAAGTGACCAATCAACACCTAGGAGGTATAACTTTTCATTTGACACATCTATGGCTACACAATCATTTCTTTTGTTTGGAGGTATATTTTCCGGAGCAACATTTAGGAAACTTTTGGGTACAAAAAGCTTAGGTATCATGTCTAGAAGTGGCATAGGATACATGTCTAGTAGTGGTGCAATATCACAAACTATTGGCACACAGTTCAACACAAAAGTGGGGGCACAAGGCATGACCACTTCAGGACCCTTTCCAGCCATAGGAGGACGATCTAGTGGATTTAGTGGAATAGGAACTAGTGAACTTGGTGGATGTGGTGGATTTGGAGGATGTGGTGGATTAAGAGGGACATACACTAGTGGATCTTGTGGATCGGTGGTAGAGGCAACACTGGAGGAAATCAAGGTTCTAGATCGACAAGGGCCTCAACCACCTCAACAATTATTTTTCAAAATGTCTTTGCATTTACCAGATTAAAAAGTTGTTGAGGATGTTGCATAGCATATAAAAATGGTGAGTGTTATGGCGCGTGAAGGGGATCACTACCCCGAGCGAAAGGTAAGTATATTTACAACAACATTACAAGGATGAGCACATAGTTGGTACTAGAAGTATGATTCCCACTAGACAGTGGTAGATTATACCGCGTTGGGTATTTCCTTTTAGCTGAATTTCATATTTCGAGTTTAAACATAAGACCATTAACACTTTCAAGGAAATTCAACAAGGTATGAGAGAGATTGTGTGGGAGTATGATTCACGATTTAAGACTCTCTTATCAAAAAAATTTGTTGGTGAGAAAATTTGTTGGGTGGACAAAGTTGTGGATTTATTTCTAATGCTTTGGGAATCTAAGTCCCTCTAATTAACAAGTGCATCTTCTGTATATGCATGCACATGAAAAGGTGGATTTTTGTGGTGCTTTATTGACCAAGGATCCAATAGGGACATTCCACCGACCCTGCGGAAAAGCTTTGCAGATACCTACAAGAGGAGAATTTTCTAGGAGAGTGGGAAAGGGAGTGATAATATTAGACAAGAGAAACTAATGTTGGAAGTAGGAAATTGGAATTTTGCATTACACCGGTTGGAAATTACATCACATGCATTGAAATTAAGAGGAAATAATACTATAAATAACAAAAATACAAGGTAAGATTGAGAACTCAACGTTTCTAAAATCTTCTCATCAAAAAGGATAGAAATCCATTCTTGTATTAGTGTTCAAGTAGAAGTTGTACATAGTGTAGGAAATAGAAGAAATTCGAGGATGAGGGGAATGAAATAATTTGGCTATCTTCTTTGTTCTCTCAAGGTAGAATTCACTCTTGAGCTTACAAAATTAATGACCAACCCTTTGAGATGGGAATGGCTTTACAATTTATAGAGTAGACTCAACTCATCATCTTCTTCGTGACCCTTCATATGCCTTATTTCTAACTTTAGACTATTCATATTCCTACAAAATATTTAAGTCCCTTTTATAAAATCAAGGTGACTTAATTTATAATATGTTTCTAAATTAACTTTTAGGTGACTTAAAGGCTTATAAAAAGAGAAAACCCCAAAAAATAATTCAAATATTTGAAGGGAGAGGAATTTGGGGAGAGGGGAGGGAGAGAAAAGGAGAAGATGTTACCCCGATGAAGTCCGATGATCCTCATTGATGGAAATCTCGATGCGATGAAGTTGTGAATGTCCCATTGTTTCAAAACTTCTCTTTGAGTGTGACTTACAATTTTTAGTAAATGCCCGGATGGGGGACTTACTATTTTTAGTAAGAGGTGATTCTTGATTCTTCTTGATCATCTTGATGTGATGAAAATATTCATTTAATCCTATGGACATTGCCTTTTCTTTGACCACTTCTTGGGGTAACTTACTATTTTATCAAGCACCCATATAAGGGACTTACTCCCATTTACTCAATGTGTACCAACAACCAATCATTTAATGTAATAACCAACAACTCCCATTTACTCAGATGCCAATATGGTCATATGTTCTATTGTAAGAAACCAATTCCAGAACCCATAACCAATTTCCTTAACACATATTATTCACTCATTTGAGCAAGCCGTATACTACAGATTTTACAAATCCATACAAACGATAGAGGGAAAAACAAAAAAGGAGAACCCAAAAGAGTTTCTAGATTTATTTTAAAGCCTTGAAATCCATTCAAATTTTCAATCAAAGACGAAAGCTCAAAAACCCACAAATTTCACAAATGAAATAACTCCATCTACAACCGTATTTTTTTATTATAAACTCATCAAAACCAGCAGAGTAAATCAACTTATTTTTGTTATTCTTTTCCATAAAATACAACTGAAAATAACTCTTGGAGAAGCCACATGATTCCACTGATAAGAGAGCCATAACAACACAAATTCTACATATTTCACAAACCCATTACAACCAACAACTCTATGCCAAAATTTCTAGATAAAAAACCCACGAAAATGAGTTGTACATCAATCAAACACAACCCATAACCACAAAAACGTGATAAGAAAACAAAACATGCTCAGAGATGGATTTACAAACTATATTTTCAATCAAATTCTACATATTTCTCAAACCCATTAGAATCAGCAACTCTATGCTGAAATTTTCAGATAAAAACCCACAAAAATGGTTTTCACATCAAATAAACATAACCCCAAACAACAAAAATGTTTTAGAAAAATAACAAGCTTAGAAAAATGGATTTACTACAGGATCTCAATCAAAACCTGATTTGAAAAATATTTCTTTACCCAAAAATAGTTCCAAACTCAGCCATAAGTTTCATGTCTATAAAGCTAATGGAAAAACCAAAGAAAAATCAATTTCACCTTCAAATGAAAGACCCATAACTGAAAAACATTTTTAATACTGTGGAAAATTTATTTGCACCTTCAATGATAAACCCACAAAGATAATAATATTTTTATAAATCAAAACTAAGAGAACAACAGAGAAACCCTTGCCTGAAGAAATTGATTTGCTCCAAATGCTATGCCTCAACAAATTTTTTGAGGGAAATTTTCCTGGGAAGGCCCGCAATGAATAGGAATGTGCCACATGGCGGTGGATTGGTAGGTCAAGAGGGGTAAGTTTGAAGAAATCACCAAGGAGTGGGTGGGGGTGCAAAGGAAACATTTTTCTTGCGGGCCTACCAAGGAGAAGGAAAAGAAATGATTTGAAGCCTGTGTCAAATAGGAATTTGCCACGTGGCGGTGGAGGTCGAACCGGTGGGGGTAAGTTGGAAAAATTTCCAAAGATGGTGCAAAGAAAATTTTATCTCAGAAGCCCCGCGTCGAATCAGAATATGGTGAAATTTATAAAAATGTTTAAAATGGCATAAAGGAAAGATTTTTCCCATGGGCCCACAGAGGAAATAAATATGATTAAGGCCCATGCCAAATCGAGTATGCCATGTGGTATGAGAAATTTTGGAATTTTTTCCAAAATTCAAAAAAAGGGTAAAATGGCAATTTGAAGCCGCAGATGAATGAGGAAGCGCCATGTGGTAGCAGAGCGGTGGGGTGTGGAGATTTTTAGGAATTTTTCCCAAATTCAAAAAAGGGGAAAAATTTAGGTTTCGGCCCGCCAACCCGATTTTTGCCCCTGTTTTTCCCTAGATCTTCAAAGGGGCATATCTTTCGATCCAGATCTCGTTTTTTTTTTTAATTTTGGTGTCATTGGAAAGCTATTGAAGTCCTCTACATGATGGAATCTTCAATTTTATTTTTTGATGGATTTTAGTGAGAGAAAAATGAGAAAGACTCCTTTGGCATGGAGAAAAGAGCAGAACCGACATTTAACCACCATTTTTAATACAGTATGGCTTCCATTCTTCTCCAAAGATGGTCGAAAATCTTGGGGAATGAACTTTTAAGGGTACCCATGCTATTTTGATGGATATGGTTGGTGGTTAAATCATTCATTTCAATTTTATCGCATTTTTCCTTCCTGAACTCGGGTTTTCATTGTTAAAAGCCAAATTTGGCTCATTTGTAAAGGGTTGGACATTTATTATGTTCTGCAAGCTCCTTCTTTTACCCGACAAGTGGATTTCGGGATATCGACATTTTTAGGACTACAACATGTTTTCTACCTCCTTGTTATTGTAATGCATTGTATTTAAAAATGGAAATGACAATGCAAGCTCTGTGAATGAATTTTCAATCCTTTCTTGTGTTGTTTTCTCTATCCTAATCCTTCATTACAATTTTAGCAATTTGTGCATGATTTGTGTTAGATTTTTATAATCTGTGTCAATCTACAGAAATAGATGTTCACCACTCCTTTGGTGTATCACCTTGTTAGTTTAGTTTTATCTTCTTTTCCCTCTTCTATCCTTGTCTCCTTGGTAGAATTAGAGTAGGATTTTGAGTTAAACCTCTACAAATTTCATGCATACATATGATCAGAGGAGTATAGGAACCAACCTTTAATCTAGAGAGTTGTTTACCATTTTTGTAAGTCCCACACTTGGGGAAAATATTCCATGTCATACAATCACATTAGATGCCCATTATCAAACTAGAAATCGAGAAAACATCCAGGTGCTACTAATTTGCACTAACAAAGAGTTGAGAAAGGAAACAAACAAGGATGGTAGTTGGATAATGCTTCATAGAATCATATGTGTGGAAATAAGGAAATGTTTAGTAATATAGATGAATCAAAGATCTAAAGTAAAGATGGGAAAAGACAATAAAGTTCCTATGATGGGTAAAGGTATCATATCCATTCTCACCAAGAAAGGAGATAAGAAGCATATACATAATGTTTTCTTTGTTCTAGGATTGAAGTATAATCTTCTCAGCATTGTGAAGCTTGTCCAAAATGGATATAAGGTGAAGTTTGAGAATGGAGAATGTGTTTTATATGATAAAGGTGGAAGCAACAAACTGATTGCAATAATGCAAATGACACAAAATAGAATGTTTTCTTTAAGGATTCAAAGTATAACAAGTGTAGTAACATTCAAGACAATAACCATTGATCAATTCACTCTTTGATATCTCAGGTATGGGAGTTTGAGTTATGGTGGATTTTATGTTCTTTATAATAAGAAAATGGTTAAAGGATTGCCTCCTATTAAACAACTAGATAAGGTTTGTGAGGCATGCATATTGGGGAAGCAACATCGAAATTATTTTCCCTCAGGTAAATCATGGAGAGCAAGCTCACCTCTTGAGCTTATACATTCATATTTGTGTGGTCCCATGAAAACTCCCTCCATGAATAAAAGTTTATATTTCATTACTTTCATAGATGACTTCAGTAGAAGGACATGGGTTTATTTTTTGAAAAATAAATCAGAAACATTTGAAGTATTCAAATAGTTCAAGGCCTTGGTTGAGAAGCATAGTGACCATTATATAAAGACATTGAGAACTGATAGAGGGGAGAGTATATATCAAATGAGTTTTTAAACTTTTGTAAAGAGCATGAGATCAAGAAGTTGTTCACAAAGACAAGGTATACACCTCGAGTAGAATGGTATAGTTGAGGGAAAGAACATAACCATTCAAGAAATGCCAAGAAGTATGTTGAAAGAGAGAGGTTTGTCTAATGAATTTTGAGCAAAAAAATTTAGGACAACATTATATCTACTAAATAGAGGTCCTAAAAGAGTGTAAGGAACAAAATACCTCAAAAATAATGGAGTGGAAGAAAATCAAGTGTTGAAAACTTTAGATATTTTGGATGCATGGCATATGCATTTGTGCCAAAGAAGATCGAGAAGATCAAAATGGGATAACAGAGGAGAAAAGTGCATTTTCATTAGATATAGTGAGAAATCAAAATCTTACAGATTATATAATCTAGTTACAAAGGAACCGATTATCAGCAAAGATGTTCAATTCATTGAGGAAGCATCTTGGGAAGATGTACAAGTAGTGGAGTAGCCACAAACAAATGTGTTGATCAGTCAGACCCTAGCACTTAGTAAAGAAAATACAGAAGGTTCATGTGGGAGATCATAGCATATTCAAAGGTGTAGATGTATTAAAAAGGCTCGCGTGCGAAGAACAAAAACATGTTCAGGACTTAGCCATTTTCATGACAAGGATCTATTTTTGGAGATAGTGTGTGGAGCACTCAAACAATTAGAAACTTGTGCGTCATGCATTGGATATTTTTGGAGGATCAACTATGAAGTGATTTGCATGGACATAGGATGGAAATAGATCTACTACTATCAATCAACTAACAATAGTCTATTGTTAGCACACTTGCATGTGTGGCTATTTTTGTAATGGCATGTGGCTAGTAATAGCATGCAACCTATTTTGGGATTAGATAAGCAGTGAAGGGTAAGTCCCCACACTTATAATTATGTAGTAAACTATGTAGTAGAGATATAGAGATAGGTGTGCATACATAGGGATATTACATTTGGTAAATCTATTACGCGCATACTATTGTTGTTGCGTAATGAAGCTTTATATACTTATTGCATTTAATATAATGGAGGATATTGGCTAAATCTAAGTGTTAGTTCTATGTGTATTTGAATCTAGTATGTTCTTAATCTCATCATGGTTAATACTTAATTTTGTTCTCCCTTAGGTATAGATTTTATATTCTCTGTAGTATGATGTGTTAGTAATGGAAATGCATGTGTTAAGTCTTCATCATGCTAACATCCTATAATAGTAACCCTAAAGAGGGACATGGTACCTTTGTACGCTTTGGGTGAGTGCTCGTCTAGGGGAGTGAGTGATGTGTCAGTGCATCTAGGGTCTTATTGGGCTTGTACATGAGAATTCTAGGTTTGTATCATTGGTTGCGTTGCAGGACCTCTTTTTCAGTTATTTTCAAGATGGTTCACAATGAAGACATACCGGTTGACCTTAGCAAGTGTTGAAGAGTGGATACATGATATGGAAGAAGAATACGCAAAGTGGTTCAATACTAGATCTGAGTTTAACACACACATATGGGTGGAACAGAACCTATATATGACAGTTTATATGAGAGATTCTTCACTATTTTTTCAAAAGTATAACCGTATGAGTGGTTGATTACTTATGCATCTAAGTGGAATTGGAGGTACCACGCACTTGTTTCGACACAAGAATATTTTCAGGTCCTTTATGATGTTGATCTAATTTGGAATCGAGTTGTGGATACGTGGTTCCATCGTGTTTTGAACAGTTATATCTTGGAGTACTCAATTTCCACTTATTCATGTCCAGAGGTAGCTAAATTCCATTTTTTATGACTTCTAAGGGGAAATTACCTACAAGGAATTCCACTGGCAATAAAGATCCTGATGGTAACTTTGAATTTGGAGAGTAAACCAATGGCTAAATAAACCTCACCACACATAGGGGCAGGATCAGGTTTGGTGAAGGATGGCAGACCTAGTGGTAGAAAGGAAGAGAGAGGAAAGGCAACTTAAGTATAATGAGGCACATGAGAGGGAGATAGAGAAGCAGTGAAAGGCTGCATAAAAATGGTGTTGTGGAGATAGATAGTTCGGGAAGGAGTTGAATTTCATGCAAAAACGTGGAACCCGAACCTTAGGAACTCCCTCATTTAGGAAAACGTGATAGGAACCCTCCTCACCTCATGTAGAAGCATGTTAGCAGAGATGACATGGGCCACAGGTGGACATCTGAATCCACTTGGAAAACTTGCCCTTGCACTCGGTTTTCTAGCATCTAGTATAACAAGCAGTCAATAAACTAATTCAAGCACTAGAAGAGTAGGAGAAAGTCTTATGAAAGGTACAATAATGGCAGTGCAAATGGCTTCATTGTTATATGGGAGTAATTTTTCATGTACATCATCAAAGCCATGAATACAAGCACACTAACTTTTGCACTATCTTATGGGAGTGGTAATGCTTCACAGACTGTTGGGGTATAGTTTAGTTCTATTGTTGGGACACAGGGAAGTACATCTTCTAGTCTCACCCCAGCTACAGGTTTGGGATCAGGAGGCATAGGTAGCTCTAGTTCTGTTGAATCCGGTGGTTCAAGGCGGGGAAACATGGGAGGTTCTAGATCAAGTGTGTAAGGTCCACACCATCCCTAGAATATTTACATGGAGATGTCTCTTTGTCTTCCAGAGTATATGGGCATAGAATATGTTGTTGAACATGTGCATATGTGTGAAATGATTTAGCGCGCAAAAGGAATCACGACTTCTAAGCATAGGGCAAGCCAATTTGCCACTACATTACAAGCGTGCACACACAATCAAGCTAGTGAGAAAAGTTGACCCTGATCAGACCTACATGGACTATACAACTTTAAAATATGAATTCCTTAAAGAGTTTCACATCCTTGAGTTTGAGAAGAAGAGTATAAGTGCACTCAAGGATATTAAGCAAGGCACTACTGAAAGTGTTAGAGAGTATGATGCATGGTTTAAAACGTTGTTATCTAAGCTTTCTTATGACATACATGCAAGCCAGCATGCACAATGGTTTGTTGGGGGCTTGATTACTCCTTTTTGGAGGGCATTATCACATAATACATACAATGATCAACGCAAATCTCTTGAAGCAACCTTGCATGCTGAGGTAGTTGGAAGCATAGATATTGGGATGAGCCCACTTTTAAAAGCACAAATAATAGCTATAGCAAAATAGTTAGAGAAACTATCAGCAAATTTAGCACATGAGATGCGCATAGGGATTTGGTGCAAAAATTGTGAAGTAGAAGGCGACACAAAGGATAGTTGTTCTTGTAGAACAAAGATGATCATTGCTAATGGATTGTGAGATATGCCATTTAAACCATGATGCATAGACGATGCCCATTATTACAATGTGCAATACGGAAGAATGTTTCAAACACTATAAAATCTGCAGTTCATGAATCATGACACGGAATACCGCCGGTGATTAGACAAATCAATGATGCTATAGATATTGGTGTACGACAAACAGGAGTTTCAGATAACTCTAAGGGAGAGAATGAGCATCAAGACCGGGATCACAATCAGGCGTGCTATGATCGGAATGAAGTGCGTTTTGAAGGTGGTCATGGTAGAGGTCGAGGATACCGTGGTGGATTTGAAGGATGAGGTCGTGGTGGTGGAAGAAATGAGTTCCCTTGTGGAACATGTTATACATGTGGATCTCTTGACCACTATAGGTGTGAATGTCCTTAGGATATTACATGTTCTTTCTGCGGAAAGAATAATAGCTATGAGGAGTGCCTAGACTTATATGAGCATCTAAGTACGAAACATAAACAAGAAAAAAAGGTGCAGGGATGGTTCAAATACACTGCACTATTGAAAATCAATGGATTCCTAAGTTGGAGGGAGAATCCGAGGCACAACAAGTGAATATCATGACCTGGTGAGGCGACATGTGCTAGGGAAGCAATATAAAAGAAACTTACCATCACTAAAGAAGAAGTTCTTCATGCACAATATCCAGATCCTACCTATCAGAAGGAGGATTATCAGGAAACCATGGAATTTCTAAGGAATCTTCAAGGTGATATATAGTACTTAAAAGAGAAATCGCAGAAGATGGAGAAAAAAACTTTCAGAGATGGTCCAAACTAATATAGATGACTTAAGGGAAGTGTGTAAAATGTTGTGCCAGGAAAATATCATTCCATTATTAGGGGATTGGCTAAAAGGAAACACTCCACACACAAGAATTCATACTAGATGAAAGATATTGCATGTGAATCTCTCCCCCTATAGCCTAGATTATGACAAGGAAATCACTCTAAATGTTGTTATGGATGGGTGACTATTGAGTGATGTACTAATTGATACAGTGCACAAGTCAATGTTCTTACCTTGCATGCATGGGTACAAATGGGAAGAATCTAATTAAGTCCATCCTCTAATGTCTTATTCATGGCTAATCGGACTAAGGCCACTCCCGTCAGAATCTTGAAATATGTATCCATTACCATACAAGGAACCAAGTTCACTGGAGACTTTGAAGTTTTAGCACTGGCAGAGTCAAATAGTTTTTCATCTCTATTAGAAACCTTGCTGCTATAAAAATAATGTTGATCTTCAGTTCAAAAAGGGATATATTAGTTTTGAAAATATGGAGAAGAGAGTTATTACCCCTTTAACAGATGGAAAATATGTGCCCTATGTTGAGCCCTTAAGTGAAGAAGATCCGAATAGGATTTATGTGTGTACCATTCGAGATCCAGAGATGATTGAACCAACCAAAGAAAGAATAATTTAGTGGGAGGATGCACAGTATATTAGTGATACTAAAAGTAATTATTGTGATAATTTGGCTCATAGCACTTATGATTTGGTAGGGCACGAAGTAAAAATCATCTTTCATCAAGACACAAAACCACGTTATGTCAAGAGGATAGGTAACAACTCAGTACCTTGTTACATAGGAGAAGGGGATCCCATGGTATTCCTATGCACCATGGAAGAATGGTGGATAGACCCACCGGAAAGAAGAAATATGCTAGCATAGACACTATGTGGAACAGAAGCATCTTTGGTTGGTGGTCCACAGGGATAATCTTATTGGATGGAATGAAATTAGGATTTCTCTTACTATTAGGTTCTTCAGGAGCAATGCACCTACTCAAATAAGTATTTATCATGGTAATCATCTTGTTCAGCACCACGTTCAAAAGTGTGAGAGACTTTGGAAAGAAGGGCAGGAAGCTTTACCACCTTCACTATGGGTGCACAAGTTTTATTCCACTTTACAAGGTTACGTGCGTGCTTGGTATGTGTATGTAGAAATCCATAGAGAAACTAATAATTGGCAGTATTTAATTACAGAAATGGCCCAAACATTTGACTTCTTTTCTACAAATCCTCTGGTGGGAGAATCATTGAAAGTCATAAATCCCTTAACTATTGGAGATAGCATCAAGGTTGAATAAATCCTTTAGGAGTTATTAGATAAGAAAAACTTAGGAGCATGTCTTGGTGAAGAACCAGAGGATGATGCAACATTACTTCAAGGTGCTTTCCTTGAAAAAGAGAAAGGAAAAATGGTATACTTAGTGGATGATGAAGAATTAAAAAATCTGGATGTAAAAAATTCAACAGGCAGGCATGATGAATTCGGTGCGAGATAAGACCACACGAGCTTATCATGAACCTATGAAGACAAAGAAGGTGAATATTGGAATAGATACTGAGTCTAAGGAAGCCATAATTGGATATTATTGGTTAGACTCGAAGTGGAAAAAAATTAGAGAGTTACTAAGGGATTACCAGGACTTATTCCCTAGGGGGTACAATGAACTTAAAGGCATGCATAAATCATTAGGGGAGATGAAGATAAATCTTAAAGAAGGTGTGCTCCCAGTTAGAAAGAGACCCTTTAGGATGAAGTCCAACTTGCATGAAAAGTTCAAAGAAGAGATTGATAAAATGTTAAAGTCTAGGATTATGAAGCCCCTTGATGAGTTAGAATGGGTTATCCCAATGGTGATCAGTATCAAGAAGGATGGATGGATTAGAATATGCATGAAATATAAGGATCTAAATGTTGCATGTGTAACTCGATCCCTTTCAATGCCATTCACTAAAGAAAGACAAGAAGTCATTTCAGTGCGAAACCTATTCGTTTACATATGGGTTCTATGGGTATCATCAGTTCCAATTGCCTAGGAGGATCGGGAGAAGACTATATTTACTACCGAATAGGGTAGCTTTGCCTATCTTGTAATGTCTTCTTGACTATATTTTCGTGCATAGTTTTCCAAGCATTTAAGGAATTTATTCTCATATTCTTACAGGTATATTTAGATGATTGGATAGTGTATGGATTAGTTAAGGATCATTGTGACAATCTATGCTTAATGTTTGAATGGTGTAGACATTTGAGTATCTCTTTGAATATTAAGAAGTGCATATTTGCTACACCGTTTGGGATACTTTTAGGACACATAATCTACAAGGAGGGTTTTTTGGTTGATCCAACAAAGGTTATAATCATTATAGGCCTAAGGGAGCCTACCATTCAAAGTTAGGTGCATGGATTTATAGGTCATACAAGGCATTAAGAAATTTTATCAAAAGATATGCCAAAGTTTCCACACCATTAGAAGAGTTAATGAAAGGGAGATGTGCGTTCTCATCGAGAGAAGCTGCAAAGTAGCGTGCATTCAAGACATTGAAGGAGAAACTTACTACCACACCTATTCTACATTTTTGTTCATGGGATAAACCATTTTATGTACATGTTGATTCCTCTTTCATGGCCATTATCATGGTGTTAGCTCAACCTTGAGAAGGTATTATAGATCATCCTATTTGTTTTTCTAGTAGGAAGCTAACTCTTGCAAAATAGAATTACACAACTATAGAGCACAAAGCTATTTCAATGATATATGTGCTACATAAATTCCACAAGTATGTGCTAGCTACACCATTCATCCTTTATACAGATCATATGGCATTGAAGTATTTGGTAAATAAACCTATTTTACAAGGGTGCATATGTCAATGGGTGCTTTTATTTCAAGAATTTGATTTCACAATTGTGGTAAAACTAGGGAAAAGTAATTCTAAACCAGACCATCTATCAAGAATATAGTCAAGAGAAGAAGCACACATAATTGAGGATACCATGTTAGATGCACAGTTATACATGTTACAATTAGCACCATCAGAACTAGAGGACATTGTTGTCTTTCTACAAACAAGGATGGTACCAGAAGGAATGAAATCCTTGGAGAATAAAAATCTTCTTGCTATTCGCGTCGCACCTTATATGTCAATCGGTGGTAACTTGTACATATTGGTCTAAGATGAGGTATTGTGTCGTTGTATATTGGAACATGAGTGCACATATATTATGGAAGAGGCTCATGGTGGTATTACAGTGGCCAATATGTCGGTGACACCACCGCGCACAAGAGTTTGCTTTTCTGGATTATGGTGGGATACCTTGTATAAGGATTGTAAGGAATTTTGTAAGGTATGTGATCATTGTCAACATCTTGGAAAACCAGGTCAATGAGATGAAATGCCTCTGAGACCTATTACTAGCACAAATCTGTTTGAGAAATAGGCTATAGATTTTGTGGGTCTTATTTCACCGGCCACGCACGAAATAGATTGCGCTACATCATAACTTTCACAGACTATCTGAAAAGGTGAGCAGAAGTAACACCCACAAAGGACTGCACAACAGCTACAACAACCCGATTTCTCTAGGAAAATATTATTACAAGGTATAGATGTCCTTTAAGTTTGACCAGTGATAGCAGCACACATTTTCTTAATGAGACAATAAAAATTTTATTGGATGAGTTCATGATTGCACACCATAATACTACACCCTATCATCCTCAGGAAAATGGAACTGTTGAGGATTTCAACAAAATTTTAAGCCAGACATTGACAAAAATTTGTGATGTTGAAAGAAAGGATTGGGATGATAAAGTCTCTGTAGTACTTTGGTCATATCGGACAACATATAAAAGGTTGAACAAAGCCACACCATTTCAGTTAGTGTTTGGCACATAATCCATTCTTCCTATGGAATTTATGTTACCTTCTTTGTGTATTGCACATGATGGAGGTCTTTCGATGAGAAATCATTAGAAGAGTGCATTGAAAAGTTAATAAATTTTGATGAGTGATGAGCCATATCATGTTAGAGTCAGAAGCAAGAAAGGCCAGTAGAAAGTATGGCATGACAGAAACATAAGGGATAAGAAGTTTGAGATTGGACAAATGGTGCTTCTCTATGACTCTAAGTTCTTGTGCCATCCAAGAAAACTTAAGGTACATTGGTTGGGGCCGTATGTTATCACTTACATCCTTGAAATAGGTACTTTCTAGTTAGAAGCACTTGATGGAACATGGCTACCTAGTTACTTCAATGGGAGTAGGCTGAAGCCCTACTATAAATAAGTCTTATTAGTGTTTGTAATAAGGTAGTATTGCCATTTATATTAGGTTTTTAATTATGCATTCCTTTAATGTGTTTCCTTATTTTTTTGTTATGCTTTGTTAATTTAGTTGGTGTGTTGTGTAATAAGCACATTTACATGCCAAAAGCTAATTACTATTTGAAGAATTTTTATGCACAGAGGACTGCACATACTTTTAGTGTGGGGTGGATTGTTGGTATCTTGGTATAAGACTATTGGGATTAAACGACGGAAGGAATAAGATGCTACGAGTTTTATTCGAGTCAAAGGATTGCTTCTAAAAAGTGACCAAAGATGGATATGAATGAAGGGACAATATAACGTGAGGTAAGTAGAGGCCATAACAACTACTAGTAGAAGGTGCAGTGATAAGGTACTCGGGCACAAGGAAGCACACTGAAGAGAAGTATGTGACCAAAGGGTAGGAAGGTGCGCTAGAAGGTTATAGTTGGGGCACGAAGATGTACCATGTGGAAAGAAAAAATTTGGTCAATAAATGAGAGGAAATTGGGTAGGTGGAGTAATAAATGCATCAAAAATTTGAAAATCTATATAAGGATGGGATGCAAGTTCATTCTTACCATTAAAATTAGGATTATTTGATAAGAGCCAAGTATGAAGAGCCGAGAAATCATGTTAAGGTGTGAAGAGTGTGAAACCAGACATGGAAAGGAGGTTTATGTGAAGAAGAAGTCGTTCCTATAGGGCGAAGATTTTAGTGAAGGAGATGCATTACAACCAAGCTAGGGCATGTGATTTCCACTAGGGCATGAAGATTTGAGCTAGGGTTTGAGTTACACATTGCGAAGTCAAAAGATAAGTATTTTCAGAGGATTGTAGGGTAGAAATGGCACCAAAGAAGGTAGTTATAGCAGGAGTTAAGGGAAAGAAGAAGGTGGTCATGGAGGAAGAAGAAATGACCCCTGAGAGCAATTTTTCAGAGATGCAATATCCAGAGGGGGTTATAGTAGGCTAGGAGTGGGATTCCCACATTTAGAAAAGCAAGATAAGTGAGTACAACCATCGTACCAAAGATAATAAGGAGCTAGATGCACTATTGAACACGAAGACAAATAAGCACACGGTGGAGGACATGCTGATCTATGACGACGTTGGGAGAATTTATTGAAGAATATTGGAGTATATCAGTTATACAAGATCCCCTACTTTGGAAAATATGATCCCTTGTACCAATGGCTCATGAGAAGAGTACATGAAGACTTCTTCTACTTTGTAGGATGCAGAGTAAGGATTTCATCTGCGTTAATCTCCACAGTGACAAGGTTGAAGGCTACAGGTGAAGACCTCAAGGAGGACTTAACAGACAAGGCCACAATTTTGGAGACTAGGAGGGAGTTGGGGTACACCAAGGGTCCATGCGGCATGGACATAGAAAAGCTAAAAAAGTACCTAGTTGTGCAGTAGCCACACACCTTGTGACAAAACTAAATGACCAAGAGAGGTGGTCACAAGTGAACACCAATTTGACTACACATTGCTAAAAGGATGTCTAAAGGATTGATCTATAAAATTTTAGGTTACATTACAGAAAATATTGTTGAAGAAGCATGTTCATGAGTAAAGATTAGTTTTGGGGTTGTTCGGTGTTTTTGGTATTCATGGAGATCGTGGTGCGGAAGGACCAAAAGAGAAGGTCTGGGAGTATCCTATGGAGAACAAGTCACCTGCAGAATGATTCAGAAAGTAATTGTGTGAAGGATCGATGACCTGAAAAATTCAAGAAAAGGGATAAGAAGTGGTACAATAGGCTTCATGTGGCATTCAAAGAAGAGTGGCTCATACTAAAAGATTTACCATCGGTGGTGGGTAAGGCAATTTAGTTTTCCGTATACCAACATTTTTACATCACACGATTTGCGATGAAAGACGGGGCTTAAAGCCCATGGTGAAAACTACCATATGCCTTCACACCAAATTATTTTTAGGCATCATTTCACAAGTTCTTAGACACATGCCAGCCTAACATTCAAAGTAGACAAGGTAGACTACGACTACCAAACGCTGAGGAAAAAGTATATATATCCAGGACGTAATGCATATATTGAAAGGCTCATCTCATATGTGTTGAGCATAAATCTAGTAAGTTTAGTTGTTGGAGATGTTGGAACAACACTGGTGTACCTCTAACTGAAGCCCAAGCTGGAAAACAACAAGTATGTGGAAGATGAGTTCACACTTCCAAAACCCCGAAGGGTAAGTATACCATGGAGAATATTCTAGTGCATAAGCCCACAGATACAATCAAAGTAAAGGATGAGGAGGATAAGTGTGAAGATAGTGGTGGTTTAGAACATAGAGGTAGAAGACATCCTACAAATAAGGATGAAGTTGAGTGCATAACTACACCACCTCAGCCACAAGAGGGGGATGATGAGAACTTGGATGTAGTCCAAAGAGAGCACCGATTTAAGAGAGTGTTCAAGAGAACAAGGACCCAAGTTCTACTCCAAAAAGTGTGAAGATCACCCAAACTCTCTCCATAAAAGGAGATAACCAAGAAAAGGAGAAGGAAACTAAAATTGAATGAGGAAGTAGAAGAGTTAGAGGAAAGTGCACCTAATTCTCCTACACCTCCAGAGAATGTAGAAGGACAACAAGATGAAGAAATTAAGGAAGGAGAAGAGGAAGAAAAGGGAACAGATGAGATAGCTACTAAGACTTCTCATGACATGGAAACACAAGTCCCAAATCTAAAAGCTCAAGTTCCTAAGCAACCTAGGTCAAGAAGAACAAGTGGGGAGCACATTCCACCAGCCATGGGTTATGTTGAGGACACAAGTAAAATTGTTCGCGCTCGTTTCCAAAGCACACTGACACAAAAGTAGTTATATGGCTGGGAACTAATGGATGAAGCTATGGAAACAATGTGTAAAATAAAGAAATTATCATGGTCGATGGACACTCACATAGATGAACCAGATTTTGATGTGCATGAGGAGTCATGCATGTTGAGGAGGTTAAAAAAGACACCTCATGCTAGACACATAATAGTAAATCCTATTGCTATGTCAGATGAACAGGTGAGCTATGCATTGGTAAAAGCCTCAATAGAGGTGGTAAGGCATAATATGGAAAAAGCTGCCACAATTAGGGTGCTAAGGGGAGAGATCAAAACTAAGAATGAGAAGATAGCGCTCCTAACGCAGGAAAGAGACGTAGCACAGAAGAAGAGCGTTGTATTTATAATCCTCGTAGAGGAAATTGGTGATAGTGTCATGAAGGGTAGGCCACACTTAGAGCCAAAGGTACCAAAGATGTTTCCTTCGGAAATACACTATATAAGTACATTAGTGGAATTAGTGCTTGAAAATGAGGCTCTGTACATGTCAGCACCAAAGGATCCAACACAAGATGCAAAGTGAGAAAAGGCTTTAGTGATGCAAAATATTACATCATATGAAGGACTGTTGTAAGCACTATGGGAAGAACTAAAGAAGGAAGACAAATCCTTGAACATCCATGTGCAGCTTCAGAGGCCATCATCAAAATAAAAACCCTAGAAGAGAATAATGAGGTCTATAAAGTGACGAGGGACGACACATGGGCCATGCAAAAACATTAACAATGGTTAAACAGAAGTGCGATGCCCTGGTAGCAGACTAATAACCACACAAGGATTGGCTAGAGGATCTTGGGAAACTCATTGCATAGAAAATGGATTTGCAGAGGGAAGGATGAAGGTAATGTTTAACATTGTGTTGGTCTTTCAAAACGAGAAAGGATATATTGTAAAGGATGAACTAGAGTCCATTATTTGGACATCCCAGAAAAATTAGAGTAAGCACTCATTGAGTGGCATACCTAGGAGGCCAAGATTAAGGAGGAATATTCTAAATTAATTTTTCAAGTTGCGAAGAAGAAAAATATATCTTAAAAACATTCTTTCATTCATCCAAATTCTTTCTATTCTTCTATTATTTGATTCATTTTGGAGACAACCATTTCGGGGCGACAATACAACTAGTGTGGGGTAATGTTGATTAGTCAGACCCTAGCACTTAGTAAATAAAATATAGAAGGTTCACGCAGAGAGCATAGCACATTCAAAGATGTAGACATATCATAAATGCTCGCACATGAAGAACATAAGCAAGTTCGAACTTAGCCATTTTCACGACAAGGATTTATTTTTGGAGATAGCATGTGGAGCACTCAAACCGATTAGAGACTTACGCGTCACACATTGGCTATTTTCAGAGGATCAGCTACAAATTGCTTTGCATGGATGTGGGCTGGAAATAAATCTATCTATCACGTTAACTAACAATAGTCTATTGTTAGCACACTTGCATATGTGGCTATTTTTGTAACGAAGCGTGGCTAATAATAGCATGCAACCTATTTTGGGATTAGATAAGAAGTGAAGGGAAAGTCCCCACCTTATAAGTATGTAGTAAACTATGTAGTAGAGATATAGAGATAGGTGTGCATATATAGGAAGATTATGTTGCTAAATTTGTTACGCACATACTACTGTTATTGTAATTAAGCTTCTGTATACTTATTGCATTTAATATAATGGAGGATATTATCTAAATCTAAGTGTTATTTATGTGTGTATTTGAATCTAATATGTTCTTGATCTCATCATGATTAATACTTAATTATGTTCACCCTTAGGTATAGATCTGGTATGCTCTATAGAAAGTTGTGTTAGTAATGGAATTGCATGTGTTAATTCTTCATCATGGGGACATCCTACAACAACCCTAAAGAGGGACCTAGTACCTTTCCACACTTTAGGTGAGTGCTCGGCCTCTTTGAGTGTTGTGTCAACATGTCTAGGGTCTTATTGGGCTTATATTAATGAATTCTAGGCTACATCAAAATGTAAATGCACTTATCATTGTTCCTAAAGTAGCAGAAGGAAGAGAAAACAATGTACCAAGTTGGACACCCATTTCAAAAAGGGGTGAATATTCAAATGGCAGCAACCAACAAAGCATGCAAGGACCAGCTAATGAAGCATCTTCATCATCATCAGACTCATTTCAAAAGTAAGGAAGAATGAGGAATGTTCAAGAGATCTATGACCAATTAAGGTATGAAGAAAATGAAGATGAAATGATTAATTTTTCTTTATTTTCACAAGTTGATCCAATTTATTATGAAGAAGCAATTAAAGAAAATAAATGGTGTGAAGCAATGGATGAATAAATTCATGCAATAGAAAAGAATCATACATGGGAGCTAGTAGATCTTTCAAGAAGGAAAGCAAGTAATTGGATTCAAGTGGGTTTATAAAACCAAGACTACTCCCGAAGGAAAAATTGAAAGACATAAGGCAATATTAGTTGTCAAAGGATATAAACAAAATCCGGATGTGATTATAATGAGACATTTTCTCTAGTAGAAAGGTTAGAGATAGTCAGAACTATTATTGCCATAGTTTCTCATCATAAATGGAAAGTCCATCAAATGGATGTAAAATCATCTTTTCTAAATGGAGTTCGGAAGAAGTGTATGTGGGCCAACCACCTAGTTATGAAATCCTAGGGCATGAAAGAAAAGTATACAAGATGAAAAGATATTTGTATGGTTTGAAACAAGCACCAAGAACTTTGTATAGTAGGATTGATTCTTATCTAATTAATAATGGCTTTAGAAAAAGCAAAGTGATCCCACACTCTACATCAAAGAAAACAATGGTGAGATTTTAATTGTTGTTTTGTATATATATGATCTTATTTTTACTAGAAATGCAAGTAGGAAATTGATGAATTTAAATCAGCCATGAAGGAGTTTGAAATGATCGATTTGGGATTGTTGAAGTATTTTCTTGGCATCAAGTCAACAAAACAAAGGCAACAACTTTGAGATTGTAAAATTTATCAAATTAATATAATATATTTTGTGTGTGTGTGTTTTATTTGTGTTTTTGGTTGTGTCTTTCCCTTACTGGTTGTATTTGGTACTAACTTTTGCCAACACATTTGACTCCAAGGTGTTATTTTTTATTATTGTTGTATTAAAACTATAAATATCAATATATGGGATGATAATTTATTATTTAGAGTGTGTTAATTCATAGAGTATTAGTCTTGTTAAGTGTGTGTTAAAAGTGTTTTTCACTAGCTATACGGAGGTGGTATGAAACTTGTGCACATGGTGGTCCGCGTTCTCACCTAGGATAAATTCAACAAGGTGGTAGAGACTATGCTAAAAATTGTTCATTTTTTAAGTCCACCATTACAAGTGTCTATAAACTAATTTTTGTGTTTTGTTCAAGAATTATTGTCTAGTGAGTTTGTCACGAGTCTCATTTATTTTCTCATGATTATCTTATGGTCTACATCATTTCAATGTTTACTTATCATGGTGTTTATATTATCAAAATTATTGTTATATTGTCTTTTCACTCGTAATCCATCTTGGTTTTATTCTTATATTTAATTTTCATAATTATTATCTAGTCATCATTGTGTCATCGAAGTGTGACTACGTGAATAATTGGTTATTGATTATATTGATCCATAGGATTTTTTTGTGTACATATCTTCCCTAAATATCCCTAAACATTGCAATCCAATAGAGTGTCTCGAGAGCTTTCCATCTATAAGTGGAACTCAGTTTATAGAGATCGTACACAAAATATATTGAAGGTCAAAGTTAAGGTTTGAAAATGGCCAACCCTGGTCAACTAGTCTAATTCGGACGTGACACATGGAAAAATGGTAAAAGGTGAAGAAAGGTTAATTTTGTATTTTTGACCTCCGGTCTTCAAAAACTAGTAAAAATTTTGGTGGACCCCACTTTTTTTCGGCTAGGGCCCTCAACCAAGTTCAACACTTTTTTATAGCAGGGGTGTTTTTTCCGCATTTGTATTCACATTGCTATTATTGTTTTTTACAATTTTATACATGTCCTATATCTCTCTAACCTTCCCAATGTGGGACTATATGTTTGGAGAGTTCACATTTTGCATTACATGATTATATATTACATTACAAGTCTATTTTATAGCTTGGCGAGTTATTTTATTATCTCCGTGGGGTGATCAACTCCCCACCAAGTTGATCACCGACCTATTCTCAACATTTGATCGATTTGCATATATATTGGATCTAATTTTCATATATATAAATATTGGCTGAAGCCTATCCATAGTTAGATATCCTATATTGTTCGGGCAATGGATCTTTACTATCCCATTGGACGAGTATTACTTCTACCTCGGATCTATTTACTTAGCTAGATTACATGCAATTTGGCATATGACTCAACCTAATCAATTCCAAGAAATCCACAGAATACCAATCAACTTGGGATAAACGGTTTATATCGGTGGATATATCTAACAGTTTAGTGGATATAACATAGTCGATCAACATACTACTTAGAGGATAACCAAACAATGCACAATCAACTCGCCACGTATTAGATTTCAATTGGCATGGCTGTCAAATAGAGCCACCAAATCCAACTAGCTCAGAAGTGAATAGCCATTTCACATCTCGGTTGAATGTTGGGGCACCAATAAATAAGGTGAGATGTGGCCCAAGCCACGTATACATAGGCGTCCAAGCCCAATTTAAATGTTAATCCCCTTATCTATGTCACGAATGTGGAATCAGATCCCCCACAAAATAAAATGGTCATTACCAAAGGGGTAAGGGTGAGTCTCGACCCTGGGACCTCCACTCTCTAATCAAGGTGCCCAAATAAATCACGCAAGGGGCTTAGTTGGTTACACAACGAGGCCACTACATTTTATAAAAAAAAGTTGCAAGATTGTGAAAACCAGTGACAGAGCAAATTGAGAAAAGATGAGTTTTGGAGCATTTGGAGACCGAATCAGGTCTTGCAATAAAAAGAGAAAATGCTCATAATTTCATAATATTTGCAACTATGTAATTTTTTCCCATGTATTCTTTATACATCTCTAGTTGCAGGAATTTTTCGGTCACATTTGCAGGGGATCACATTATAGAAGTATCCTGTAGGAGCCACATATCGATCTTGGAGCATCGTCTGATATTGTTTAGAGTTCCTTGAGTCATAGATAAGCTCATATGCATGTATAAAGGTCAATTAGTCATTATTTAATGGTTAATTTTACTTCATTGGATGTTGAATATATTGATTCATGATTACATGGATCTAGAGACTTAGCCTTCGAGTGAACTCGTTAACAATCTGGTTTTTGTGGATTTATTTCAGTTTTATGAAGATTTTGATCAGATAAAAATTATCATAGGATTTTGATTAATTTGATAAAGAAACAATTTAAAACAGAAATTGATTAAATTAGAAAATTTGACAATCCACAATCCATAATAGTCAACTGAATGCACATTTCAATTTTTGGGATTCAATATCAGATTGAGTGCATTGTAAGATTCAACTTGTGGTCAATATTGAAGGATTTGTACTAATTCCATTTGATTATGGAAGTTGTAATTTAATTCAATAATTGATTGTTAAGATAGTGTTTTGAAAATTGGGGTTTCAAAACACCAAAATTGGTTCAATTTAACACACTTGATCAATTTTTAAATCGGAAAATCAAGTATCTGGAAATTTAAAAAGTACATTAAACGCAAGTACAATTTTCAGATCATACATTAAAGTCAAATATCATATTGTTAGCATTAACGTAAAATTGTCATGTGTCCAAATTTAGTATCCTTTCTCAATTATCACTAAAAGCACATTATTGTAAGACTCAATAAATTGATTCAATATAAAATTGTAAAAATAAATTAAAAATTCCTCATGCATGCATTTTTCGGTGGAATCGACCTCCAAGTCACACTTGAGGCGGGCTTTTAAATTCGGCTATATGTTCAAATTTGGATGACTTTGCAAGTTCACATCAAGGATTAAGGTAAATGAAGGTGGAGGTTGATTAACAACCTCTCGCCAATCATCATCGACGAGGTCGCATAAAGGCTCATTGACATGTGTGTTTCTCTTTTCAATGTGATGTGTTTAGAGTTCCTATTTTTAAGTGTGGTGGTTTTCTATAAGCATATTTTCGTAATGTTAAGGAAATATTCATGCTATCATAAAACTCACTTTTAGGGAGAAGGAGAAGATTGAAAGGTAAACTCGGGGATGGTTATCTAGTTAGTGCCGATATTTTAGATCTTGGAGATTCAAAATTTGGGAACCATAGGAGGAAGGGAAAGTCCCACAGGAACCCAAAGAGGTAGGGAGTATTCCTACATAATTTGTATTGTCACTACACCTTCACAAGGGTAAAGATGTAACTTATGGATTGTGTACCTAGTCGAAGCAACACTTTAGGAGGTTGTTAAACTTCTTCAAAACTTGATTCTTCCCATGTTCACACTAGGTTGAATGTTAGGAATTTAGTGTCTCCATGGTAAATTAATATTTACCATGTATAAGTTCTTGTATGGTTAATACGGTGATATTGTTAGTAACATTATTATTAAATTAATAATATTGTGTATTAGTGTTTGTTATTATATTATTATTGTATGCGAGTGGAGTTGTTCAACCAACTCACGAATATAGGAGATGGGAGATATTATAGGATATCTTATATTATAGGATATTATCCTTTATATTTTTATTGTCTCGGATGTAATAATCAGTTAGTTTGAAATACAAGTTTATTGAGTTTTCTACATTCAGAATACATTAATCTACACCTTCAATGTTATATATTGTTTTCTCTTTTTATATATGATTTGAATGAGATTAGGGTGTTTTCAATGCTTAATAAATTTAGAGAGAGACTATAGTTTATTTTATTCATTGTATTATTCCCTTTTTTAATTTTTTAATGAGACCCAACACACTTAGAACCATTATGTATACTAGTAAGCTTGAGTTTCATTAAATTAGGATATTTAGTTCCGCAACCCAAAATATCTAATAAGTGTATTTCCTAGACCCTCCAATCACTCCATCGGTTAACACTAGGCTATGTAGTATCCCAAATGAAGATATACGCCATGATTATTTCATACCTTAAACCAAATTTCCAAGAGCTTCTAAAATGAGTAATCGGGGTTTAATTAAAGCTCCTTTGCCTTTCATTTTTATATTATATGATAGGACATGTAAAAAAACATTCAACAAATCCCCTTCCACCCCTGTTCAAGTGTGTAATTGATGAATGCATCCTTATTTTAAAGGTAAAACATACTTGAATTTCCATGACACATTGCCTTTTCTAAAAATTGTTTCTTAATGTGTTGGTATTATCATTCTTAATGACAAAATCTAAAATACAATTTTTAGTCAATCTCGTGATAAAACTAAACTTTAAATAAAAAATATAGATATTTTTGTAACTTTGAACATTCAAAAACTATGCATAGGAGATGTAAAATATGGAAGGAATAAACCTATTCACTTTGTGGAGGGAGGATCTCACATTTTTTCCATGCCTAAAATAATTAGAATGTCCTACAAATATTTTATAGGATATGTGTTTATTAGTCATTTTGTCATGCAAAATTTCAATGTTGAACATGTGAAATATGCTAAGTATAGTGGCGAGAGGATTTTTGACGTGCGGAAGGTGGGCGCGGAGGCACGCACAAAAGTAGAACAGTAAAGTGCGTGGAGGTTCGTGCCGGGCTAAACACCTTTGGGACTTAGCCGTATTTTGAGCCATGGGATGAAAGTGGAAGATGAAAAATAGAAAAGTAATGTTTTGAGATTAGAATAAAGAATGGAGACTTGGAGTTAAAGAAAATTCTATTTTGAGGAAGATCACATGCAGAAAGAAGATAAAGCGTCATGCAGAGTTCGACTAATAATAGGATTAGATCTAGAGTTAAAAATAGAAGATAACCTATTATTAGGTGAAGCTTGCATGCTTATGTAGTTATCTTGTAATGCACACATGTTTATTTTTGGCATGCGGGCTATTTTTGAGAGTGTACGGGTGGTGAAGGGAAAGTCCCCCCACTACTATATATAAGTATTGATTTACATGGTTTCAAGAGAGAGAAACAAAGTTATGATGTTGGTATGATTTTGTGCGCATGAATTTATGATCGTATTTATGTATGTATTTAGCTTATGTGGTAGATGATGAATTAATATAATGGATCTTTATGGATGGATATTGGTTATTAATGTATGTATTCATGGTTATCAGATGGTGAATGTGGTCTTAATCCTTATGTTATTTTTATGTTTACTTATTATGTGTGTTTCCAAATTGAGTTCATGGATCTGATTGTTAGAATGGGATATGCACTTTGGGATTTGGTTATTATGAACATGCATGCTAACACCTTGGTAAGATAGTAACAAAGATGGACCTAGTACCTTTGTGTGCTTTGGGTGAGTGCTCAGATCTGTCTGAGTGATGTGCTAGTGTAACTAGGGTTTTGAATGAGAAAATCATACTAGATTTTGGTTCCATTGTCGGGACTCGTTTCAAACTATTTACCACAATGATGTGTGATAATTTTGTATCAGTTGACTCTTGCATCCATTGAAGATTGGGTTTCGATGCTCAAGATTAGTTTGTGTGAAGATATGATTCTTGACCTGATTTCAATTTGTGCAAGTGGGTTCAATAACATCTATATCATGAGCTTTATGAGTTGTTTTTTTATTTTTTCTAATATATTTATACGAGAGGTTGTCTGCATATGAATCAAAGAAAATTTGGCATTGGATCAAGGACTTGGACATAAGAAGAGTATCGTGTTTTTTTATGCAGATGAACCTTGTATGCGTGTTATAGATCATTGGTGGTTTGGTGTTGTGCAAGGTTATACTTTGGAATACATTGTGTATATGTATACATGTCTAGATGTTTCTGGTTTTGAATTCTTATGCAAGCCCAGAGGATCTTACCTTCACATTATTCAATTTTCTAATAAGATATTTATGGTGGTGTTGAGTTTAGAGCACCTACCTATGGCTAGCTAAAAACCCCTCCTCATTAGGGGTAGGAGTAGGTGTGGTGAAAGATCGTGCATACCTTATGCTAGAAAGGTAGAGAGAGGAAAGATGGATTAAGTATAATGAGGTGTAAGAGAGGGAATTGGTGAAGAAGTATGATATTGAGGAGTCTATGGAGTTATAGAGGATGATGTCTTGTGAAAGATTTGATGCTCACGTGGAAGACATGGAGCCGGAGCATCAAGATCTCCCCACTTAGGTAATTGCAGTAGAGAATCCCCTATGAATTTTGATGAGAATGCGTCTGATGAAGAAATATTAAGGATTATGGGTTCCCATCAAATCCCACCCGGTGACCTAGTCCTTTTACTTGGTATTCGAGTTCCATAAGTAACTATTGATAAATAGACAATTGTAGGTAATCCGGTGGCTTAATGTATTTATCATTTTCCTTTTAATAAAAAAGTGTATTAGATAACATATTTGATATTTGGAGGACTGATTGGAGGAATATTTTTGGTGCATCATAAGGATAGAGTGTAGGAACGCAGAACATTGGAAAATAGTCTAGAAGTATTACAAATTCATGACTATGGGAGTCAAAGTTTATTACTACAACAAGGATGCAAGGAAGTACATCCACTAGCCCATCACCTGTTGTTGGAGGCTTGGGATAAATTGGATCAGGTGGTTCTAGTGGTGGAGAAAATACTAGTGGTGGTTCGGTTGCCCGGATCTAGAAGATAAGGCCCACATCAACCTCAGTAGGTGTTTAATGAAATTTCTCTTCACTTTCTATAATATAGAGGCATCGAAGTTGCTGTAGAGATTGTACACAAGTGCAAAGTATTATGGCATGAAAAACACATCATTACTTCAAATAGGAAGGCAAGTCATTTTATTACTACTCTTTAAGGGAGTGCACATAGTTGTCATAGAAAGTATGACACATACTAGACTGTGGTGGATTATGATGCTTTTTTCTCTCGCATTTTTAGTTGAGTTCCATATCCCTAAGTTTGAATAGAACATTATCAACGTGCTTAAGGAAATTAAGTAGCGATCATTAGAAAATGTTCAAGAATATGACGACATTTAAAACTTTATTGTTGAAGCTATTTTATGACATACATCTTAGTTAGCATGCACAAAGTGGTTTTTGGAGGGATGTTGACTCCTTTTAGAAGTTTTTTATCTCATAAGAATTTTATATATTTGCATGATGCTTTGGAGGAATCTTTGTGCATTGAGGGCATTGGGATTGTAGACACTAGAGTAAACTTGTTTCTTTAAGCACATATTGCAAAAATGGAGAAACAATTGGCAAATTTCTCTGCTAATTTATCCTATGAGATGTGCAGTGGAATTTGGTGTACAAATTATGAGGTTGAAGGAAATACTAAGGATAGATTCCCTCATAATTTGGTGTGTGTCATGTTATTAGATTCCGAGATCCTTCATTTAGACCATGACGTGAGTATATTTCCTCTTTTACGGTGTGCGATCGAAAAGAATGTATCTATGTACTGTAAAATTTGTAAAACTCATACTCATGATACTGTTAATTACAGATGGATTGATCATATTCATGAATCCATTGAAGCTTGCGTGTACTTGACTGGTATAGCAAGTGGATCTAAGGAACAAGGAGAATAGAATAATTAAGGGTGCAGAATGGGGATAATAGAACAGGGATTTTGTGGTGGATATCAAGGCCAAGGTCATGCGGAGGTGGAAGAGGAGGATTTCTGGAGGAAATATTTTTACTTGTGGATCTCCCGATCACTATCAAAGCACGAGTGCCTTTAGAATGTGATTTTCTCATGGTGTGGGAAAAATATATATTTGAATAATGTCCCGACTTATATGAGCATATGAGAAAGAAACACAAGAAAGATAAGGGAGCATTTATGATTAAGATATAGCGCATGGATGGAGATCAAGTGGATTCCTAAGATGGACTTAATTATGAATTACACTGCCCTGTGTTACTTACCACACACATTGGGGTTACACGCACTCGATAACAACTAAATTATAATCCGACTATATTGAAGTAACAAGTTATTAATGCCAAGTACCCCGATTTTGAACATCGAAATAATTTTATCTAGAGACTATGGATGTTACCATGAATCTATTAGGAGATATTTAGAGTTTAGAGGAGTAGGCACACGTGTTGGAATGAGATAAGAATATTGAAATTCCACATAAGGACATAGATACTTTAAAGGAAGTATGCCAAATGTTGTGTTAGGAGAACATAATACCTTTGTTAGGAGAATGTTTGAGAGAGAAAGTACCATGCGCAAGTAGTGAGAATGAGACGAAGATCCTTTATGTAAACATACCTCCCCATAATCATGAATATGACAAGGATATTACATTGAATGCAGCCATTTATGGTTGGATCTTGAGAAATATATTGATCGATATAGGTGTGGAAGTTAATGTACTCACGTTGGACACTTGGAATCAAATGGGTAGATCACCATTGCAACCTTCCTCAAATGTTTTGTATATGGAAAATAGAAGTATGGCTAATCCTAATGAGGTATAAAAATGCTAATATTATGATTTAGGGAGCTAATTTTACTTAGGACTTTGAAGTATTATAACTCATAGAGGTAGATAGTTTCCCATCATTACTTAGACGCCCCTGGTGTTATGCGTATAATACATATTTTTGCTTCAACAAGGGTTACATTATCTTTAAGAACAAATAATATCACATTATTATACCTTTAATGATGTAAAGGTCTCCCGTATGTTGAGCCTTTGAGAGATGAGGAATTGAACAAGATATACATGTATACAATCGATACCCTAACGTAATCAAGCCATTGAAGGGAGTGATACAATGGGATGATGTTCATTTAATTATTGATACTACAATTACATTTTGTGAAAACTAGGTGTATGGAACATATGAAGTAGTTTGGCGCGAGGTTAAGAATACAATTACTCATGTAATTAGGCCACACATGGTTAAGCGCTTGAGTCATAACCAATTGCCTCTACCACCTGAAAAATGAAACCTTGATGTATTTTTGTGTGCAGCCTGGAAGCCCAGTGGAAATAAATATGCTAGTTTATACCTTGTGTGGGACAACAATGAATTGGTGGACTACACACAATGATAACCATTTGGAATGACATGGTGTGAGAATTACCTTTTCTACCTGAGGTTTCTAAGGAGAAATGTACCTTCATAGATATGTGAATTCCATGGAAAGGATTATGCTTCGCACCACATTCAGAAGTGTGAGAGACCGGTTTATGGATGAGTGCCATTGGAGTAGTTGGTCTAGCTCTAAACTTACGTGCCTATGACTTTGTTTCTCAGGAGATTCGTGCGGCAGAAGATCCTGAATTTGAAACTTTCTACACAAAAAATATTCTCTTGAACGAAGGTATTCGTGCTTGGATGGCGGCTCAAGATCAGCCTCATGAAAACCTTATATTCCCTGAGGAGGTTCTACCCCGTGGAAACGCTCTTTAATGGAACTCTATCTTTAGCTGGTCGTGACCAAGAAACTACTGGTTTCGCTTGGTGGGCTGGTAATGCCCGACTTATCAATTTGTCAGGTAAATTACTTGGGATAAATTACTCGGGAAGATGGATAGGAAGCCTTACTACCATCACTCTTGACACATAATTTCTATGCCATCCTGTAGCGATTTGCATATGCATGGTATGTCCATGCATAATTAACACATGAGATAGTTAATCGAAAGAGATGACCTCAAGTATGATTCATACTTTTTATTACTTTTCTACTAAACCCCCAGTCAATGAAGCACTGCATATTATGAAGTGCCTTACTTTGGGAGATAGCACAAGGGTTGAGTAGCTTCACATAAATTTTTGGAGAGTTAGATTTTGAGGTGCACCTTGACCTCAAGAGACCGAGGAAGAAGAAATGGTATATTCCCGGGAAGGAAAGGAAAAGGGTAAAGAGGTATGCATAATAGATGATGATGATGAGGACAATAACCTAGATGTTAACCACACTGAAGGTATGCGTGAGGTGATGGACACAACAAATGAGAAGGTGTGCACTTATCATGAGCCCTATGAAGACAAAGAATTTTAATATTGGGAAAAATGTAAAACCTAAAAAAGTGATTATTGGTGACTATTGTTCTAAGAAGGAGGTTGTAAATATTATTGAGTTGTTGTGTGACTTTTAAGACTTATTTCTTAGGGGCCATCATGAGTTACAAGGATTACACCCTTCTTTAGGTGAGATCTAAATCAAACTTAAATAAGGTGTGTGCCCAATTAGGAAGAGGCCCTACAAGATGAATCCTAATATGTACGTTAAGGTGAAAGAAGAAATAGATAAGATGTTGAAGTCTGGTATCATTGAGCCCATTAAGAAACCAGAGTGGGTTATCCCGAAGGTAATAAGAATTAAAAAGGATGTGATGATAAGGATTTGTGTGGACTACAGATAATTAAATTATTTATGTTTTATTAATCATTTTCTTTCCCCATTTACTAAGGAGATCCTCGAAGGAGTTACAGGGAACAAGATATACTCTTTTACCGATGGATTTTCAGTTATCATGTGTGTGTATAGAAAAATAATATTAGGAAAAGACAACATTCACCACTCGAATGAGGAAGTTTTGCATACACGCTTATTCCCTTTGGATGAAGAATGTTCTTGTAGTATTCTCATACATTATCGTACAAACATTTAAAGACTTCATTCATAAGTTTTTACAGGTGTATCTCATTGATTAGACCATGTATGGTTTGGTTAAGGATCATTGTGAAAATTTAAGACTTATGTTTGAGAGGTGCAAGTAGTTAAGCATCTCCTTCAATATTAAGAAATGTATATTTGTGACACCTTCTAGCACTTTGTTAGGGCATATTATTTGTAAGGAAGGCTCGTTGGTAGATCTAACCAAGGTCATTGTGATCTTAGGACCGAAAGAACCTAACAATAAAAGTGAAGTGCATGGATTTCTTGGTCATACAGTTATTACAGAAATTCATCAAGGGATATGAAAATATTAGCACACCCCTAGAGAAAATTTTGAAATCTAAAGGAAAATTCTATCATGGAAAGGCACAACAATAGGTGTTTGAAACACTAAAGGAAAATTGACTACTGCACCTATTTTTGCTTTCCTATGTGGAATAAACCCTTTCATGTTCATATGGATAATTATGGGATGGCGTTTGGTTTCGTGTTAGCACAACCCTATTTGTTTTGGAAGTATAAAGTTGATACCAAATTTGAACATAATTATACAACTACTAAGCATGAAGTTTTATCAAATATTTACGCATCGCACAAGTTTAGACAATACTTATTGGCATTATATCTGCATTTACTTTCTTCACAAATCATATGGTGCTTAAGTATTTTGTCAACATGCATGTTTTACAATGGCACATTTGCAAAGATATTACTATTTCGAAGTTCCAATTTACATTAGTTGTCAAACCAAGAAATAACAACTTAGGGCCGATCATTTGTCAAGAATCAATTTTGGTGAGGATGCGCAGAGCATTGAGGACACAATTTCGGATGTACAACTCTTGAGATTAAATCCCGCACCCACCGAGTTGGAAGATATTTCAATATTTTTATGTCTTTGGAAAAGAACCGAGGGAATGAAGATGTTAGAGAAGAATAAACTTGCCATACCCATGACACCTTAATAGTTGATAGGTGGAGATTTATACAAGCTTGGTCATGATACATTTTTGTGTTGGTGCGTATTTAAAACATGAGCGTGAGGAAATAATGGAAGAATCTCATGGTGGAATTGTAAGAGGTCGTTATAGGCAGAGATGCCACCATGTGCAAGATTTTAATGGTTGGATTATGGTGGCAAACTCGTATAATGATATTAAGGCATATGTGAAGGTGTGTGATCATTTTCAGTTCCTTAAGAAGCTTGGATCTAGGGATGAGATGTCTTTGAGGCCTATTTCAAGTGTTGAACCTTTTGAGAAATGGGTGATTTAATTTTTAGGTCCTATTTCCCACCTACATGTAGGAATGACGTGTGTAATATTATAACTTATAAAAAGTATCGTACAAGGTGGGTAGAAGCAACACCTAGAAAGGATTGCATGGTAGCTACAGAGTGATATTTAAGTGGGAAAACATTATCATCATGTATGGATGTCTATTGAGCTTGACAAGTGATAGGGGAACTCATTTTCTTAATGAGACCATTAGAATTATTTTGGCTAAGTTTATGGTGGCACACCACAAGACAACACCTTATCACCCATAGGAAAATGGGACTACAAATGATTTCAACAAGATATTGGGACATACATTGACAAATATTTGTGATGTTGGAAGGAAAGACTAAGATGATAAAGAAGTTATTGTACTTTGGGCATACATGACTACTTAAATAATAGTGAACAAGGCCACATCCTTTCAGTTGGTGTTTGGCAAAAAGGATGTATTGCTTTTTTAATTTATGATACCATCCTTGAGTATTAAGCGCATAGGTGGATTATATTATGAACAAGTTGTTCAAGAGCACATAGAAAAGCGATGCGATTGGATGAGAGGTGTGCTATTGCTAAGTGGATCCAGAAGATAGAAAAATCAAGACATAAGGATGGCATGATAGACATATGTAGAATAAGGAATTTGAGGTTGGAAAGATGGTTCTTATTTATTGTTCAAAGTTTTTGCGCCACCTGGGAAGTTGAAAGTTTAGTCATTTGGACACTTTGTTATGACAAATATATTGGAATTGGGCTCTTGTTGGTTACATGATCTAGATGGAATTTTATTTCCCAGCTTATTTTCTTGGGAGTAGACTAAAGCCCTAGTTTAAATAAGTCTTCTTGGTGTTTGTAAGAAGGCATTATTTCCAGATTAGATTAGATTTCCCTTTTATGCATTTCCTTTATATGTGATTCCTTTCATTGTTTATATGCTTTTTCAATTTAGTTTAGTGTTGTGTTGTAATAAGCACACTTGCATGCCTGTAGCTGATGACCATCTAATTCAGTTCATGTGCATAAGACCATGCATACTTCTAGTGTGGGGTGGAATGAAGTAAAAAGATGAGAAATGGTGGGTCCTTTTTGATGCATGTTAGTTTGGTTAAAGGTATCCTCTTGAAGGATTGCGTAAAAGAGGAAAAGGTGTAGACACCTATTTTTGGTTATAGAACCCTCCGTCATCTCACATTCACACAATTTCCATTCTCACTTCTCTTTTATTAAATTAAATGAAATATCATCTATTTTCTCACCTTTTTATATTAATTATTAAATGGGCTCCATGTAGACCCATTTTATAATTCAACTTCCGGCATTATCCCCATCACTCACAAATTATTAAATCCATGGGTATTAATACACCCATCCAACACCCATTTCTAAATGGAATCTTTTATCTCACCCACTGTGTCAATCATGCTCCCAACTCCATCTAATAATTCAAGTTGTGGTCCCCACCAGATCACGTCATATCTCATAGCTCGGGTTACTCTATCCAACCTAGGTTACTTGTTAACCCCAATCTAACCTCACATTTAAGCTATAAATATGGGTTTTCCCCATATTTTAGGAGAGATAGATTTTTTGAGGACCAAAAAAAGGACCGAAGACTTAGAGAGGGAGAAAGATATATTTTTCAAGAAGACCCGGAGATACCTAAGCCTAGAGAAGAAAGATCTTAATTAAGTTCTTCTAGTTTAAGGAAGAAACCTTTACCATGGTTCATTATTTTTCCATCTTGATGCCTCGGTTCATCCCCATAACATAGCTCAAGCTAAGTTCCTCGTCATTTTAGTTACTTGTCATTTTATATTCCATTACTATTGTTCATGATCTCGTTATTATCTTGTCTCGACACTGTGTGTTGACATCCTCCAAGGGAGTTAAAATCCTCTTGGAACCAAAGACTGCCCAAGAAACCCCCAAATATTATGATCTAATCTTATATGTTGTAGTTTTGCAGATTTAGCTTCTTTATATCATGCATCTATCTTATTTACACCGTATCATCCATCGTCATGTCCAAGGTACTAATCCTGTATACTCAACTTTTTTAGTGTTTCTTTATTACTCATACACTCATCCGAACAAGAAGTGGAAATGTAGACCAACATTTGGCATGCCCATTGGGACCTGACTCCAAGATCTGGTCATTTTTATTACGTTACTCATGTGTGGAAAGTGTGTGTCGTAAAGATGAGGGTTATCTTATTTGTTTTTAGTTTTCATTACTTGACATATATTTTGTGAATATTTCATTTGGAAACTCACTTGTTTTCAGGATTTAATTATCTTTGCTAGTGTGGTGTCCTTTGTACATATAGTCATTTTTGTCTTCACCATGAGGTAAGTGGTTTTTGTCGTTTTGAATAAGGTTATTATTTAATTTGTTTATAATTATTATAAAATTTTATTGTTATATCCATTGAAAAATAGGAAAGTATATAAATATATATATATATATATATATATTTAAAAATCCTAAGCTACCCCATACAACCCATCCCCCTAACTATTTCCTCACCTCTCCAACTCTCCAGCTCGGCCATCTCCTTTCCTCCCACTCCTCACTAAGCTACTCCCACATCACCACCCAAGCTCTCAACTTCATCCAAATTAACTCTCCAATGAGCTCCATTCCCACCTCTCACTTAATTCTCCACCTAAGCCACCATCTCCTTTCCCTATCCTAATCTCTTTACTCACTCCACTCAGCCATTCCCTTATCCCGAGCTCGAGATCCCACCTCGCCGAGTCCCTTTCTTCCACCCAACTCACTCTGTCCTTTCCCAACCCCCAAATTTCTGATCGAGCCACTTGACCCCACAATCTCACACCCTAACTAGCATTCCATCCCCATGTCCTCGCAAAAAAAAACCACTCCATCCCACACCTCTCTCGGATGTAATCGCCTTCCCCTTTCACATAACTCAACCATGACCAATCTCTCCATTATCAATTTCCTCTTGCCTCGGCCATCCTCACCTCTGTCTAGCTTCTTCCCACGCACAACACATACACATCTCCATTCCACATATCTCCTTCTATCCATGAGATTCCATCTCCTCTCCAACCTCAACCGAGATTACTCCTACCAAACTCACCTTCCGCCTTGCCATATCCACGCAGTCTCACTAGATTCCGATACATGTCACATCCAACAATTTCCAGCTTAGCCTCAAATTCATGTAATTTTTGTGTGCATCGACAAACACGTCCCTCTCGCCCCATTATCTCTAGCTCGGTTTCAACTTCACATAAAGATCTTGTGATAGTGTTTGTATAGTCTATGTATCTCATTTGGATACATAGAAACACTATAGTTCAGTGACTGTATAGTCTCCTTCTAGCAGTCACTTACAATTTTTTTCACATTACAGGTATAAACATTACATGATTCCAATGTTTGAGGCATCCAACTATTTCGGTTTCATTTCAAATTCACGCAAGCTCTGAGGGAAGTGACTGTACAATCTTGTTATAGAAATTTGGATCCCAAATATTTAGAACACATTTATAATAGTTCTATAGCCAATTATATATTCTCGTTCAGACTTTCTCATTCCAAGAGGATTATATATTTCTCATCTAAATTTGAGTTCATACTCTTTTCCTATGAGTCGTAGCCAATTATAGCCAATTTACATCATATCTCGATTATTATTTCTCGTTTAGATTTTCTCGTGAGTCTCATTATGTAATCAAACATGTGAAGAGCCATGTCCATGTGCAATATGACTAACCATTTTCAATCTACCCGTCCTCCTAGATTCAACTTTTGACTTTGCTTTTCCTAAAGGAAAGATTTGATTTGGTTTTCTTTTCCATCAAAATGATCCATCATTTTTGTAAATTGATCTGCCTTTTGGAAACACTCTTCCCCACATAGAATGACCCATTGGTGCTTGTGGTGGTGGGAAGTCAATTTTTGGTCCCACACATATGGGTGAGTAAAGTTGAGACACCTTTTACATGTCTGACTGAAAATAGTCCAACTGTAGCATGGACACACACCAATAATCTATAAAGTGCCCGAGTTGTGTGTGTGAACTGTTCCACTTGAAGAACTAAATACATTCCTCATCTCGAATCGATTTCAAATCAATTAATCTACTCCAAGTTCTTTTCGTAAGGTCCATTTCATAGCTTCTTTCATAGATTATTATTATTGTGGATAGTTTATAGTATATCTTAACATTTAATCATTTATTTTGCCATTTTTTTATATGTTTATTAGTTCATAGTTTCTTTGATCATTTATTTTAATAAGAAGATGAATTCTTAATTTATCTCTTAGTTTATGATATATTATTAGCTTTCATAGCTTATTTCCTCTTATTGTATACAAATGTTGGTCTACAACTTTTTCTTAATTAATTAGCTTCATTATTGTTATCTTGTTTTTTTGATGAAGTAACTTTTTGACAACATCTATATCTTCTTTCTTAACCATATCAACTAATTATATTTATCTTATTTTCCAAGTGAAATAACAAAATTCGTGACCATCCAACAACGTCGTCAGATATCACTTGCTTTTCAAAACAAAAAAACACTCATTTTTACTAGCCTCATCTGCAACTCTAAATGGTGCCATTTCAGGGTACCCGAGCGTTTCAGGTCACTAACTGGCACTTTCAAAATACATCACTATCACGTGTAATTAAATAACACTAATAAGTGATTCTCTAGGTATTTCTCATTTTTCCCTATTTTCTCTTTTCTACATCAAACTTTCCCTTTCCTGAGTGTCTGTATACATCGAACGTCACATTTCATTTTGGTCTAAAATGAACCTTTTGCATCTTGCCTGATCACATAGCTTAAGTAAAGAATTTAACTCTTTGCATTTCACTTATCACACACTACCTGAGACTGCACAAACATAATTAACACATCAAAACATTCCTCTCACTTGGTTAACTGATTGGGACCTAAACACCCAACAGAAACCACCTCAGACATCTCCCAATCCATAACTACCTGAAACCAGCCTTAGACTCCTTTAGGCACCTTCATTACCTACTTTTCTTTTCTGTTCACATCCTCTAAATTAATCATGAGGCTGAAAAATATTCTACTTGATTTGTTTGTCAACAACATACATAAATAGATGTTTCTCTATTTCACACCTATTGTCGCTCTCTCCCAAATCGAGACAAAACAACAATCTACTCTATCTAATAAAATTACTTCCTCTAACGATCTTGCCCAACAAGATATTAAACTCAAAACCACACCTTCAGTCACTCAATCTCCAATCTCCATGGTCTCACCTCATGAGAACCATGTCATACAAAATTCTCCTCACCTTGACGCCAACCCTCATATCCCTCGTCAAGCCAATCTTCCTAAATCAATTGCACCACCATCTCCTACTCCTCTAAATACACTCAAATCTCCTCCTAACCCCATATATGACTTCTTACTCCAAAATCTCCTATAATCTCTCAATCCTCCCAATCTTCAAAATTGGTGGATCGCATTCCACCAACATACCATTTTGACAATTCCATTAATAGGCTTGCACAAACATCTCCAGTTCTTGACACACATATCCCCGGTTATTGTCATGCCCCTATTGTTCAACATCATCCTATGCAACAATCCCACCTTGTGACACATGTTAGTATTTGCCAAGAAGCTCCCAAAACACCTACATATCCACAAATTAATCAACTGTCTTATCAAACCATTCTGCAAACATCATATCCACAAACTTATCAACCACCTTATCGACACTTCTCCAATTACCCACATATCCAAAAACACATCATTTTCCTTATCAAACTACTTTTCAAACCACACAGAAATCCAATATCAACCTTATAACACCTCGAGTGATTTAATTCATGCCTTATTGAATTGGTTAGCCAGTTTAGAAACCCTTACCGTACCACCCAAGAACACCTTATCCTATGAGCACATATGTAATGAACCCATTCATCCATCGGTTCCAATCAAACCCTATCCTCCTCATTAGAAACTTCCTGCATTTACTAAATTCAACAACAAGGAATATCCCCAACAACATCTCCTCACATTTAAACATGCATGTTGTCTTTTTGTGCATGATCACGATCTACTCCTTCACACTTTCCCCATGTCTTTGTCTAGTCCCACATTGGATTGGTACAACAGATCCCACGACATTCCATATTCTCTTACCCAACTTGCACATTTGTTCTTATAACACTTTTCTACAAATATCACAAGCAAAACCACTATCATTGATCTATATACCATTCGATGGTATGAAAATGATCCCATCGTCAACTTCGTCACATGATGGCATGATGTTATAAATTAACTATCCTTCACTATCCCACAAATTGAACTCATTGAACTATTCTTGTGTTCGTGTGCCAAACATATATCATCCACTTTGCAGATCCAATCATTTTGAACCTTTGATGAAGCTTTCACAATGGCTCACAAGCTCAAAACTTGTGCCATTGAGTAGGGTCATCTTAAACTAAGTTCAATTAAATAAAAATTTGAATCCACTAAACCATTCACACATAATGACGAGTTCAAGGCTGCAGCCAACATTGTGGTCTTTGAACCCTCATCCCCATCTACATCAAGCACATGGTCTCAACAATGATCTCCTCAATCAACAGTTAATTACACTCCTTTAGGAGAATCATACAATTATGTATTCGATAAATTGATTACTATAAACTCCATCCAACTGCCTCCCATATGACCCATGGACAACTCACAAGCCAAGCCTATTTGGTATCGTGAGGCCCACTATTGTAAATATCATAGAGTCAAAGGTCACGACATTGAGAGATTTCATTCCTTTAAAGATCGTGTCCAACAACTCATAAATATAGGGGATATCTAGATTGATACCTCCACCGCACAAACTAATAAACCACCAAAAATCAAGCCACACTCTTTACATCTCAACTATTAAACACTTGTATGGTTGATAATCGTAAATCAAGCTCTCATCTTATAAGCAACTCTACATGTTCCCATAGTGGACATTATTCTCACCTCTTATTCGTAACCGTCACACCTACATCAACTTTCACTACTTGTGTTGGACCTACACCTTCTCCTATCCTTATCACATCCACATCAAATCTAACTATATCATCCATTTCCGTAGCTTCGGATACACCCCAATCTACCACATTAAATTCATCCTTAGCACTTATTCGGACCCACTTGTATCTCGTACACATCCCTACAATTCTCACATCTATTCCTTCACTCGCATCTTCCTCAAACACACATGTTACTACACCTGAATTACTCAATACCATCCCAAAAACTCGGTTCTACAACATGCACCCTTACAACCCCACCTTCGACATCAACCCTTTAACAAACATATCATTCTTACCCTCAAACATTTATGAAACAACCGGTCCCTTCTACTTCAACGCCTTAAAATGCTCCTACATTTGCTACATTACCTATACCCATAAGGTCTACTCCATCGGTTATCACGTCACCCATGTATCCACATATTCCATATATGCCTACATATTTATCTATCCCAGTCACCCCTATACCTATCATATCAACAAGTCCACCTAGCTCTACCTTGACAACGCTTTCTCATGGCCACATCACCCGGTCTACCTCTATACTCTTTTCCTAATTTGTCTATCACACAAACCAAATCACCATGATCTAAAACCTTATCTAAGATACCCTTTGGATCATCTATTCAACAAACACATCCACCTAAATCAAACAAATATGGTTTACCTTCTCCCTTTACAAAATTAACTCTTCCCATGCCAAAACTGAAACAATCCCCATCTCACATAGATATCATTAATCGCATCATATAAACACATATCTCTTCATTAACATCTTCATCTTGTTTTAGGACAATTTCTCCATTAATAACCACACAACCGCTATCAGATCCTCTAGTTGAAATTATTTTCATTCCTGCTAAAGGTAAATCTTCTCAGTTGAAGTATAAGGCTTGGGAAAACATCCCCGATAGTCCCCCTCGCATATCCACGAAAACATTCAAGTTTTCCTCTTCTCAACAATATAATACCACAAAATCCATGTCGATCAGTCTTTCCATCTACGACATCTTGTAATAATCAATCCACATCCAAAAAATACAATCTTCCAACCAAATTTTATTTTTCCTCTAAAACACAAAATTCACACATCCAATCTACATCTACATTTTCTCCTAACTCCAAGCTGAAACATCCTATCAAAACCCATAAGAGTTACCTTCCCCATGACACTTCAATGGGGTCATACGCAAATATCTTTCAACATTTAACTTGAACATCTACCATCAAAATTCCTCATATTAAAGCCTTTAATCCCTATGGTCCCAAGCCATCATGGTTCAATCCTAATTACAGTTGTGCTTATCATCGTACCCCATGTCATGACATTAAACATTGTAAGGCCTTTCGGTCAATCGTCCACAACCTTATTGAGAAAGATGATTTCCTCATTCAGGGGAAAGTTCCTTCTCCATCTACCTTGAATCCAATCCATATCCCATCTATCAGATCTCCCATGATCCCTCCATCCACATCATCCCTTAATATCCATCTAGCCCATGTCATTCCTCCTAAGGAATGCCCTCCATTTTTCATCACTGCCATTTATCTTACAAAGCACACTTGTGGTCTCCAATCATTCATCCCATGTAAATCTAAAATAATCTCATATAAACTCTTTCAACATCCTTTAACTCATTCAAATTTAACTTATTGGGGGAACAACCTTCCCTCGCCCTTGGGTATCTTATCCCTACAAATCCCTTGTTATTAGGGGACTTCACTCTTTGACATTGTCTTGTCTACCTTATTCATATTCATCCAATCTAAACTATTTCTACCCAAATCCTCATCTCATTCTAAGTCCTCCTTTAAGGCCCTCTTTGTTCTTACATTAAGGGACCATTTTCTCAAAGTCCACCAATGTGGCTATATGTGTGTCTCTTTTGGGACACCGTTTATTTCATCAAGCCATCCTTTAAGGCCATGATTGTCCTTCTATGTTTATGTCTCTCTTAGGGCATCATTTATTTTCATCTAAATCCACCATTGTGGTCATGTGTTTGTTTCCTTAAAGACATATTTTTATTTCCTTCTCGTCTATCATCTCATATTATTGCAACTTCACTATCTACCCTCTCATTGTGGTAAACCAGAGACAGCCTCTTAATGCATTGCACTTCATACTCAGTCCCATTGTTAGCATATCTACTAATGAGCACTTAGTTACATCCTTAGATTGTTCTCGCCATCCTTATCCCCTTCCATTTGTCATTGTAATGATCACTACTTTGATGTGACCCTATAACCATTACATTCATCACCTTCTCATTCTCCTATTGCAGCCATGCGAAGGGTCCAAGGTGTCTCTTATACATTCCTTATCCCCTCTTAAGTGGTTTACTTAGCTATTCCCAGCTCTCCCCCATGTGAAACTCAAATTCATGTATGTAAAAGGAAAATCAAAGTTATCAAAAATAGATTGATCCCTCGAAGGATAGTTGTTCATGCAAAAAGAAAAAGAAAAGCATACAAATAAAAATTCAAAGCAAAATCATAAGAGATAGACCGATCCCTTGAAGGACGGCTATCATAATTATTCTTGTCATCCATATTATGTATAAAGTAGACCATACCCTTGAAGGATGGATATTATGTTATTATGGAATTTATAAGGTTTTTCGCATAGATCAACCTTCTTTTATCAACATTTTCCGAAAGCTTCCCGCATTAATCATCTTTCTACTATTGTTCTTTCCTTTTTCCAGAGTGGGGCATAGACTTAAGGAACACCACATTTGGATATCCCTCTTCCCATGTACAAGCCACATCTTTGATTTCTTTTTCATGTCAACATTAGGATTATGAGCATATTTCATCCATATTTCCCTCATGATATTTTGGTATAACTAATTATTGTTGGTTATGTGTTAACACCTATTATTGGTAGCAAGTGCGATGCCTTGAGTAAGTAACCTTTTCTTGTTTATATCCAATCTAATTCAAAACAATTTTATAAAAATCACATCAAATTTCACATTATGAATCTTATATCTATCCATCATCTCCATGGATGCGTTTGTAAATACACTTTTCAGTTTGCGAATTCTACTTGATCATCATTACGGCCATGAATCCTACTTAAGGATCCTTCTCAAGGGAAGTTTGTTATCCTAAAGCTCCTTATCTCTCAACATGTTCAACACCATCTTTGATCCATTACTCCTCGTTCTCCATGTCCAATCATCACCATTTGTCCGCACATCATGCTTCTCACCTTTTTGTCCCTCGCACGATGCCATATATCTTACTTGTCTTTCCTCTTAAGTTTCTCTTTACTTTTCCACTTTAAATTTGACAATCTTGCTTAACCATCCATATAGCCAGAGAACCTTAGTTAAGGTATATCTTCTTCCTTGGATCCTCCCATTATAGAAGCTTCTCCACCATTTCCTTTTTCAACAGACGACAATCACCACCACAAACATCTTTCCACTCCTCCTTTTCTATTTAACACTCTTGCATCATCACCACCACCACGTGGGCATCCTAGTTAAGGATTGCCCTTACACTCTCCATCTATGTTGCATATGTTCCTCCATCCACTCATGTCACACTCCTTTGTTTCTTTGTTATCACTTTAATATCACCTCCTTTCATCTCTTGTTCCATTTTGGTATACACTGCTCAGTCTTCTCATCATTCAAGTCTTCTTCTTCAATTTGGCAATCCTACTAAACCATCTCTGTCACAGGGAAATATTACTTAAGAGTTTCTCTTAAGAATGGTTGGTCACCTGATCCTTCCATCTCCCATTATCTCTTCCTCATCTTATGTCTCCCGCCTCTCATCACACTCATCCATTCCAACCAACTCTTCCACACCTACATCCAATACAATGTTGTCTTTCTCCTTCCATATTGTCACTACCAATATGGTGATCTTACTTAAATCCTCCTATGGCATGGAGATATTACTTAAGAGTCCCTCTTAAGCATGATTTGTCATCATGTACTCCCCCTCTACCCCACATTCTCTCCGTCTACATTTTCTCTTCATTCCCCATCATCACATCCTCTCACCTCCTCTTCCATTCATACAAACACCACTTCCTATCGTCCCTTTTTCATCTCCATCATCCATTGATTCTCCATTCATTTCGTGTCTTGTTTATTCATTTCTCTCTCATTCATTCTCATCCACTTCATCCTCTCCACGTCTTCATTTTCCTACACACCATTATCAATCCTTTCTTTACTCTTTCCACTCTGTCTTCTAGAGTTCTCCCACATATCTACCCCCATATTTACCCATCATTTTCATTGATCTTCCCATTCTTTTATCATCATCTTCCATTTCCACGCTAGTAATTATCGGTGGAATTCTCCTAAAATCACTCATCCCCATTCTTCACAACTTGAATCCTTTTCTTTGACCTCCTCCATTCTATCTTCCTTCCTTCCTTCCTCTATTTCCTCTTATCATTATCGAGGACTTCTCCTAACATCCCTTCATTGGCATTCCCCTCTTGTTCTTCATTTACTTTATTCCTTATCTTTTGTCCCATCCTTTCCTATTGATCATTATCGGTGGATTTCTCCTAACATCCATTCACTGGCATTTCCTCTCCTATCCCTTCCTTTATTTTTCCTCACCACCTCTCCATCTTCCATTCTTCCTTGCCAATTTCTTCATTGTCTTCATCATACACCCTCTCTCTATTTTCTTCTCATCAACATATCCTCATCTCATGCATCTCTGTTTCTTTTCCAATCTATGTCATTCCTTCCCTCAATTTTCTCTTTACGTTCCTTATGTTTCTCACTCTTTATCAAATATCTCCATTCTTGGTTCTATTTCTTCTACATCATTTTATTTGTTGTCTACTCCTCCTTTTTGATCTTCATCTTATTTCACTTCCTCTACATTATCCTTCTCTCCATTTTACCTTGCACTTCCTCCTTACTTCCCCATCAAAACCCGACTCTTCGTTGTTATCCCATTTTCTTTATCATCTCATCATCCACATGCATTTCCATGTGGTCGGGTTCCATATTATTTGCCTTGGATTTCCTCACTATGATCTGTTTCCCTCAATTTTATTTTCTCTATCATCTCTTTTGTGTTCTATTACCTCTCGTGTTTTCCTCTACTCCATCCTTCATCATGCCTTACATCTTGAATAACTCTCTCTCTTTTTCATAATTTCATCCTCGATCTGTTCTTTTCTTATCTTCTCTTTGTTTGTCCTTCCCGATTTCACCCTTTCGTATAATCTTTCTTTGTTATCTTCTTCCTCCCCTTCCATTCCTTATTTTCTCCTCCCAGCCTCCGTCCCTCTATTCCATATCCTTATCGCCTTCATATTCAATCTTTCTTGCTCTTCTCATAATCAACCAATCCTCTTTTCTATTCCCTTTTCTCTTTCTCAACATCTCTCACATCTGGTATTCACAATCAATGCCAATGTTTCTCCATTTATGTATCGCCATCTATCCCTTTCATTACCATTCTTGTTCTTCTCTTTACCACATTGACCTCTTCTCTTTTTGAGAACCCTGTCACATCTTTTATCTTCATCAGTCCTCTCACAGGACATCATCATATCCATTTCTAAGAATCTCTTCCCATCTTCTTTTGACATTTTTTTCTTGGAAGATACCATAACGGCCATCACCTATCTAATCTTGTTCTCTTCCATGAATATTTGCTCTGCTTTTGTTTTGTCACAAAAGTATCTCTATCATATTTGTCGAAGAAATAAGACTTCTTTGTCTTCTTCACCTTCTAATTTGCTAACACTTATACTATCTTTCCTATGAAAGATGATTTCCATCATATTTATTACCCTTTTAGGGCATTTTATCTCACCTTTCTATCCTATCTACTCATCTTGTCCACATTTATGATTATTCTATCTATGTCTTATGTTGGGGCACCTTTTCATCCTTGTACTTGTCAATACATATATCTCACTTTGTGTCCTTCCCATGCCCTGTGTTGGGAATCATTATCTTCATTCTCGTCCATTTTTGGACGCATGATTTTTGCACAATTCCTCGCAAACAAAGGATTGCACACATCTTTCGCATTCAGTTGCACATATTTTGATGTTTTCCTATGACCCATTGGTCATCTTGGTTTACATCCATACTGTAGTGGTCTTCACCCACTCACTAGTCTATAGAACATTGTCATCTATCTCCGTTGAGACCACAATTATCCTCTATCGATGTGATATTGAAGTCACCACCATACTTTTTTATTATTATTACAATCCTTTTTAGCCCGAGGCATCTTGCCTTTGGTCATATCTTATCTAACCCTTTTTTTTTTGTCTCATGGCTTGCTATCACAAACCACTCAACAAAAAGGGGTAAATGTAGACACCTATTTTTGGTTATAGCACCCCTCCGTCATCTCACATTCACACAATTTCCATTCCTCGCTTCTCTTTTTCTTAAATTAAATGATATCTCATCTATTTGCTCACCTTTTTTAATTAATTCTTCAATGGGCTCCATGTAGACCCATTTGATAATTCAAATTTTTATGTTATCCCCATCTCTCACAAATTATTAAATCCATGGGTATTAATACACCCATTTGACACCCATTTCTAAATGGAATCTATTATCTCACCCACCATGTCAATCATGCTCCCCACTCCATCTAATAATTCAAGCCATGGTCCCCACATGATCACATCATATCTCTTAACTCGGGTTACTCTACCCAACCCCGGTTACTTGTTAACCCCAATCTAACCTCACATTTAAGCTATAAATATGGGTTTTTCCCCATATTTCAGAGAGGACTTAGAGATGGAGAAGGATATATTTTTCAAGAAGACCTGGAGATACCTAAGCCTAGAGAAGAAAGATCTTATTTAAGTTCTACCAGTTTAAGGAATAAACCTTTTCCATGGTTCATTATTTTACCATCTTAATGCCTAGTTCATCTCCATAACAGAGCACAAGCTAAGTTCCCTCGTCATTTTAGTTACTTTTCATTTTATATTCCATTACTATTGTTCATGATTTGTTATTATCTTGTATGACATGGGGGTTGAAATCCTCCAAGTGAGTTAAAATCCTCTTAGAATCAGCACTATCCAGGAAACCCCCACATATTATGATCTAATCTAATCTGCTTCAGCTTTTGCAGATTTAGCTTCTTTATATCATATATCTATTTTATTTGTGCCTGTACCATCCATCGTCATCTCTAAGGTACTAAACCCTTGTATACTCAAGGTTTTTAGTATATCTTGATTACTCGTACACTCATCTAAACAGGAAGCTGGAAACATAGATCAACAAAAGGTGTTACAAGTTTTGTGCATAAGGTGTTCCATAGACCACACAAGAAAGATGATCACATAGTGTAATGTGAGGTAGGAAATGATATGGTGAACTACATGGAATATGGAATAGAGGTTTTTACTTCAGCTCATGGAGGCGTGTGGATGATTTATGTGGCTAATAAGTAGTATAGGGAACTAGAAGGTTATGAATGCAAAGTGTGCGAAGTGAAGTCGCAAAAGTGGACAAAGACATAAAAATTTCTTTATTGAAAAGGTGACTTAAAAGTGTGGGTCAAAATTACATCTTAGACCATTGTGGATGGTTGAAAAATTATAAATAGGGGTAAGGGGTAGTCATTTTACTACCTTTCCTTCGACGAGAATTTTGAGGAAGAAGCTACCAAGTGTGTGAGTGCAAAGAGGATAGAAGAAAAAGTATGAACTAGAGGTACATAGAGACTACGTGTGAATCCTTGTGGAAGGGAAAGTTATAATCGAAAGTAGAGCACAGAGAAAGAGGGTTGCATATGATTGAAGTAGTTACGGTTCATAGAGCTCAAGCAAGAGAAAATATTTTTATGAAGAACACTTAGGGAACGTAGTTACAAAAAAATCACACCGAAGGGATGAAAAGTGAGAAAAAAAAGGCCTAAGGTTAGTATCAAAGAACCCCTGGAAGAGATCTATTTAGAATGCAGTATCCCCTTGGTGTTCTTAGGGTGGAGATTTGGAATTCAAAGCTCACCAGATGTAAAATTAGTGAATACAATCATTGTACAGAGGAAAATGAGAAGAAAATAAAGGTAGATCTAGAGAAGGTACTTCCAAGAGTGGACAAGGTAGGAAATCCTTTGGTTGATGACTCCGTGAGGTGGCAACTAGATAAGACAAGAGTGTTACAGTTGTATGAGCTCACTTTTTTCATGAATCCCGCACATCTCTATTAGTGCTTGATGTCGCGGGTGCAGGAGGAATTCTTCTTCTTCGACAGTAAAGAGGATGTGGATTACCTCTCAATTAATTAGGCGTGTTACGTATATTTGGAGCACAAGGGAAGACATGGCTTTGGATTTGTGTGTGATAGCAAAGATAGAGGAACTAGCCACTAAATTGTGTTATGAAAAGGATGGCAGGAAAATGACCATTGCACATTTGAACGATCTTGTACTTAGGGTTGCCTTGAGAATAGTTATCTATAAATTGGGTATTTCGAGCACTAGATAGATATGAACTAGAAAATTTTATATGTGGCACATAGAATTGTAAAAGGACACACTACAAAATTCCACAATTTATTGCGAACAAAATCATAGAAGAAACACAGTTGGAGAATGAGAAAGGTTACAAGATTACATGGGGGTCAATACTATTTCTTATCATGTTTTGGGAGATCAGAGTGTCAAATGGACCTTAAGATAATATGTGGGTTTACCCACCATTGCCTCCATTCCCATAGTATACTTTGCAAGGTACATTTGTGATGCTACTATCACAAGCACATACAAGGCATGCATAAACAAGTGGTATGACAGATTGAGAGGGGCATTCGAGAATGAGTGGTGCATTCCGCATGAACTTCCCATGGTGGTTGAGGAGCAGTGAAATTTGCATTCATGCAACACTTTAGCCTTACACAGTTTAGGATTACTAAATGTGAGATGGGCCCATGGTGGAAGCTACCATTTGTATTTTTGCATGATACCTTAAGTATTCTATCAAATGGATCAAGGACACAAAGAATTTAATTTTTGATGTAGATAAAGTTGATTTAGATCTACATAAATTATGCGTGACATACAAGTATGACTCTAGACCATTGTACTTTGAGGTATTAAAACCAGACACATTGGACCTCCATGTTGTTGTCGCCTCAAAATTCCCCTCTTTTTGAAGTCAAGTTTTGAAAAAAATTAGTCGGTACCTTAGAGTAATGGATCACATCGAGCCTGGTATTGTTTATAGTTTTCCATTCCATGGAGAACAATTTGAAATTTGGGTATAAAGGTGGAGTTTTTCCCTTTCTTTTTATTCTTCCACAGTAATGACAGTGTATCTTCCCTATCAATGTTTTCCCCAACATCCATGGGTAGTACATGGACATCTCAGATTGGATGCGGCATGACCATGTTTCAAGTGATAGTGGAAGCCTCCATGCATCCAAATGGCACAACTCCAAGGGTAGGGCCCAAGGGACAGTCCTCAAACAAGCATAGGATTTCAACATGTTCCTGGTCCAAAAAAGATAGATAGAGCCCTGAATTGGCTAATTATGGAAGCTTCAACAGACGGCACCACGTGCCTCATTAGTGCAAATTCAAGGGTTGAAGCCAAAGGTAGTTCCCCAAACTTGTGCCAACTCTCCACGTGTCTAGGGTTCAACAGAAGTCAAGTGGGTGGCAGGCCCAAATCAGCTAAGTATGAAGAACTGGTGAAAGCCTCCACGTGTCTCTTCGGTGTAACTTCAAAGGAAGAATTAAGAAAATGTCTCCAAATTTGCAAGAGATCACCATGTGGTCAAAGTTAAAGAAGGGACAAAGCTTGTCGTTGAATCATCTAAGTACAAATAGGGTCAGCGGAAGCCTCCACATGCCTCAACAGTGCAACTTTAGAAGTGAGACTAAAGGGCCAATCTCCAAATGAGCACTAGTTCACCATGTGGTCAAAGTCAAAGAAGGGGTAGAGCCATTCGTTGAATCACCTAAGTATAAATAGGGTTAGAAAAATCCTCCACATTTCAGCTTGGTGCAACTTCAAAAATAAAAATCTAGAGACAGTCCCAAATGTGTGTTGAGCCTCCACATGTCTAGTGGTCGACATATGGCCCTACCAAATGAAAGGGACTTAGTCAAAAACACAAAATACTGAACTAACCCGCAAAGGGACACATGGCCATGTTTCAAGCGTAGGTGGGGAGGCAGGCCCTTTTTGTGTTTTGATGTCATTGAAAAGACAAGGTAGGGAGGCGGGCCACTGAGTAATTTGAGTTTTTGAGCCTACGTTGAAAAGAGGTAAAAGTATAAAAGTGACCCACAACTCCATCACCACTCAAGTAAAGCCATGTGTCAAGACCATATTAAAAGTGGGTGGGCAGGCCAAAATGTTCCAAATTGTCATTTCTCTAAAAGGTAAAAATGCAAAAGGCATCCCCAGGCCCGCTTCTATTTAAATCTCTCCCACGTGGATGACTCAAATTCAAAGTTTGCAAAGGAAAATTGAATGGTTGTGATTCAATGCATCTAGTTTTTCCGCCAAGCATGGAAATGGACAAGGTGTTGGAGAGATTCATACATCGTTTCTTGAATCGGGCCAACATTTTTCAGAATCGAAGGTAACTATTCTTGGAAGATTTTTAATGGATTCTCCATGCCATTATTAGGGTTAGATCTTGGTACTTTGTAGATGTAATAGATTTGAAGTAATCAATACATAATTTTTCCCTTTTCTTCCTCTGTTACTCCTTCTTTTCTTGTCTGAAAATTTGTGAATCATCCATCTTTGCATGCTAAGAAACTTTGTGTTCTTATTTTTAGGATTTCTAGAACTTTGTGTCCATAAAATTATATATTTTTTGAAAGTGAATGATTCTATTATGCATCTCCTTAGATCAATATTTAGAAGGTTATAATTTGTTATCTATATTTCCTAAACATATTATTATGTTCTTCCTCCCTCATCTCCTTAATTCTTCTATTCTTTTGTATTGATGATATTTGGGCATAAACATTTCAAAGTATCAAAATCCACGCTTTGAAATTTGTATATTTGTACATAAGTTTTCTTTCTTTCTTTCAATAAGGGAACCTCTCCCATTAAAGAGGAGGGACTTGTTGTCCCTGACTATGGTTTTGTAAAGTTCCGTTTAAAAACCCAACATTTTTTGGAAAATCCGTTGGGGATTTTGCTTCAAATGGATCCCTTTCTAAAATACCAATTTCAAGATCATTATTTTGTCTGGCGACTCTATGGCATACACGTGGGAAGAAAGCTCTCGGGGTTGAGGATTCCCATTTTCAACTTCTGGAGCAACAAAACTTCTCTCTTCCAGCAAGAAGGGATGGAGGAACTCATTCTATAAGTACAGCTCCTACTAAAGACAGAAATTCCAAGGATAGTGTTCCTCAGGAACATCTCAGTCCTAATATTTGTGCTTTGATACTTTCTGGGGTTTTTGTTACCCTTCAGTAAATTTTTCCAAAGATGGCATCCCCTTTTCCTTGGGGACAACATGTTGGGCCTCTTGCTCTTCCTTAGCCATTGCATGAGTTACCTAGGGGTAACATGAAAATTTTTCCCAAGTTTTGGGGTGATGGGAAAGTTCATCTAGATGAACACATTACAGCCTTCATTGTTGTATGTGAGATTCTTGGGGTTGAACATGAAGATGTCTCTATCAAGATTTTTGTGGAGACATTGCAGGACAATGTTTCTGATTGGTTCTATCATCTTCCTATTGGGTCGATCACTAATTTAAATACCATGACAACTCAGTTTGAGTAGCATTTCAAACCTAATGAAGATGTGCATGCTCTGTTAGCTCAAATTTATCATATCAAGAAGGAACCATTTGTGCCCATGACGGAGTTCGCCGCTAAATTCTACAAGATACTTAATAAAATTTCATAGTAACACTCATCCAAAGTGGATCAAATCAAAAAAAAATTCTTCCTCAATTCCCAGTTAGCTAAAGTGAGTTATGCAATAAGGAGATCTAACCTTGCAACTCTGGATGTTGATCAGCGGTTAGCTATCAGTGTTGAGGATGATTTAATCATGTCTAGTAAACTGAAAAAGAGAATCCTCCAAATCTAAAGCTTCTTCTTCATCTTCCCCTAGAACCAATTCTGATCAGTTAGTGTAGAAGCTTGCAAATGATCTCATTGATCTCAAGAAAATTGGCTCAAGATAATCCTTACCAAGATGTTCCAAGAAAGAATTTTCATCATAGAACCGGCCGCTTGCTTCCTGCACTCAGATTGGCTATTAAAGGCCCACCCATCAAAGTTCTAGTCAATGCAGCTTGTGAAGTTGAAGAACCTGATGATGAGGAGTTTAATGAACTTTGTGAAGAACCGTAAGAAGAGGTCGATGAAAACCAGAGGATATTGGTGGATCTCAAGTTCATTTCCTCACCACTGAAGGTATGGATGATGAAGATGAATATGATGAAAGAGTGACAAATATGAATAGTGAGTCATATGTTGTTATGACTTAGGATCAAACAAACAGAAAAGAAAAAGTGGTGCAGCCTGCTAAGAAGTCCAAGGAGTTTCCTACAACTATTCCAATGATTGCAAGAAGAGGAGCTCTTATTCCCACCGCTCCATGTAAAAGTTGAGTAACACTAGTTTGCCTTCTCCTTCTATTTCCAAAACACCTTGTCTTTCAAATTCTAAAACCGATAGATCAAAAGTTTCTCAAGATCCTAGTAATTATGCCCCATCTACCTCTGGATCTTTTGATATTATTGATCACCTCAAAAATACCAAAATCTAAATTTTAGAGGTAGTGTTTTACTGCACTCCATCGAAAATATTTTGCTAAAATTGTAAAATTTGTCAATTCTAAATCCAAAGCCTCATCCAGTACTTCTAAAATTCTTTTCCCCACTCCTTATTCCTCACTTCAATCAATCCTTGTGGCTGCACTCACTTCCCTTAATGAGAAAATTGAATCATTCTATGTGACTCTTCTCATAGCTGGCCATAAACTTAGTAATTGTGTTATAGAATTAGAAGCATCAAACAATGTAATACCTTCCAAAAGTAGCTCATGCTTTGGGTCTGACTCTAACATGTGCATTTTGTTCCTGATATTCCATGGAAAGTAGGAAAGTGCCTTTGGTTGGAAGAATTAAAGATGCACAAGTAGATTTTGCTGCTTTTCCAGAGAAAAGGGTCTTAGCCACCATTTTGGTAGTTAATATTCCTCCCTCATATGGGATGTTGCTGATTAAAAATTTTTGTAAGGAGGTAGGAGGTGAAATTCAAATGGATTTGTCATGCTTTGATCTTGTTCAATGGAAAATGAAGAACTTGTTTCATGAGAAACAGATCGAGTATATTGTGTAAAAGACTCGATGATCCAAAGCACATATACTCTATGAAGATATAGGACATGGTAACTACATGATCATGTCACAAGATTAGGAAAATATTCCTAAGGGAATGGTTCTTGACCCCAATGGAATTTGGACTCTAGATTTTGATGGAAGATGCTCTTCAGCTAGTTCTGGAGCTAGAGTGGTTTTGATCTCTCCAGAAGGGAACATTCATCCTTTTTCTTTCAAGCTTTGTTTTTAAAATACAAACAATACAACTGAATATGAGTCACTCATACTTGGATTAAACATGGAAAAAGAAATGGGAGTGAAGAATCTTCATGCTCATGGTGATGTAGAGCTTATTGTGAAATAGGTCAGAGATATTTTTCAAGTGAAGAACAAGAGATTGAAGCATTATAGAAATCTTGTCTCATGATTCCATTGAGTTTCTTGATGATTTATCCATTGAAGTTGTCAAGAGAAAGGAACACTAGAGCTGATTCTCTAGCTGTCTCGTGGTCTTTCTTTGATTCTCACCCGCATTTCTCTCATGAGAAATTTACTATTGAAATGATTCATAGGCCCAGTGTACCAGATAACACAAATAACTAGTAGGTTTCGATGATGATCAACACTTGCTCTCATTCTTAGAGCTTAAGGATAATTTTGACCAGTTGTATTTTGAAGGAAGTGAGACTTCACCTAGAATGAATGTATAACAAGATCCCTAAATGAAGGTAACAAGATCCCTGACTGGTGAGTTTGGGGGATCTGTTTGATAAGCATGATAGGTACATTAAGTCTAAAGCTTCATAAGGAGCTCGATACTTCAATGTGAAAATATTAATATTGGGATTCTTGGTGAACCCAAGATGGTGAACATTGGAAAATTTTGTACTCAAAATGAGAAGGAAAATGCCCTAAATCTGATTAAAAGGTATGTTGATGTTCTTTTCTATTTGTATGATGATCTCAAGGATTTCCAGCCAAAAGAGATGCAACACTTTATCCCTCTGAAACCTGGGATTAAACCATTCAAGAATATTTGAAGACAATACAATCCCAAGGTTGTTGGCACTATTATTTAAGAGATCTAAAAGTTTCTAAAGGCAAGGATCATCTTCCCTATACATCATTCAACATTTATTGCCAACATTGTGCCTTTCAGAAGAAGAATGGTCAAATTCACATCTGTGTGAATTTCAAGAATTTGAATCAGGCCTCTCTGAAGGACAACTATCCTCTTTCCATGATGGATCAAGTTTTGCAAGTTGTCACAAGATTTGAGATGTTGTCTATGCTTGATGGATTCTTTGGATACAATCAAGTGGAAGTAAATACCCCAGATCAACACAAAACTACTTTCAATACTCCTTGGGGAACCTTTGCTTACAAGAGAATGCCTTTTGGTCTTATCAATGTTGGTTCCACATTTCAAAGACCTATGGACTTGGATTTTGGTAGTTTGAAGGGAAAGTGTGTGGTTGTGTACCTTGATGATTTGACTATTTTCTCCAAAACAAGGGCAGATCACTTTCAACATCTTCAAGTAGCCATCCGTAAATGAAGAGAACTTGGAGTTTCTCTCAATCCAAATAAGTCGAAGTATTTTGTGTCACCAAAGAAAATTTTTTTGGGGTATATTATCTCTAAAGAGGGAATCAAGATAGATCCAGAAAGATTTCAAACAATCCAAAGCAGATTCCTCTTCCCATAAGAAAAAAGGGGGTTCACTCTTTCTTTGGTAAGATAAACTTCCTAAGGAGATTCATTCTTGATTTTGCATAACTAACTATAAGCAAAGGAAAGCAAAATTTTGGTTAGAATTCCGAGGTTAAGGAAGCATTTGAAGGTAAAAAGAAATCCATTGCTAAAACTCCCATCTTAGCATGTCCTGATTTCAACAAGGATTTTATCATCTATTGCTATGCTACAGAGAGTACCTTGGTTGTTGTGCTAACTCAGAAGGATTCTAAGGATCATGAACTTCCAATTGCATTCATGAGATACATTCTGAAAGCTCATGAGTTGAAATATACTATGATGGAGAAACATGCTTTTGCAGTGGTCAAAGCTGTCAAGTAGTTTCATTTTTTATATTCTTAATTCTCACTTTGTTGTGCTTGTTCCTAATACAACCATCAAGTCTATTCTTACACAATATGAGTTTGGAACTAAGAGAGGAAATTGGGTAGAAAAATTTCAATAATATGACCTTGATATCAAGCCAACTAAGCTAGTCCAGGGTAAAGGCTTGTGTGATCTTATTGCTGAAGGAGCTGATGCAGAATTGTCCAAAGAAGCAGTTGATGTTCTGTTTTCCTCTTCCTCAGTTCAACAAATGAATGGTATAATGATATTGCACATTTTATTACTTATGGAGAGTTTCCATCTCACTTGAGTGCCAAGGAAAAGAGGACTATTAAGCTAAGGTCTACACAATATGTATTGTGGGAGAATGCTTTGTTCAAATGAGGCATAGATGGAAGATTCTTGAAGTGTGTGGACAAAGAGCAACAGAAGAAGTTGTTCTCATATTTTCATGATCAAGCTTGTGGAGGCCATTTCTCTTCTGCTATCACTACCCATAAAATCCTTTGTGCTAGGTACTATTGGCCTACATTGTTCAGAGATGCATCAAAATGGGTAGGTAAGTGTGAAGCATGTCAGACCTTTGTTGGGAGACCTAAGTTGGCTGCTTTGCCACTAAAGCCAGTAGTGATTGATGAGACCTTTCAATAGTGGGGACTGGATTTTATTGGAAATCTTAACCCACCTTCTAGTGCTAGGCATACTCACATGCTAATTGTTATAGAATACTTCATAAAGTGGATAGAGGTTATTCTAGTCAAAAGAACTACTTCGAGGTGGTGTGTAATTTCATTAAAGAGCACATATTGATAAGGTTTGGGGTACCAAACAAGATTATGACGGCTAATACTTCGAATGTTTCTTCTTCAGAGATGATGGATTTCTACTATGATTATGGAATTTCCCTTGCTCATTCTTAGACTACTACCCCCAAGCGAATGGACAAGAAGAATCAACAAACAAGGATTTGGTAACCATCATTTGAAAGCTTGTCAATGACTCTCGTGAGGAATCAACACAAGAAACTTTATGAATCTCTCTGGGTAGATAGAATTACACCTAAAAGAGAAATTGGAATTTCTCCATTTCAAGTGGTGTATGGTGTTGAAGCTCAGTTTCAAAGTAAAAGTGGAATTACTAGCCTTGCATCTAATAAAGGCTATTCAAGATTCAATTTTTATCAGTTCCTTAGACAAGAGGATCACGTATCTCTAGAAGTTAGATGAAGATAGGTCATGGGTATTTGATAGAATCTCAGCTCATCAACTGAGGGTGAAATCTTTGTTTGACAAGAAAGCTAGACCCAGAGATTTTCAAGTGGGAGACATTGTTCTGTTGTGGGACAAAAGGCATGAACCTCAAGGAAGCCATGGTAAGTTTGATTCCCTTTGGCTTGGTCCTTTTAAAATCAGGCACTTTACTAGAGAAAATTCATTCTATTTGGATTATATGGATGGTTCTCCTCTCATGATTCCTTATAGTGGGCAGTATCTGAAGTTTTTCAAGTCCTAGGTGACTAGGTGGTCCTTCTGTATATTGTGTATAGTGTTGTTTGTTTTGGGTCATTCCTTTGTGTTTTGTTTCTATTTTTTTCCTTTTGGTTTGTTTCCCTTTCCGTGTGTTTTGTCTTCTGTATTGGTTTTTCCTTTGACTCTATTTTCCCAATGGATAAGGCACTGGTCTACTTTTTTGGATTTTTTATATGGTCCTTGATCTTTCCTCATTCCTCTATCAAGTCATCCCTAGAAAGAGCCAGTTGTTTTCACCCTCAAAATTCCCCTCTTTTTGAAGTCAAGTTTTAAAATTTTGAGTCGGTACCTTAGAGTAATGGATTGTGTTGAGCCTGGTATTGTTTGTAGTTTTCCATTCCATGAAGAAAAATTTGAAATTTAAGTGTAAAGGTGGAGTTTTTCCCTTTCTTTTTATTCTTCCATAGTCAGGAATGACAAGTGTATCTTCCCTGTCAATTTTTTCCCCAACATCCATGGGTAGTACATGGACATCTCAGATTGGATGTGGCATGACCATGTTTTAAGTGATAGCAGAAGCCTCCATGCGTCCAAATGGCATAACTCCAAGGGTAGGGCCCAAGGGATAGTCCTCAAACAAGCAGGCTTTCCACATGTCCTAGGTCCAAAATGAAGATAGAACAATCCTGAATCAACTCATTATGGAAGTTTCAGTAGATGGCACCATGTGCCTCATTGGCGTAACTTCAAGGGTCAAAGACAAAGTCAGTTCCCAAACTTGTGCTATCTCTCCACGTGTCTAGGGTTGAATAGAAATTAAGTGGGCGGTAGGCCCAAAACAGCTAAGTATGAAGAACCGGTAGAAGCCTCCACGTGTCTCTTCGGCATAACTTCAAAGGAAGAATCAAGAGTGGGTCTCCAAATGTGCGTGAGCTCACCACATGGTCGATTCAAATAAGGGGAAAATATTTCTATTGAATTGGCTAAGTACAAAGAGGGTTGGTGGAAGCCTCCATGTGCCTCAATGGTGCAACTTCAGAAGTGAGACCAAAGGGCCAATCTCCAAATGAGAGCTAGTTCACCACGTGGTCAAATTCAAAGAAGGGGCAGAGCCGATCATTGAATCAGCTAAGTATAAATAGGTTCAATGGAAGAATCCATGTGTTAGCTCAGTGTAACTTCAAAAAGAAAAATATGGAGGCAGGGCCCAAATTTGCGCTGAGTCTCCACATGTCCAACGTTAGACATATGGTCCCGCTGAATGAAAGGGACTTAGTAAAAAATGCAAAAACACTAAACTAACTCTGTAAAGGGACACGTGGCCATGTTTCATGCATAGGTAGGGAGGAAGGACCTTTTTGTGTTTTGATGTCGTTGAAAAGTCAAGGCAGGGAGGCGGGCGGAGGAGTAATTTGAGTTTTTGAGCCCACGTTGAAAAGAGGTAAAAGTATAAATGTGACCCGTAGCTCTGTCGCCACTCAAGTAAAGTCACATGTCAAGCCCATATTAAAAAAGTGGGTGGGCAGACCAAAATGTTCCAAATTTTCATTTCTCTAAAATGCACAAAATGCAAAAGGCGTCCCTAGGCCCACTTCTATTTAAATATCTCCCATGTGGATGGTTCAAATTCAAAGTTTGCAAATTTAGATTGAATGGCTGTGATTCAATGCATCTAGTTTTTCTACTAGGCATGGAAATGGTCGAGGAGTTGGAGAGACTCAGACACTCATTTCTTGAATCAATTCTAGCATTTTGTAGAATCGTGTAACCATTCTTGTAAGCTATTTAATGGCTTCTCCACGCCGTTGTTAGGGTTGGATCCTGGTACTCTATAGATGTAATAGATTTGAAGTAATCAATACAGAATTTTTCCCTTTTCTTCCTTTGTTACTCCTTCTTTCCTTGTCTGAAAATTTGTGAATCATCCATCTTTGCATGCTAAGAAACTTTGTGTTCTTGTTTCTATGATTTCTGGAACTTTGTGTCTATGAAATTATATCTGTTTTGAAAGTGAATGATTCTATTCGCATCTCCCTAGCTCAATACTTAGAAGGTTATACTCTGCTATCTATATTTCTTGAAGGTATTGTTATGTTCTTCCTCCCTCATCTCCTTAATTCTTCTATTATTTCGTATTGATGATCTTTGGGCATAAATGTTTCAAAGTATCAGAATCCACGCTTTGAAATTTGTATATTTGTACATAAGTTTTGTTGCTTGCTTTCAATAAGGGAACCTCTCCCATTAAAGAGGATGGAATTGTTGTCCCCTGACTATGGTTTTTTGAAGTTCCATTTAAAAACCTAACACATGCTCAAGGTTAATGTCACTAGTAAATGATTAATAAGAAGAGTATTTGTATAATTGTGACCTAAGAATTAGGGAGGAGTCGATGTGGAGGTAATAAAATGCACCTTCCCAAAGCATAGAGGAATAGTTTGTGCCACCAATACACAATGTGTGTGAGGAAGATGCCCCTGAGAATGAATAAGGAGATGAAGAAGAGGGAAATTTAAATCATTCAAGGAAGAGAATGTATTATTCTCGATGGAGCAAGAAGTGGCACATGAACCTCACAAAAGGGAAGCATGGAGTAAGAAAGAACTAAACACGCTGAGTTTACAAATTGTCTCTAGTTCAAATGATTTTGAAGAAGATATGTATTTCACCTCACTAAGAGATGAGTTAGAACAATAATTTGAGCAGCAGGAGAAGTGGGCAAAAGAAAAGGCAGCAGAGCAATCTCGAGAGAAGAAGAAGGCACCCATGCATGAAGAAGGAAATAATATCCTTCAAGGATAATACACTGGTTCAAATGGGAGATCATGTGGGAAAGAAGATTGGTGACACTTTTGTCATCAAGGAAGATATTGGTTTAGGGACAACAAAAATTACACCCACTCCCAAGAAATAGAGAACAAAAATAAAGGCACAAAGGAGGAAGTGGACACCAAGGTTTCCTCACATGGACTACATGGATGACCCCACAAAGATATTATGGGTGAAATTTTAGAGCATGGTGCCATTGAAACATTTTCATGCTTGGGAGTTTTTGGGTCAAGATGGAGGGGTATTTAAGACAAGGAAAATATTGAGTTAGAATTTACATAATCATTTAGAGGAACCTAAATTTGAGGTAAGTGAGCATTCGATTGAAATGATGATATTGAAGAATAATCATAGAGAGAAGTATATGGCCATAAACCCCAACCATTTGACAGATGAGTAGGTGAGAAATGCCTTAAATAAGATGGCTTCTAAAGTGGTAAGAAGAATTTTGGACGTTAGCGCCACAATTCGCACCTGGTCACAGATAAAAAGGATAAATATCACGAAGTATATAGACAACGGAAGGGCTTACAAGGGGAACGAAAAATAACAAAGGAGGAATTTGATAGTGTCGGTGCACTCATACAATAGATCTTAGAGCAAGCAGTTCCTTCTTTATTTAGCCAGCCATAACCGATTATGAGAATAATATGACATATCCGGAGGATGTTGTTGGAATTCTCTTGGTTAACATTTGAAGCTACATAGGTTCTTCAGAGGAAGAGATCATGAAGAAGAAGGAGAAAAATAAAATTTATTTTGAATCCAATATCACTGAGTTGGAGGACTTGTTCACCAAGCTCAAGGAGGAAAATGAAAAAGTAGATATCAGCTTCAATAGATACAACAATTATAAGCCATACATTGATGTTAGCTTGGTGGATGAAGAAGCTATATTGAATACTATCCATGAAAATACCCCAATAAACAATATTGAATGCACACAGTTAATTGTTGAGACCATGGCACGTAAAGAAAAGATTAAATAAAGCATGAGAATCTAGAACAACACATTAGTGAGTTCTAACACTCAATATTGGATCAAATGGACATCATTGATGGTGCATGCGCAGAACTTGTGGTTGTGATTAAGGAGTTAAAAAGTGGATTTGAAGAGATCACTCCCGATCGGGTGCAAAATTGTGGAAGTTGCGCCAAGCAAATATTTTAAGGAGTTAGAAGGATGGAAGAAGTTATTGGATGAGATAGATGCATAATTCCCCGAGATCTTCCACACATAGGTGCCTTAGGATATTTTGGGTAAGATATTCCTTTGTGAATCTTGAATTTTTGTTCCCATCATGAAGTTATGTGCTTGGTGATCGAAGAATTGTTGGAGGTGGAAATCCAGGTTAGTTTGGGGTAATGTTTCACCCTTGAAGTATGCTAAGTATTACGGCGTGATATTTTGGATGCGTGGAAGGTAGGTTTAGAGGTTTCACCTGTGCTAAACACATTCAAGACTTAGTTGTATTTTGAGTGATGGGATGAAAGTGGAAGATGAATGGTTTGAGTGGTGGAAAAGTAATGTTTTGAGAATAAAATAAATCATGGAGACTTCAAGTCAAAGAAAAGTCTATTTTGAGGAAGGTAAAATGTAAAAAGAAGATAAAGTTTCATGCATATTTTGGACTAATAATATGATTAGATCTAGGGTAAAAAATAGAAGATAACCTATTATCATGTGAAGCTTACATTCTTCTATTTATCTTGTAATGCATGCATGGTTATTATTGGCATGCAAGCTATTTTTGAGTATGCATGGGTGGTGAAGGGAAAGTCCCCACCGCTATATATAAGTATTGATTTACACGGTTTTGAGAGAGAGACAAAATAAAGTAATGCTACTGGTATGATTTTACACACATGACTTTATGATAGTACTATGTATGTATTCAACTTCTGTGTTAGATGATGAATTAATATGATGAATCTTTATAGATAGATATTGGTTATTGATGTGTCTAGTCATGGTTATTATATGGTGAATCTGGTATTAATCCTTATGTGATCTATATGTTTACTTATTATGTATATTTCGAAATTGAGTTCATGGATTTGATTGTTGGAATTTGAGTTGTACTTTGAGATTTGGTTATTATGAACATGCATGCTAACATCCCTGGTAAGACAAGAATAAAGAGAAACTTGGTACCTTTGCGCACTTTAGGTGAGAAATCAGATCTATCTAAGTGATGTGATAGCATGACTAATGTTTTGAGTGATAAAATAACACTACAATCTAGCATGAAAAATTCAAACTTTTCCCATGACAACCTAACCCACATTTGAAAATATCTCTCCTGGTCAATGTAAACTTGTCCTCCTGCCAACCCAATTACTTTATTACCCTCATAATAGCCAAGAGGAATGTGTTAATTTTATTTTCAAGTGTGTTTCATGTGTAGGGAAGTGATTCATGGATTCATTCAAAACCATCAAGAAGGAATCGCTCCTAGCGGCCTAAAAAGGATTATTTTAACGCTTTTTACACCCGGTGAACCCCAGAAGGTAATAAGAAACATCAAAACACCCAAGAATTTTTAGCAAATCTATGAAATCATCCAAACTATTTTAGGAAAAATTTGGAATAAAAATCAAGTTTAGGAACAAGTTATGCAATTCCGGCTATTCATAGGATGGTATGAGGAAATGAAAGAAGTGAAAAACTAGTAAGCTTTTTCCAAAAATTTTAGGATCCTTGAATGGATTTGGGAATCAATCGATACTCATCAAAAATATAATAATTTCTACTTCACATTACAAAAATTTTCAAGATATTTTTAGAATCATATTTGTAGATATTGGCCTGATAGTGCAAGTAAAGATTATTGATCCTGGTGAAGATTCAACTAAATAATATGGGAGTTATAAGGAGATTTAGAATCGATTCAATGGAAAATATAACATATGTGATTCCCTATTCACACCTAATTATTTTTTCTCCTTTTCATCATCATAAAATTCAGTAGAAATTTCTTTCACTAGTGCACAAGCTTGAGTAGAATTGAAGAAAGGGTCAAAAAGGAAAATTTAAGGAAGAATTGGCTCCTAAAACTTGTTTTAATGTTCTCGTAATCCCTTTTATAGTAAAAATCATATATTTTTTTCCTTGTAATTCCACTTCTTTCTCCATTGGAAAGAAAATGTGTTCGTGTGGCTATTTCAGAAGTGTTCAAGAAAGGCAAGCATCTATTTTTATATATTTCACACTTGAGACCCCCTGGTGTCCCTTTTTACCTTTTACCAAATTAAAAGGAATATTTGGGACACAAAACTCTGCACCTACATGATAATATGATTTTTCATCACTTAAAAGAAAACTTCGTGTTTAGAAAATGTCATATACTCACTTAACCCCACATACCCCCTTCTCATGATAAACTGACCCTTGGCACATTTTTCGGGGATGATGTCCCTTTTACCCTTTCCATAAGGGACATGAGGGGACACTACAATGTTCCAAAACATGAGGAGATCAATTTTCATCACTTAAAACACCAATTGGATGGTTATTATATGTTTTCAACCTCCCCTTTCAGATGTGGCCCCTTCCTCATGATGAACAAAACCATGGCGCATTTTGAGAAGGATGATGTTTTTTCCCCTTTCAAGGGACTTTAGGGGCATAAAAGTGTGCCACCACATGGAGGAGAATTTTTTCATCACTTGAACTTCATAACTTGCTCACTAGGTATGTGTTTTCAACTTACCTACTAATATGTTTTGGACTCTCCTTCATGTTACTTCCACATTTGGTGCATTTTCACATGCCTCATGTCACTTTTTCCCTTAATAAATGTGTTAATGGAAATTGTGACATCCAATACCCATTTATAAACTTTTAACTCTAGCCATGAGTCTTCATCTAATCTAGGTTAACCAAGGTGAGTCAAAGGATGAGTTAACTAGGATTATGAAAGGGGGAAGGTATAAAGCTCACATTTAGTCATTCCTCTTTAATTTTTCATGTTTTTAAAATATCCATTTTGTTCTCCCTTTCTATTGTTCTCGCCAAAATTTCCCGGAAATCCCTCATGCTCAAAAACACAATTTTTCTCATTGCTCCCAAACCCTTGCTCCAATTGCCATGAAATGGAACTATAGAGTCCTTACAAAAACACTTTTAAATGGAGTATTTACATTCCTCCATTAATTCCCCTTCCATTTTCTACAGAACCTTGAAATTTTAAGCTAAAAATATTCATTTATCATATCTACACAAATCTAGCTATTAAAATCCTCTAAAAATTGGAGAAAATGCCAAAAATGAAAAACAAAAACTTCGCTAGTGGTTTCATTCGAATCCGACACCGAGAAGATAAATTTATATTTTTATTAATCCTTCATTATACCAATTACTAATAATAGTAATTTTTGAAAAATTTGCATTCGATACCTCATTTCAGTCCCTTATGTTCAAGACACTCAAAATTGGTGAAATTGGTAGAATTGGCAAAAACTGACTAAAACGGGAAAATCATGATGAACATGCTAAAAATACTATATGCATAAAATGAGATCAAAATTATCACATTTCACTCATTCATTCATTAATTAATAATCCGGCACTCACAGAATCTTCCTCTGGATTCCCCGATACGACAAACATAAAATGCCTAAATGGGAAACTTCTAGTTTTGTCCTTAGAGATATTTCACTTCATCTCTGAAGGAGTACCTAATCATAAGGTGGATATTATTGATTTTGGATCCTTTCTTGTTCTCTTACTCTGGTAATGGAAGTATTTTCTTTCACTCATTCAACATTAGTGCTCCATGAGTGATAGAATCAGGATCATGGTTGTGTGAGAAAAGTACACAAAATGCTCCCCATGTGAATGATTGGTCATAAAGGTGTGGCATTATCTCAATACGAAGAAGGATTTTATCAATGAGGGAATCCATATTTCAGTACTCTTGGTGGTATACTTCTCAAGTGTTCATCAATTCCCTTCTCAAAGTGTGTCTAGACATTGTTGCAGAGGTTCATCATTTCACGAGCTTTCAAATGGCGTAAAGTATTCAAAGGATATGCATTGGAGATATTCATCGATGCATCATTATGGAAGGTCATCATGGATCAAAATTTCATCTTCAACATCATTGGAGCTGATCTACATCGAGTGTGGAGGAATCCTTGTCCATGCTTTGGAACATATTTTCTCTCCCCCTTTCTAATTATTCATTGTAATTAATCATTTTATTTTTTCTTACTCACTTAAGTGACTCTCTAATGTTGCATTATAAAAGTTCATTTTTAGTTATAAAAAGGTGACTTATTTACTCACATCCTTGGAAGATGAAAATTCACAAGTTAATAATGATATGAAGAGGCATGTGGGGGTAAATGAAGAGTTGCATTGTAATAATATAAGTTGGGAGAGCCTCCTCACTTGAAAGGATGGTTATTATTGTTTACTAGCTCCCATATTCTCTCTAGGAACAAGTTATCAAATTCCTCTATCTCCTTTTCCTATATTTCCTTTCCATCTCAACTACACTCCATGAACATATACTTGTCAAATTTTATGCATTGAGAATTTGTGCTTCTTGTGTTTTGTTCCTTATTATTTGTGAATGGTGTCTTCTCATTGAAATCATTGATATATACTTGTTTTTATCAATAAACTCCTATGTAATATTTATTGTCAAAAATCTCATTACTATTCTTCTCACACCAATATCTCACAAGCTTTTTCCTCCCTTGTAGTATCTACAAGAAATTTTCCATAAGTGTAGGGAAGTACCCCTATGTGATCCTTGGTTGAAAGACCACCCCTAAGAAATTAGAATAGTGTAAATATTTCTTGTTTTCAATAAATGGAGCTGCCCCATTCAATCATAGGGACTTATTCCCAAACGCTATTGGTGGGATTTCAATAATTTTCCTACCTAAAAATTATTTTATTTCACCCACTGTGGTGCATATTTAGTGCATATACACCAATATGTGGTGCATATTTATATATATATATATATATATATATATAATATATATATATATATATAATATATATATATATATATATATATATATTAAAAAACCAAAAATAAAATCTGAAATCTGAAATTAAAAAGTAGTAAACCTAAATTATCCTTGAGTTGAATCCAAGATTTCCCAAAATTGGTTGAAAGAAGATATACCATATTGAATAGATTGAGAGGAATTATTAACCCTTATTTTGAAGATTTCTAAAATTAGAAATAACAAGTCATAGATAATCCATATTACTTCTCTCAAGATTCATCTCCATCTAATTCATCAAGTGGTACCCATGGAAATCCTATCCAAACTCCTACTGATACTCCTCCTAAAATCCTCTTGATTCTCCTATCTTTCACCCACCATTGAAATCTGAATTCTCAGAAGAGGAAGAAGAAGAAAGAGAGGAAGAACCAAAAGAAGAAAGAGAAGAGTAATAAATGGAAGAGAATGTACCTATTCTATGAGGAAAAACATCGGTCTCTGTTAGATTTGACTCTACCACTTCATGAAATTGAAAAAGGGTCAAATACGAATTTCCAAACATTCTACGAAGATGGAAAGTAATGAACATACAATCATATCACAACTTTCACCACATCCCGCAAAATTATTGGGGTACAACATGAAGATGTTTTAGTGTGGCTATTCATGGAAACATTACAAGATGACATTTCGTGATCGGTTCTACTATTTTCCATCATGGTCAATTTCTAGTTGGGATAACTTGAAAAGCAAGTTTGAAGCAAGATTCAAGACTGTATAAGATGTCTATGTCATCCTTTCTCAATTAACTCAAATGAATAAATAACCACAAGAATCCATGAGAGACTTTGTGGAAAAATTCAACAAGTTAATCAACAAGATTCCCACCATTACCCATACCATTTTATATAACTTGAAAAGGTTCTTCATGAATTCCTAGTTTCCTAAATTCAGTTTATTTCTACAGAGAGTTTAGCTAAAAGATTTGGACCATGCCAAATAAATTTCCATTGAAGTTTAATATGACCTCATATAGTCAGGAAATATAAAGAATCCTTTAATGAAGGATAAGTCTAAGAATCCTAAGGATGATAGAGATTATTCATTGTTGTAGAAGTTGGCTAATGACTTGAAAATGTTGAAGAAGGAAGTTGCTCAACAAACATCCCATCAAAATAGGAACATGAAGTAGATTGCATGAACACCCCAAAGGCTTTCCTTGGAAGCTCCACCAGTCAATGTAATATGTGGAACTCACGAAGATGAAGAATAAATTGTAGAGATGGAACAAGAAAGTGAGGACAACAATTTCCTAGAGATTAAAGAAGTGGAGAATGATGAACAAATCATATTCCTTGATCATCTAGGATGTAAAGAAGATGATGATGATGATGCACCTAGATTCTCATGTGTAGTGTTCACTTGATCCTAATCTCAAAAAGGAAGTTCCTTCACCGCTACTCCAAACAAGAAGGTTGAATATCCTCATTTTGATACTCTACAAAATAAAATAATCAAGTGAGGATCTCCACTCCCACCTTCCATGGAGTTGGAAAAGGAGAAGACAGATCTTGTGGCAAGCTAGAGGCTATCTGTTGTTCCAAGTAAGTCTCCTAATACTCCTCTTAGGTCTAATTTTGTTTCTACAAAATCTAGTCCTTCAATATATTCTAATGTAATTACAAAATATGTTAGGTTAATTATTATTTACCTTTATTAATTATGCATTGCATATTAATTAGTTTATTTATTTATTGGTTATATGGTTATATTTCATCATAACCATCTAATTGTCTTTATTCTGCATATGGGAGTTGTTGTATTGTTTTAACAATACTATTGTTTGTTTGTATTTAATTTGGTTATGCTTCTTGGATGTCTTTTTGGAAGCTTATGTGAATTAGTTTATTGTTGCACCTGTGCAACATATTTTTGTATGTATGTATTCAGCTGTACAATTCCTATAAGAATTGTAGCACTCCATTGTAATTTTGATTGTGTTGATTAATATAATTCTACAAGCTTCTATCCTTGTTCTACATTTGGTACCAAAGTGAGAATCTGGACTTGTGAGTCTGTGAAGGTGTGGAAAGAGAGAGCAAAAGAGATAGAGGAGATTGGAGAAGTGTTTGTAGCAATTAAGAGCCTGTGCAACCTCTCAGCCCCATCAATTCCTCCCCACATCCTCCTGTTTGTTCCAGTTGTTTAGAACACAAATTTGTTTTGCATGATGGTGCACCCCGTACTGGGAAAAATTTGTTGCAGGAATAGAAATTAAAAAAAAATCCCCATCCAGGGGTTTTATCTCTAAATTTAGAGGAGAATATTGTCTATGCTACATTTAGAATACCACTAGATTTAGAGGCCTATGTCTTCACAAGCTACTTTTCTAGTGCATAAAAGGATTACATCGAGCAAGGCATAGAACTAAGCCATCCATCCTTGCTCTTGCATTAGATTTCATTCATATTGTTTAAGCCAAGTTGGAAAGGAATCCACCAAGTTATACAAAAAGATCCTGATCAACCCAAAAAACCCCTTTATTCCAAAGTTGTTTTGAGACCGAGTTAGCCAAGTATTGGTTGTAGTGGAGAAACCAATCTCCCACAGTACTCATAAATTGAGTTGTTTGGAGAGTATTGTAGGCCGAGCTATGTAAACATTGGAAGTGAGTCATGTTTTGCACCACCATCAAGCCATTTTTGAGCCAACCTCCATCCAAATTCCCAACTCCTCCTAAGTTGAGCCACGAGCAACCCTACAGAGGCATCAATTAAAATTGAATCCTCTCAACATCAAATGACCTACACAAATAAATAAGTTGATTTACAAAAATGGTGGAACAAAGCACCGACCTTGCATCAATTCAACACGGTGGAAACGCATTTGGAAGTGGCCAAATCCATGAAAACCTCCATTGCAACCTAAACATGCTCCTATTACATCCTCCACGCACAATTTGTCCTCCACGAGTACCGTGCGCCCGCAAAATCCATAAACGAACAAAAGAAAACACAAATCAAAGCAAAGAGAGAAAAAGAATCGATTAAAGGAGTTAACATCATTTCAGATCTAGAAAACAAGGATAAAAACCTAAATTGACTCCACGCATACAATCCATGAGGACTCCAACTCAGCCAAGTTGCAGCTTTTCAAAGGTTATTCATTTTCAATGTAGTATAAACTTTCATTCTTTCATTTATATGTTAAGCGCTCATAAGAGATGAGTTGGTAAGTGAAAGTGACTTGGGTGGATGAGGTTTAGGTTCAAACCCCACCCCCAACTTGATTTTTAAACCAATTTGAATTTAGCAACTCATTTAGAGAAACTGCTAATTTTGGAGGATAATTTAGTAGGAAAACCTCCACTAAATAGCTAGTTATAGCTAAATGGGCCCCTAAACCTTTAGTGAGAAAAACCCTATTTTAGGGCCAAAACAAAATCTCCTATTACGCTTTTTTTTTTATTTTGAGCAACATTTTCCAAAGGGGATAGCTACAAATTGCATTTTTAGCTTGTTTTTTGCAATTCTTTACTCACAAGGTCGTATTGGGCTTGGACGCCACTGTGGCTCGAAAAATAAAATAAATTTCCTTTCATTCAATTTTTCAAAAAATTTGAATGTAATTGTATGCTTCAGTATATTGTACTAATTTGTAGGTTTCCATAGTCAACCCCAAACTTTGTAACTGCTCAGAAACTAGTAGAATATTGTAATAAAAAATAGTGAAATTTGGTTCTAAAATAATCACAAGATCCTATATCTCATTCGCAGTTGTTCTACATATAATGCCTCTAGGAAGCACTTACGGGTAAATTCATGTGAATATTATTGTACTTAACACCTAATATAGTTGCAACAACATCGTCCCTTTAAATCGACGAGGAGTAATAAGGTCACAGTGCACACACTATGAGCCATCCCATCCATCTATGAATGATTGCATGACATAAGTTTAGACTAAGAAATTATCTCGAGTATATAGCAAAGTTATGTGCACGTATGAGGAAATTTTTTTGAGCCAATGTCAATGATTGCACATACCCCTTTCAAGATCTTGTCTTAGTACCACATATTGAATTCTTTCATGTACGTTAACACCTGTTTCACATACCGTCAGGTATGTAGAAAGGGAAAAATTCTTCCACATAACATCAGGAATATCGGAAGGGTGTGTATTTAGAAAGGTTCGTATATCAAACTAATAAAGTATATAGATTGGGAGACTTTATACCTGGAGTGATAAGAGCCTAACCCTATCAGTGATTTCTATAAAATGGGCACCAATGCCCCCAAAAATTTTCTTCTAGATTCAAAACTACTCAGAGGAAACAACTATGTTGCTTAGAAGACAAAAATCAAGAGATAACTTGAGTTTGAAGAGATTTGGCCTGTTGTGACTAGTAATCAAACCAAATCAACAACTGATACAACACAACAACAACAATTTGATAAATCGATCAAAAGGAAAACTCATCATCTTGCTTACAATGTCTAATGATGTGCAACCCCACATTTGAGATGCCAAAAAATCCAAATAAGTGTGGGATAAATTGAGCACAGTATTTGAGGCCAAACAAAAGAATGTCATACTAAATTTTTAGAGTCAGTTACGTACACTAAAGTTCAAATAGAATGAGATAATTGAAGCTTTCTTAAGAAGAGTTGCAGAGTTGAGGGCTTCACTTCTAGCCCTAGGAGAAGTGGTCATAGATGATTCTCTCGTTCCCATTGTTTTGAGAGCACTCCCCTCTTCTTACCGCATTTTTGTAACAACACTAAACGTGTCAGATACAACAGTTAGTTTTGACAAGCTAGTAAACCTATTGCAATAAGAGGAATCCATGCATAACAAGGATGATGAAGAGGAGCATGCACTTTCTTCTCATCAAAAATGGAAAGGAAAAGGTAAAGGAAAACCTAATTCCTATCAAAATTCCCAACATCAAAATCAATATCAACATCAAGGGGACAAAAAATAGAAGAAGCAATGTCCAATCTACAAAAGAGGACATGAATTGAAAGATTGTTGGTATAACACTTATAAGAAAGGTTCATCAAGCAACTCTAGACCTCAACACCAAAATCTCACAAGGGACATACAAAATACAATCAAGGGTAGAAAAAGGGCACTGGAAAATAAGACCTCATCAGCAAGGAAATATTGTAGAACAAGAAGAACATTCAAATAATGAAGACTTCTTATACACTGCTCAATCAAGTGAACCTTCCATGTCATCGAGTAATGTCTGGTAAATTGATTTAGGAGCCACTCAACACATGAGTGGCCACAGAGATCGGTTTACTTCAATGACAAACACACCTTCAAAAAACCATGTTTCATTGGGAGATGATTCTTCATATACAATTTAGGGATTGGGAACATTTCTCTACCCCTTGGTTCACGCAACTGCAGACTATCAGATGTCTTATATGTCCCTAGGTTGACAAAGAATCTACTTTCATTCAGTCAACTCCTAGATCACAACTTAAAAATTGACTTTGATAGTCATTCCAGCAAGAAAACATGTTTGATTCGAGACAAATCACGAGGCTCAAAATAGTTATACAAGCCTCCAATGTGGGACGCATGTTTTAGCTTGATTTTGTCCATAGATATGATCAGGCACTTGTGGCTAAGAACTCTACCTCAGCATAGTTGTGGCATCAGAGACTTGGTCATGTTAGTTTCAAGTATCTTGAGACACTACACCAGTGCAATATGGTACATGGGCTACCATCTCTTTAGAAGGATACATACAAGTTTCCTCACTTCCTAGTAGGAAAACAACACAGAGCCTCATTCTAGAAAATTACTTTTTGAGCTCATGGTAAGCTTGATCTAGTTCATACCAAATTTATGGTCCTGATGCAACCAAGTCATTCTAGATTTTAGTACTTCATGCTTTGTGTTGACAAATATTAAAGAAAAAGTGGATTTTTTGTCTTCACAAGAAAAGTGAATCTTTTGAAACATTCAAGAAATTCAAAGTAGCTATTGAGAATGAAACTGGTCATCACATCAGAACTCTTCGCTTAGATTGAGGTGGGGAATTCACCAAGAATGAGTTTAAAGATCGCTTACAAACTCATGGAATTCGTTGAGAAATTCCTCCTCCACACACACCACAGTAGAATGGTGTTGTTGAGAGAAGAAATCATACTATCACAGAAATGGTGTGATACATGATCGATGACTCGGACTTGCAAAAACATTCTCGCATAGAAGCAAAGAAAGACAACAATGTATTTTTGAATAGAGTGCCCATATTTTTTCTTGATGGAGTAACACCAAAAGATGCATGGTCAAATTAGAAACCATCTATTACACACCTTAGAGTATTCAGGTGCAAAGTAAGTATGCACATACCTAAAAAAAAAAAGAAAGAAATTGGACATGAACTCACAAAAACTCATCTTCATTGGGTATAGTGAAGAGACTCTTGGTTATAGATTGATGGATCCAAAGACCATAAAAGTATACACCAACAAATATGTTGATTTTTTTGAGAATATTGAAGCAGAGTCTCCTCCTCCAAACTCACGTGATGTAGATTTTTCACGAGTTATAAAACGAAGATGATGAAAGTGGGAATGGGGATGATGGTGTTGATATGATAGAACCACGACCCATGGGAACAATTCAGTGTATGCCCAAGTGGTGTACTAGCACATCATAAGATGCAAGAATGGATGTTCCACCGGATACATTGACCCCTAGACCACTGACTCGCAAAAAGCAAGAGAAGAATTTAACTTTTCTTTGATGAGTAGATTTATCGAGTCCGATGAGCCCTCTACACCAAGGAAGCCCTATAATCAAAATCTTGGAAAGATGCCATGGACTCGAATATCACCAAGAATGAAAATAACACTTGAACTTGTCGATATTCCACTAGGAAGAAACCCATTGGATGCAGATGGATATTCACAACAAAGTACAAACCAGATGGGACATTGGAAAAGTATAAAGTGAGACTGGGAGAAAATGGGTATGCACAAAAAGAAGGCATTGACTACGAGGAGAAATTTTCTCTTGCAACTAATATCAAAAGGATTAGGATGATCTTTGCTATAGCCTGCATAGTTTGGATGGAATGTCCATCGGATGGATGTAAAATGTGCCTTCTCGAATAGATATTTACAAGAAGAATACTATATGACTCAAACTAAGGGATATGTAGTGCCCGGTCAAGAAGCAAAGGTATCCAAACTCAAGAAATATTTGTATGGCCTCAAATAGAAACCTCGTGCATGGTACATCAAAATTGATGAGCATCGCGCACAACATGGATTTGTTAGAAATCCATACGGTCCCAATATTTACCTCAAAAATCAAGGGGGAGATTGTGATTATTGTTGTCTTTGTCGATGATCTATTCATCACTGGAAGTTCAGTGAGGATGATCGATGCAACAAAGAAATATCTTAATTGATCGTTTGACATGACAGATATCGGGCTAATGCACTATTTTCTTGGATTAGAAGTATAGCAGAAAGAGAATCACATCTTTGTTTCTCATATGAAATAGAATAAGACAATGCTTGAGAGATTCATGATGATGGATTACACACTGATTTCTACACCTATGGAAAATAAATTACAGTTATCTCATTCAGATCCATCTCTTGAGGTAAATTCCACTCTCTATCGGTAGTTGATTGGGAGTCTCATTTACCTAACATACACTAAACCAGATATCATCTTTGCAGTAAGTTATCTATCTAGGTTCATACAAGAGCCCAAAGTTTGTCATTGGAAATTAGAAAGGCACATCTAGAGATATCTCAAAGGATCAGTGGATCTTGTTATAGAATACAAGAAGAATGAAAACTTCTTGTCGGGATATTCGGATTCAAATCATGCGCAGCAAGATTGATGATGAAAATCCAATTTAGGATTTGTATTCTTTATGGGATCTGGACCAATATAATGGGGAAGCAAGAAACAACACTTTGTTTTTCATTCTACAGAGAAGTTGTCTTTGAAGTGATTTGGATACATCATATACTAGAGGGACTTGGAATACCATAGACAAACCGAACATCATGTATGTTGACAATGAAGGTGTTCTCAAAAATTTTGCAATCTAGTTTTTCATTAAATAAAAAAAGAACATCGAGGTATAGGTTCATTTCATACGTGAGCATGTGTTGAAGCACAACATACAACTTCAATTTTGTCCAATAGTTGAACAACAGGTAGATATCTTCACAAAGTCACTTGCACGTGACAAGTTTGAGTTGTTTAGAGAGTTCCTCTCCTCATCCCTTGAGACAATGCACAATTAAGGGGGAATGTTAGGTTAATTATTATTTACCTTTATTAATTATGCATTACATATTAATTAGTTTATTTATTTATTGGTTATATGGTTATATTTCATCATAACCATCTAATTGTCTTTATTCTACATATAGGAGTTGTTGTATTGTTTTAACAATACTATTTTTTGTTTGTATTTAATTTGGTTATGCTTCCCGGATGTATTTTTGGAAGCTTATGTGAATTAGTTTATTGTTGCATCTGTGTAATATATTTTCATGTATGTATTCAGCTGTACAAATCCTATAAGAATCACATCCCTCCATAGTAATTTTAATTTCATTGATTAATATAATTCTACAAGCTTTTTTCCTTGTTCTACAAAGGAAGCCACTATTCCCCAAACATCTTCTCCTATGGCCAAGTCTATTCCAACTCCAATATATTCCTCATCTACATCTACCTATTTTGATATCATAGAATATTGGAATAAGTATAAAGTGTATACTTTTGAATATGAATATATGTGGAAGCAACTAGAAAAATTCAACAATCTTATCCGTCATATCAAAGGTATTACTTGAAAGCCTAATATTTTGGTTCCTAGCTCTAAAATACTACTATAAACACCACCAACTCCTCCATCACGAATATGTTTTCCATAAATGTATCCAAGACTAATAATATTGATCCAAGATATCTCTCCCTTCTCATTAGAGGATACCTAATGAATAATTGCATAATGCATTTGAGAGCTTCTAATAATGTAATTCCCATAAAAATTTCCAATTCCCTTGAACTTACCTTGACATGGGCTAGTGGATCTTGTTACTCTCATATGGAGTCCAATAAAGTTCCACTTATGAGGAAGATCATGAAAACATATGTAGCTCTCGTTGAATTTCCAAATAAGAAAGTGTATCCGATTATTTTGGTATAAGATATTTTGGCATCGTTCTAAATTTTACTTAGTAGAAGTTTATGTTGGGACTTGAGAGGTAAAATCCAAATAAATTTATCTTATGTAACCATTTTGGTTAAGGGCAGATGGAAAATTTTGTCCCCAAAGAGGAAAGATGAAATACATGGTAAAAATTCAATAGATCCAAAAGATAATATATTTTACCAGTCCATTGAGAATGGAAATCATTTCTTAACATCCGAATATGAGGTAGAAATTCCTATCTTGATAGGACCAAACATTCCTTTCTAGTTGGGAATTGATAATGATGAAGAATGGAAAGATCTTAAATTGTAAGAGAGAATGCAGGTATTTCCAAATGATGAAGGCTATAATGGAGATGAAATGATTCTTGATGAGTTCCAAACTAAAAATCAGTGAACACATAATTTTGTGAAGAATAGGTGTTCTTGTTTCCATTTAAAGAAGAAGACTCTCTTGGAAATCAGTGTATTGATAGAACTGATTTCAAGCTTCTCATTGAACATGTCACCCATGAAGGAGAGAAAATAAGTTTTGATGATCCTTTGAAATATTAAAAGAGGAATTTTTGTAATAAATGTTGAAAGTTACAAAAGAAACATAAGATCCTCAACTTAGCCTTGAACTCCTAATGCATGCAATGGAATTGCAAGATAGGTATGAATCTTTTTCTAGCCTCTCGGTTGATTCAAAAAAATCATGATAAAATAGATCAAGATGAAAAATCTAATATTTCTCTTGAGTCAATGGTTGATGGATGTGATGATGAAAGTGAATTTTTCTCTTTTAAATTTGACGAGAAAATTTCTCTGTTGAAACAAAGGTCTTTAAGTCCTTTGGAGATGAGGCATCTCATAATGAAGAAGAAGTGAAATTCAATGAAGTTTGGAATGATGAATCAAGCTCTAGAAATTTTTTCCTTGAATTTCAAAATGAATATTCTCATATTGAATATGAAGATGAGATTATGGAAATTTTGAAGGATTATGTGCAAGAATCCCTGAAATTTACAAAAGAAACTAAATATTTGGAGCTCGGTCTTGATATCTTATCTCATGTTATAACTAGACAAAATAAGTATGAAGTTAATCCAGATTCTTCATTTGACGTCAAAATGTTTCATGATGAAATAGATGGACTCAATGCTCCTCATGAAACATTTTTCAATAAGCATGAATGTGGGAAAGGGGAAAAAATTGAGAATTTAAGCAACCCAATCAAAAATTAGCCTTGGGGTTATATTGAAATACAAAATGGGAAATCAACAATGCGGATGATCATAGAAGAGAATCTACAATCTGAAACTGATTTTTAAGATAGTATGAATAATATAATTTTTGGGTGAAGCTATGAGAATTAGAGTAATTATGTACGATCAATCCTCCCAATTGTATAGAAACCCATGAATACACTTGAATTTCATAAGTAGTTAATGAAAGGAAGCTACTTCCTTGAACTACCAATGGCCTCGCGTAATATCATCACCCGATGCTACCATAAAACAAGAGTTATTATTTCATTTTATACTACTTATTCTTACTAAAAACTACTCTATCGATGTATACACGTCTTGCCATATTTTTCATCTTTCTAACATGATAAAGGGTGCTTCATGTGAAAAATTTTATTTGCAAGAACTATTTTTACCATGGTTATCTATTACTTTGGTTGCTATTATTTTCCATTTTCTTCTATTGTATGCCATTCTTTGTGGTCTATGACCTATGTCTTGCTTGTTCATTTCTTGTATACTTTTTTCTCGCTTTGGCTCGACATTGTCTTGTGAGATTGTGAGTGATGTCCCATGTTTGTAACCTATTATTCGTGGTGTACATTGTCTTCTTGCTTGCTAGATTACACATTCTCTTCTATATACGCATTTGTCTTGTTTGCACTAACACATGTTTATAATTACTTTGTTTGCATGTGCCTTAGTTTTTACAATGGACATTCCCACCCCCTACAGGTTACATTTTTAGATCAGCATTCGATCCTCTACATTTTGCAACATCATTCTAGAGATGTATCATGTACCCCAAATGAGGGGGCATACATTGGGTGAATCAGTCACCCCATATAACATATCAAAGATTTAGTATAGGCCTACACAACACAGGGGAAAAAAAGAGTTACAAACAATAGAGTGGACAATAATATGACTTTGGTCTTTAGTTTATCACAGACACCATTCCCCAAACACAAACATGAGCACCTAGGCGCTCTTGACCTTTCTTAGGCACCTATAACCATGGGGTAGTTATAGTTACTTTCTTAGATCAGCGCAGTTTTCACCATCTCATAGAGAGGTTTTAAAAACATAGGCACATGCATAGTCCTCGAACAATAAAAATGCATTCTCTCCTTTTTCTACTTGGATAAAACTAGATCAAGCTGAAATAACATGGATCACACAATCTGCAATGGTGTATAAATTTCGGGAAGCAAATCAGGATGGAGAATAACACCGAGACCTTTCTCCTCAAAGCTCTTATGTCATGGTGTGAGATCACCCAAAAACTCTCACTTGGTGTGAGATAACCCATAAAACTTGTTATTGGCATGAGATCACCCAAAAAAATCTCTCTTCTACAATAGTTTAGGACACTTTCTATCCTTTTCACTCATCACGGATCAGGTGCACATGTTCCTTTTTTACTACTTTTTCAAATTTTTACATACTTTCACAATTTTTTCATATACACATATTTGACTACTCTTTCACTCTTCTTTTGTAGGTTTTTCATTAATACAAAATTAGATGAATCCCTTCATCAAGTGATAAGGACAATAGGTATAGCATGAAACAACACATACGCTTCACCCTTAGGGTCACTTCATCTTCTTTAGCTTCCATACTTAATTTTTATCACTCTACACTTTTTCTTGTTTCTTTGGCACACTTTCACCATCAATCTACATGGTTATCAGGTACGCATCTCTTATATACTTTATTTTATCAAGTATTCACTCAACAAAATAAAGTGGGGCAAAATGTAAACACTAAATCACACACTTGGGTACATTTTTAGGTCCTAATCACATACTACTATTCATATGCTTCCTAAGTGAGAAAACTAGTAATTGACATCTACCTATGGCCTCTTTTTGTCTTTTTGGTTTCCTCTTTGGTCTCACATATCCCATAATCCAGTCTAATATTTTTTTATTTATCTTTATCGACTCTAGACCAACGACCAACCAAGACACAGATCCTGTGTGCCCTCGTCCCCTTTGGGTGCCCTATACGTCTTTGTATTTTACTCACATCTTTTGTGCCTCTTTTATCTTTTGGGTGTCTTGTTTTCTTATTGGTTTGCATTTCAGTTTTCAATTACGAAATTCAAACAAGGTAACCATATAAATACAAAATCTATGTGATCATAATAAAGGACCAAGCTCTAAGCATCTATTATCACCACCTAAGGTTGTATCCAAAGGAATTATAAGAGCATCAAGGCATCATATAGATTGATTAAAGGGACAAGTGACTATATTTTCTACATACACACATAGGAGGGGAATTTCATTCTAAAATCCACACATCTATCTACATTGCTACATCTAGTTACTATTCGCTATCAAGTGCATATTGCACAAGAGATGTCTAAGGCACGATTTTACACATGCGCACATAGAACTACATGGAGTCTAAGAAGTAGTACAGCACTCGGTCATAAGTTCACTCTATCGATTGACCACCGGGTTCGATCCGAGTTCCCATTTGTATCTTTTCTTTTTAGGATTTGATGTGTTTTGGGGTCTTGCAGGAGATCATTTGTTTTGCAGGATATAGGCAAATTCTACAGAGATAGTGCAACATAAAGGTGACCAATAATGAAGGCTAGCGACCACCTTATGACACAAGAAGAATAAATTTATGATTATTTTTGCATTCACAAGCACTTGTCAGAGGTATCCAATGCCTAGATGCCCTTGTCCTAGTCCAGCACCCTAGTCAGGGCTCATCTGAAAATTACATAATTTTTTGAGTGCATTTAGGACAATTTCATCCTCTTGTTCATCAAGATTCTAGTCCTGGATACTTTAGGATCAATTGTAAAATCAACTAAGTCTTCTATTCCCTCTATTGCACTTAGAGTTTCAATTTTCCTTAGGTTATTGTTTGTGTCAAATTTTTCTTTAGCATTTATTTACTACACGTGACTCTACAATATCTTAGGGTTTTACAAAATTTACATTTTTGTTAAATCAGATAGTGGGGTGTGTAAGACCAAAGATGAAACAATAAATACATAAACATGGCCAAAGTTATATGTCAATTACTAATTTTATCACTTAGGAATCATATAAATAGTGGTATGTGAGTAGGACCTAGAAATGTACACAAGTGTGTGATTTTGTGTCTACATTTGCCCCCACTTTATGTTTTTGGGTGAATACTCGATAACATAAAGTATATAAGAGATATGTACCTAATAACCATGTAGATTGATGGAAAAAACATGCCAAAGAGACAAGACAAAGTGTGGAATGATAAAAATGAAGTGTGGATGCTAAAGAAGAGGAAGTGACCTTATGGGTGAAGTGTATGTGTTATGTTGTGTTATACCTCTTGTTGTTGTCACTTTTTCTTGCTGATATGGGGTGCTTGTTGTTGTGTATTAAGTACACACTGGAAAAATAAGAAAGAAAGAGTATTCAAAGTCATGTGTTATGAAATCTTTGTGAAAACATTGAAAACTATGTATAATCGTGAAAAAGTAGTAAAAGGAAAATGTGCACCTCATCCATGATGAGTGAAAGGGGATAGAAAATGTCCTGAACTATTGTCAAAGAGCAAGTTTTAAGGGTGATCTCATGCCGAGTGTGAATTTTTTTGGGCGATATCATGTCAAGAATGAGTTTTTAGGTGATCTCACGCCACAAAAGAAGAGTGTTGGGGAGAAAGGTCTAGTGTTATTCTTCATCCCTGATTGCTTCCCAAATTTATACACCACTATAGATGGTGTAATCTTGATTTTTTCCATGTTTGATCTAGTTCCATCCAAGTAGAAAAATAAAATAGAATGCATTCTAATTGTTGGAGGAATGTTCTCGTAGTGTGAAAAATGCTCTATAAATTGGTGAAAATTGCGTTGATCTTAGAAAGTAACTATAAATGCCCCATTTTCATAGGCATTCAAAAAGGTCAGGAGCTCCCAGGAACTTGTGTCTGTATCTGAGCATTGGCATCTATGCTAAAATGAGGACCCAAGTCAAAATACGGGTCGTTATGTGACTGTAACCTTTTTTTGTTCATGTATTGTGCAAGCTTGTACTGAAGCTCTGAGCTCTTGTATGGGGCGACTTATTCACCCAATGTATGCCCCCCTTGTTTAGGGCACGTATACGATGTCGCTAAGAGTATGCGGCCCAAAGGAGAGGATCAAGGTCGATGTAGCCAAAATTATACAAGTAAGACATAGGGAAAATCCTGAAAACAAAGAGTCATACAATAATGGTCACAAAGATTCGTGAAAATAAAATGTTGCACATGAAGCACCTATTTGCATGTTAGGAAGATAAAATGGATAATAAGACGTGTATATATCGATAGAGTAGTTTGCTAGTAAGAATAGGAAGTAGTATGATCAATGAAACAATAATACTTTTACTCTGTAAGAAAGTAGATTTTGTGGGACCTGGTAAGAGCTATAGTGCCAAATATCCCACGATGCATGTAAAGAGATGTTGGAATTGTACATTCACAACTAAAGACCAAGTGAATGTGCACGTGTATATAGAAAATATAATGACATACTAAGTATATCTCTAACATTTGAATCAAATTGTACATGCAACAAGTATAAGAAAACAAGAATAGATGCAATATGTTGTGAATGTGATAGAGCAGGGGTGTCCCTTGATTTGATGTGTACGAATGTGTATGAGATGATGTTCATTTATAAAATACCCCTCGATAGTAAAAATTAACCATAGAACAAGAGTGTATCATCAAAAATGGTTTGAACATGTTCGTTAAAAAGATAGATCAATGAAGCATATAAAATATATTGTAGAAGATGATAGTATGATGTGTGAGAAGAAAATTTTAGAATGATGTATCACAAAGCGCAGAGCATGAAATGTAAAGTGTGTGAGGTTCATGGATGTAATATGCCCTCAAAATTCAAGTGTGAGGCTTAGCACGAGAGTGCATCATAGGGTAATGATGATACAATGCATGTATTAAAGGGTTTGTATTGATACTTAAAAATATTAGACATTAAGCACAAAGTGTGAATCACATGAGATGATAGAGAAATTTGATAGCAATGCAAAAAGGGGAAAGAATATCCGGTGCCCCCAAGTATGTGAGTGGTGTAGATCTACTCGATGTTGCTAAAGGGATCAATGTAAGGGTAATTTTCTTGACAAAAGTGATTGGACACCGGAAGCAGAGGTTGCGAAGGTAATTTGAATGGCGGAAGTTAAAAAGGCCTTTTGAAGTTTGTTGGTATTTCTTAGTGAGTGGTTACTTATTTGGGATTGGTAATGTTGTAGATGACTTGAGTGGAGGAGGAGTTAGACTAATTTTGAGAGGAAGGTGCTTAGGAGGCTCTTGAATTACATTAGTAACAATGGTATGATGCTCATGAGACATAGATGAATCATATTTAGGAACCCAATGAGATTTAGCAATTAGATATGAACATGTAACATCATTTTGTGCAAATGGAATGAGACTATAATTATTAAGGTGGCCAATTTGTCATTTGATAACATAGCAAACATTTTCATTATGTCTCTTAATTTGACGGTAATTGTAATATGGATGACCTTGGTATTTTGCAAGCTGATAAAGAGGATAGAAATGAGTAGATGGCAAGCTGATCAATTGATGAGTGAGTAGTCAAGGAAGAATATCTTTTTTATTAGCATTTAAATCAAATTTGAGAGGTGCGGATAAGACTTGGGGTTCACTGATATGAGCACATGTAGAAGACATAACAGTGGGATGAGATGTAGAAGAAGAAAAAGCGTGGTCATGCGAAGCATCCTTGAGATCTTGGATTTCAACTTTGAGAGATGTAATTTTAGATTCCATAGCTTGAAAATTATCTTAAAAGCATGGTCTAAAGCTTGACTTGACTCTAAAATATCTTGAGAAGTTTTGTTATCAAAAATATTAGACAAGTATGAGATACAATTGAAAATGGTACTTATTTGTGAAGGTGTATCCGAGGGAGGTACATTGTGTATACGTATTTTTGAGAGAATCTTTGAAAACCGGGTACTTTATAAGTAGTTCATACAAGGAGATTTCAATAGCTTTAAGAGCCATGAAAGAAAACTTGATAGAATAAATAAAAAGAAGATCCCAAAGTGTTTGAATTCGGGCTCACCAAATGATTTAACAAACATAGAATTATGTTAAACCCTAATATTGTAAAGTCACATATGATAAATAGACACTAAAGAACATAATCGACACAAGGAATAAACTAAAGAAATATAAAACCCTAGGTGCAAGTGAGGAAATAGAAGAGTTAGCTAATTTCACAATTGATCCTGAAGTATTCTCAATTGGAGAGCTGATGAACAGGAGGAGAAAAGTGTCGCAACAACACTTAGAAAAAAAATTTGTTGTCAGATGAGCCTGGACTATGGCACCTAGAATGGGGTGAGGGTGCCTAGGCAAAAAATACCTCTTCTAGGCACCTATGACTATGTAAATTCTTGGAATATGGTTTTTCTTCTATCATAAGGTGTTCGCTAACCTTAAGCTGTTGGTTGCACTCGTATATCGCATTGTCTATAGAAATCTCCTGTAACTCGTAAAAGAAATGATCTCTGCAAAATCCAAAACACATCAAATCCCTAAAAATAAAGATGCAAATGAGGATTCAAACTAATCCCAGTGGTCACCCAACAAAGTGAACTTATGACTGAGCATTACACTACATCTCATACTCCATGTAGTTCTTGTGTATATGTGTGATAGAATCGTACCCAAAAAGCTCTTATGCAAGCTGCACTTAATAGTGAGTAATAGCTAGATGTAGCAATGTAAGTAGATGTGTGGATGGAAAAATGGACTTCCCCTCCTATATGCGTATGCAGAAAATGTAGTCTGTTGTCCTCTTGAGTGAGTGATATATGGATGTCTTGATGCTCTTATAATGCTTTTGGATGCAACCTTAGGTGGTGATAGTAAATTCTTAAAGCTTGGTCCTTTTTAATGGTCATATAGTTTTGTATTTATATGATTCCCATGGTTGAATTTCATAGTTGACAACCAAAAGGCCAGCCCATAAGAAAACAAGATGCCCTAAAAGATAAAAGAGGCCCAACAGAGCCGAGTAAGATACAAACAGTCGGGGTACCCAGAGAGAACAAGGCCGTTGGCTTCCTAGTTGGGCGTTGGTGTCTAGAGTCAAGAAATATAAAGTAATGAAGATCGGGATGGGTGGTGGGGTGTGCAAGACCAAAGAGGAAACAAGAAAGTCATAAAAGAGGCCAAAGATAGATGTCAATAACCAATTTTCTCGCTTATGAATCATATGAACAATGGTATGTGATTAGGACCTAGAAATATACTCAAGTGCGTAATTTTGAGTATATAGAAATAATAACTATGAAAATAATAATATCAGCAGATTGGTTCATTGATGTCGTTGCATGTGTTGAATTTAATAAATAACTCATTTGCCCTCTTCGCCAATCTAACAATCTCACCGCCTTCCCGAAACTAGGCACCGCTATCCTATAAAAATGATTTTATATAAAAAGGAGGCAATTTTTGAAGTCTAATGCAAACTCTGGTGGGAGCGCACGGCACGGGGACGGGTCGGGGAGTACGAAATAAATTACACAAGTAAAAATGCATATTCTCTTGTGTAGGGAAATGAAACATATTACGTAATGTATATCAAGTCTAGGTGTCACTAAGAGACCATTGTCATAGGATCGAATTTGAAGAATGTAATGATGATTGGAGATGGTATGGTAAGAATCCTCGTTTATGGTAAGAATCGCTGAAAACCCCTACGTGGCCAAGCTAACACGATTACCGAAATGTGTCTATTGTTACCATCGTTGTTTGCTTTAACTGTTGTTAGAGATAAGGAATTCACCTCCCCTTTGCGATTCTAGTCATCATCGTCTCCTCCGGCCTAGAACGAATGAAATTTTATTAGCGCATCAAGAAATGAATGAAGCGAGTGTCCTAGGATATGAAATTTTGTTTCACAAATGAATCAATGGCCCTAACATTCTCTTACATCAACGTATGCCGCATGTTCATTGTTACCATCATGGATTACTATAATGATTGTCAAAGCCAAGGGCTTAGCCTCCCCTTTGGTATACTCCTTTCGGCGTAAAAATAAAGGGAAATAACTCATACGTGCCCCGGTGCAATCAAACAAAGACATCACCAACTCATACATGCCCAGTGTAAGTGACACACTCGGGCAGCCCCGTGACATCACTAACTCGGCTCCCTCCATCCTAGTCATGGGAAAGCAACGTGTCGTAATGACTACCTCTACCCATCTCACTTTGTAGCTTTCCTCAAGTTGTCACTTTGTAGGTTTTTGGTCGAGCTTAAATTGGTCGCCATTTGCTCAATTTTGAATAAATGCATTAGGATTTGATCTACATTGTGGTGGATCGTTATTGAATCCATGGAATGAACTTCGCTAGGGTGTTGGAGTCAATTTTTATGGAAAAGATAAAATCAGGTCTCGGAAGAGAGACTTTGTGGTAGTATTTTTAAAAGAACGCTTGTTAAGCAATGTCCGAGGATGAGAAATTTCTCAAAGAGGCAAAGAAATGGCCACACAAGAGGATTTCACAAGAATTGGAATGTTCAAAATGATAGAAATAGTGACCTGGCTGCTGCGTGTAATGCGATTGGTGATCTGAAAGCTTAAAACTTAACAATTTTCCACAAAAGGATCTGAAATCTTACAATGAACACTTTTATTAATGTAAGAGCATAACTCTATTACAATTTCTTGTCTTTCACAACAAACTCTAGAACTTGATACAAACACTCAAAGCTTAAGGACTCTACTAAACTTCCAAAGTAATCAGTGTATTGAATGAGTCTTTACCATTCCTTTTATAGGAAAAGAGAGAGGCTTTTCACCAAATTATAGGAAAACCTAAAGACCGGGAACCAGTAACCCAAGTTAACAAAAGATTCCGACTAGGACAGATAGATGAGCACATACCACTCATCATGACACCTTTAGATCATGGGGAGGTCCACACTTTACATAAAGTGATATCAAATCACTTTATTTATGTAATGACAACAAGCCTGTCATCATAGCTTTACGGGCTGTATTGAACGCTGGGGCTAGCGTCATCATTAGAGGAGTTGGAAGATTCTTCTGGTCATTCTGGAGAGAAAACACCCCTTGTATTGCGTTTATACCACAATCGGGATACGGCACGAGATCCATCAGTATCTCTTTGTAGATATCTTCTTGTAGGGAATAAATATTGATCAGTCCGGTATTCGTAGAAAATATCCCGATGCTAGAGGAGGTACATTCATCATATGATGGATGTATATTTTTCACCAGAGTTCTCCATTTGGGTTGGCATGATGTCCCTGCAAAGAGTTAGTTTGAACATAATATCTAACTTTGACATACCAGGGAATCTTACAATTTATCATAATGTTTCTAACAGTGTCTTGACTAACATGAAGTAAAGGACTGTTAGAAATTTTTGTAGGCAAAAACTTAGATAGAAAATATTTGAAGTGATTAGCTATATCGCCGATCTCCTAGGGTGCTGGGATGATTCCATGCATCATTTTCTAACGGATGGCCTTCAGGCCATAACCTAGAAAATTCAAATCTCCACATGGTATTGGGTCTTGCAATCAGTTGTCGCAGACGGACACCTTCAATAGGGTGATCATCAACTGGTTATGTGTCTCTTGAATGGCACCATTGCCAGTGTAGAGTGCAAAACACGATAGGGTCTTGTACAGTATGAAATTCAGAGGTAGGAACCTCTGGATCAAAGAACCTACAAGCCACCTTTGTCATCTGGTATGGGCATACAAAAATTATCCCTCTTGAAAGTAAGAGATGTTAGGCTTCCCATGACATAGTATTATCACATCTTTCTAAAGATTTTACAAAATTGGTGCAAGTAGAAGTATTCCAGATTGGATGGACAAATTCATGAAATATTTGAGTAACATTCACTACATTTTTATGTTGAACTAACTCTCTACTAGCAAAATCAGCGAGAGCATTCTTTTCCCAGAGATGTGTTCAACATCAAATTCATATCCATCAAACCATTGAGCCCATCTTTGAAGATGACCATAGGTTGTTTTGTTGGTGGGGTATCCTTTATATAATCTTCCTTGAAATGTTGCAAATCTTTCTTGTAAAAACTTGTCATGTTGTAGGAAGAACAAAAATCTTGAATAGCTTTTTAGTAGCCAATATTTCTTTATGGCTAGAATGGTATTAAAGTTCAGGACCTTTAAAAGATCTAGAAGCATACCTGCATATTTTTTCAGTACCATTGTCATCTTTTTCTTTAAGGATTGCTCCCCAAAATTCTTTAGAAGCATCTATCTCAATAATCTTGAATCCTATTCCAAGATGAGACAGAGAAGGAAGAGTCTGGAAACTTTGTTTTATTCTTTGGACTACCTTTGTCATATCGAATTCCATACTTTAGAGCATTAGAACGAAGCCTTTTTTTTAATAACAATCTATCTGTAAGCAACATTTTTATAAAGCTGTAATATAGTTAATACAACCCAAAAATATTTACAATTGGGTTTTGTCAATGATTTCATCTGGTAAAAGGCTTATCATTGAGATGATATGTTATTGTAACAGAATAGCTCCATCTTTGAGAGTGATGCCTAGAAACTAAACTAAATCCTTGAATGTCTCCATCTTGGTTGGGGATTGAGACAAAGTCCATTGGCATACACTGTTTGGTAGAATTGTTCGAGATGCTCTAAATGATCTTTTGTATTATGAGAGAAAATCAGAATATCATCAATATAAACAATCAAGAATTTTGATAAGTGACCAAAGATTTGATCCATCTTTTTCTGAAAAATAGATGGTGCAGTCTTGAGACCGAATGGTAGAACCTTCCATTCATATTGGCCACCTAGAATGCTGAAAGTAGTTTTATAAGTATCTTCTTTATTCAAGAAGATTTGCGAAACTATATTTCAAATAAAATTTACTATATATCTTCTGTTAGTAATACACGCCAATAAATAATCTCTGCTTGGGATTGGATGTTGTATGGGTAGTATGTATTTGTTAAGTGGTTTATAATTTACCACTAACCTTTTCTTTCCTCTGACTTGTTCACTTCTCTTATTTACATAAAAGGTAGGGCATGACCATGGAGACTTAGAAGGTTGTATAAATCCTCCTTGAGTAGATTATCATTTTCGCTTGACATTCAATTTTCTCAGAGGGAGGCATGCCTATATGATGAGCCTTAAACTTTGGAGAAGTGGCAGTTTGAAAATCTAATTGACAAAAATGTTTTTCTATGAAAAAGGCATGGGGTTTGTTAGAAGTGATCGGTCTTGATATTATTGATGAGGACCTCAATAACAGAGGTGTTCATAGAAATAGATTTATGTAACCAGTCAAGATTAGCAGCTTTTTGTGGCTTAGGTGCAGAGGGCACAATAGATTGGTACGTTTGAAGTCTTAGAATAGATCCACGAGGAAAATGGATCTCATTCTTACGGATGATATATGGCATATAGTTATTCAAGTTATCGAACCTAACAACATACATAATGCGTAAGATCAAATTGATGAACTTTAAAGGTGGTCTGCATTTGTCCTAAGCGTACGGGAGTGGGCGAGAATAATGGGAGAACACTTTCTTAGAATCAAAGCTTATTTGTAATGGCTCAGGATCCCAACAGTCTCTAGGAATAGCATTAGCTTTTAACAGACTGATTTCTGCACTGTGTCAATCATGGCGTCTAGAGAATAAGGTTTTATGTTTGGGATACAAAGTTGAATTCTACAGAAAGGATTGCAGGAGGTTTTAACTGTACTTACCTCTGCTTCGTGTTCTGCCTCATATTGATCATAGGCTTTCTCCATAATAAGCCTATCAATGGCTTCTTCAGTAATATCAGGATTAGAAGCTGATTCTTCTTCTTGGAGCAAGGCTTGGAATTCTTCAGTAGCTTTTTGGAATAGCTCGCTTGAGAAGAGATAAACATTCTTGCCTCCAAAATCTTTGTTACGGTGTGCTGGGAGCAGAACGAAATGAAGACACGGGTTTCGGGGGGAGTGGATCTAGCAATGCTCTCCTAGTTATGTTCTTCTTCTTCTTCTAGAAATAAGAATGGAAAATTTCTAGGTCCCCATCCATGACCATGACCATAGATGGAAGAAGGATGATGTTGTTGCAGGTTATGGCATTCACCACATCCTCCACTTCCTTAACATCTACCTGGGAAAATAAAAATGATAGGGATTTGTAGGAGGAGCAGAAGAAATAGATGTGCGAGAAGCAAGTTGGAGATCTTCAGCTTTTTCTTGTTAGATCTTAGCATCCGATTGATTCTTCAAATCATAAGCCTAGGACTAGAGAGAATAATAGCGATTGACCATATGGGGAGGACAATGTGCAAGATCTTGCTTGAGCTGATCCAACTTTTGTTTTAAAACCATGGAGCTAGGAGAAATTAAAGGATGTTCATATGAACTTCTTATCATGTTACAATGGAAGGAGGGTAATGAATCATAACCTTCCTCGAGTCGAATAATTTTCCTCGAGAAGAAGACTTTGTAAGATGATTAGTAGCAATAGTAAGCTTCAGAGAACTCAATATCTGATTCATAGCTTTCTACATCAGATATTAAAACATAATTATCTTCATCAAGAAGATGCTCCTGTACAAAATTTACCTTGGCCTTTGCAGAGGCCTTGTCCTTTCTTAGGACAGTCTCGACTATAATGATTTCCCTTACAGATAAAACATTCTATCCTTTTTAGACTTGGGGAAATATTTTTTTCTTCGAAAGAAATTTCTTCTGGGCTTATAAGATTGTTTAGAACAATCGGTACATTTGTGACCTTTCCTTTGGATTTTTGAAGCTTTTGAAGTGCTTCCTGTATTTCTTATGGTGAGTAAAACCAGGAGTGGGACAACCAAACTAATTATCAATTTGAGCTTTACAAAACTTGACACCTAAATACTTTTCATCCTTAAGGGCTTCTTTTCGTATTTTTTCTAAACAAAGGCACTTATTGGTTTTAGAAATAATCTGATTAATACACCCAAAAGTTAAATCAGCATCAATATACCCATGCATAGCCTTTTTGTATTCACTAGCAAAATAGGACGGAAAGGATTCAACATATCTGAGTTTCATGGTGGAATTAAAAGGAGTACCTGAATTATAGAGTAACTTTTGCATGTAGCATTGGTACTCATGAACTTTAGACATATCACAGAGTTGAGCTCTTAAGAATTCAAGAGTGCTCAATCTCTTTTCATCTTCGACAGTCCCAATAAATTCTGCGATTATAGCGGCTGTAAGACTAGATGTTCCACCACCTACACGCTCAGCTCCTTCTTCACCTTGACCATTAATAATCTGGTCTTGCATCTTTGTTGGGATAATATCCCACCATTCTTTTAGAATACCAACAAAGCCATTGGCAATAATACTTGCTATGTCTTTGTCATGTTTGGCAACCGAACTGGAGAACTTGAGTATTGGCCCAGCCAATCATACCATGAACCATTTCTCTAATCTCATCAGCAGATTTACATTCAACTTTATAGAAGTTAGGCTGAAAATTAAGAGTTCTCATGGTAGTATGCAAAGGAGGTGCAGAACTTTCACCTTCATCCATGAAGCTTTCAACATCTTCTTCTGTAAGCCTTCCCATGCCGATTTTTTTCTCTTTCTTTTTGGTTCTTGAAATTGGCTTAAAGGGGATTTCATTGCAGCAACTTGAGCCCATGTAATAGCTTTTTACCAATCAGGCTTAGTACCTAGAGAGCTCGAAGATATACTGCTTTTATCTAACTGTGAGCTTTCTAACTTATTGACAGCACTAGTAAGAGCAGGAAAATTCTGCTCAAGCTCAAGACAGTAAAACACAAATTATTTACCTTATCATTGACATTTTGAAAACTGTCAATGACTTTCTTCTCAGTTCCTTCAGAAACAACATGCATAGATTCTTGAATATGTGACTATAGGCTATTGCTAACTTGGTCAGGAACTTGTTGCAAATTAGTAGTCAATTGTTGCATATTAGTAGATAAACTATCTACTTTCTTATTTAATAATAATACAAAGAATGAATATCACCTCTTTGATGAAGCTCAATAGCTTTCAGAGTATCTTGCATCCGCTTGAGCTTTTCATTCTGAGAGAGTACCTGATCATGAATGACCTTAGTTGCCTTGTTGTTCCAATTCAACATTTTGGCAGACTCAGACTGCTCTATCTTAGAATCTAGCTGACGTTGGTACCAATATTGTCGGCGTTGTTGCCGATCTTCTGTATAGACTTCAAAATCTTTGGCGAAAGGGAAGTCTTGGATTGTCAGCTTGAGAGGAAGTTGCCTCTTTTGAATCCATAGAGACTTTGGCTCTTCTGAGCAAAGATTTAGCATGTAAAAGAGTCTGATGATAAGAGGACGGGGAACAACTATTCATGCTTATATGCGGAGACCATTCTTTGGTATATATTTCTCGTTGGACTAAAACCTGGTGATGTTCACACCATAGACAATCGGTGTTGGGATCATGCACAAGAGATGGATGGCTACATGGAGGAATTTCTCTATTAGGACTCTTCTCGTGTTACGAAATGAAAGCGAGTGGAAGAAGACATGGACAATCTAGGCTTTACAGAACTAGATTTCCTAAAAGAGATGGTAGCCTTACCTTTATCTTCTATAACCTTAGAGGCAGATTGGATAGATGAAGTGGCTACAGAGACACACTTGGTAGAAATCGTCCATTCACGAGCACTCTAATTTTATCCCAACCGACAACTTTTGGCTCAATTTTCTGAGTTGTCGACTAGCATGCATGACTACACTACTTCCTTTGGAAGGACCATGCTTAGTAGCAGGGTGTGCGGTATTAGTCAATCTAAAAATAATTCTATAAAAAATAGCAAGAGGGGAAGACCCTGGCTTCATGTTAAGACCCGTGGTTTGCAAATGGAGCTTAAGGACTTGGTCCAAAAAATTATCAGTTTGGATGGACACAAGGTAATTAGGAAACACATTAAAGTGAATCAGTCCATTGTTAAGGCTTGTCTATAGAGCAGCTAACAGACAGTCTTTGAAGCTCTCATGGCAGGTATCAAGTAAACAACACAAAACTGAAGCATTTAAACCTTGTCTAAACATAGGGGTTATCCCGATCTGCACACATCCTATATGAACAAACTTATGCACGGTTTGCTTCTTTAAATATGCTAAATCTTTAGGAGAGATAACTTGAGGAATATCATATTCAAATTTAGTAGAAGTCTTTACTTGTATACACGACTCTCTAGATCTAATAGAAGTACTAGCAATCAAATGAAAAGACTTGGACTTCGATAAACTTCATTATAAGGAAGTTTTGGGAGTTTCTAACAGTAGCAGATTCTCCTCTTACGTGATATGTGTATCATCATTCACCGGGATCACATCCGATAGATTCATGAACGCATCATCACAGTCATCGTCTTCTCATCCGTAAGTCAATGCAACCCATTCCTTAGTGTACATGTTGTCTCGTAGTTACAACTCTATCCTTCACTGTGTCTTACAAGAAGGTATATGACCACAAAACGCCTCACCCGGGCTTTAAAAGGTCCACCTTCACAACAAAGCACATCTTACGGGATTTAGAGAGACAAGTAGATGAAACACTGGATACTAAGAGAATATGTAGAGTCTAGTTCAAGGATAACAAGAAAATAACCAGCTACGATACCAATTTTCCACACAAAGATCTGAAATCTTAAAACTAAACACTTTTATTAATGTAAGAGCATAACACTTTAATCGATTATTTCAAACCAATAAGCGCCTTTGTTTAGTGAAAAATCCGTAAAAGAAGCCCTTAAGGTGAAAAGTATTTAGGCGTCAAGTTTTGTAAAGCCCAAATTGATAACCAGTTTGGTTGTCCCACTCCTAGTTTCACTCAACATAAGAAGTAAAATAAGCACTTCAAAAGCTTCAAAAATTCAAAGGCAAGGTCACATGCATGATTGTTCTCGACCATCTTATAAGCCTAGAAGAAAGTTCTTTCGAAGAAAAAATATTTCCCAAGTCTAAAAAGATAGAATGTTTTATCTCGCAAGGGAAATCATTATAGCTTTAGAGACTGTCCTAAGAAAGGACAAAGGGCCTCTCTGCAAATGCCAAGGTCAATTTTGTACAGAACATATTCTTGATGAAGATAATTATGTTTTAATATCGATGAGGAAATCTATGAATAAGATATTGAGTCTCTCGAGCTTACTATTGTTGCTAATCATCTTACAGAGTCTTCTTCGAGGAAAATTATTCTAACTCGAGGAAGGTTATGATTCATTACCCTCCTTCCATTGTAACATGATAAGAAGTACATATGAACATCCTTTAATTGCTCCTAGCTCCATGGTTTTAAAACAAAAGTTGGATCAGCTCAAGCAAGATCTTGCACATTGTCCTCCCATATGGTCAATCGTTATTACTCTCTCCGGTCCCGGGCTTATGATTTGAATAATTGGTTGGATGCTAAGATCCAACAAGAAAAAGCTGAAGATCTCCAACTTGCTTCTCGCACATTTATTTCTTTTTCTCCTCCTACAAATCCCTATCAGTTTTCTTTTCCCGGTAGAGGTGGAGGACGTGGAGGACGTGGTGAACACCATAACCTACAACAACATCATCCTTCTTCCAGCTATGGTCGTGGTCGTGGATTGGGATCTAGACATTTCCCATTCTTATTTCCAGAAGAAGAACAAGAACATAACAAGGAGAGCATTGCTAGATCCCTTTGTCCCACGAAACCCGTCTCTGTTTGAGTTCCTACTCTGGCACACGCAGAATGAAGATTTTGGAAGAAAGAATTTTTATCTCTTCTCAAGCGAGCTATTCAGTAAAGCTACCGAAGAATTCTAGGCCTTACTCAAGAAGAAGAATTAGCTTAATCCCGACATTTATGAAGAAGTTGTTGATAGGCTGATAATGGAGAAAGCCTATGATCAATATGAGGAGAACAAGAAGAAAAGGTAAGTTCAATTAAAACCTCATGTAATCCTTTTCGTAGAATCCAGCTTTGTATCCCTAACATAAAACCGTATTCTTTAGACGCCATGATTAACACATGCACAAAAATTAGTCTCGTTAAAAGTGCAAGCTATTCCTAGAGATTGTTGGGATCCTGAGCCATTACAAATAAGCTTCGATTCTAAGAAAGGTTTCTCCCATTATTCTGCCCAACTCCCTGTATAGTTAGGACAAATGTAGATCACTTTTAAAGTTCATCAGTTTGATCTTCTGCATTATGATATGTTGTTAGGCTCTGACAACTTGAATAATTGTATGCCCTATACCATCTGTAAGAATGAGATCCGTTTTCCTCAAGGATCTATTCCAAGACTTCAAGCATACCAGTCTGTTGTGCCCTCTGCACCTAAGACACACAAAGCTCTTAATCTTGACTGGTTACATAAATCTATCTCCATGAACACCTCTATTATTGAGGCCCTCATCAATAAAATCAAGACTAACTATGCTTCGACAACTCCCATGCCTTTTTTCATAGGAAAAAGCATTTTTGTCAGTTGGATTTTCAGACAACTACTTCTCCTAAGTTTAAGGCACACCATATAGGCATGTCTCCCTCTGATAAAAATGAATGTCAAGTAGAAATTGATAATCTACTCAAGGGAGGATTCATACATATTTATAAGTCTCCATGGTCATGCCCTACCTTTTATGTCAATAAGAGGAGTGAACAAGTCAGAGGAAAGAAAAGGTTAGTGGTCAATTATAAACCACTTAATAAATACATACTACCTATACAGCATCCAATCCCAAGCAGAGATGATTTATTGGCACATATTATGGCATTAAGATATATAGTAAATTTGATTTGAAATTTGGTTTTCGGAAAATATTCTTGAATAAAGAAGATACTTATAAAACTACTTTCATCATTCCAAGTGGCCAATATGAATGGAAGGTTCTACCATTCAGTCTCAAGATGCACAATCTATTTTCGAGAAAAATATGGATCAAATCTTTGGTCACTTATCCAAATTCTTGATTGTTTATATTGATGATATTCTGATTTTCTCTCAGAATATAAAATATCATCTAGAGCATCTCGAGCAATTCTATCAAACAGTGTATTCCAATGGACTCTGTCTCAGTCCAACCAAGATGGAGACATTCAAGGATTCGGTTCATTTTCTAGGCATCACTCTCAAAGACGAAGCTATTATGTTACAAGAACATATCATCTCAAAGATAAGCCTTTTTCCAGATGAAATCATTGACAAAACCCAATTGCAAAGATTTTTGGGTTGTATTAACTATATTGCACGCGCTTTCTATAAGAACGTTGATGTAGATAGAGTGTTATTAAACAAAAGGCTTCATTCTAATGCTCCAGATGGAATTCGATATGACAAAGGCAATCCAAAAGAATAAAACAAAGTCACGAGACTCTTCCATCTCTCTGTCTCTTCCGGAACAGATTCAATATTATTGAGATAGATGCTTGAATAATTTTGGGGATCAATCCTCAAAGAAAAAGATGACAATGGTACAGAAAAATATGCAGGTATACTTCTAGATCTTTTAAAGGTCCGAACTTCAATACCATTCTAGCCATAAAGAAATCTTGGCTTCAAAGAAATCTATTAAGAATTTTCTTTTCTTCCTACAACATGACAAGTTTTTACTCAGAACAGACTTGCAGCATTTCAAGGGAAGGTTGTATAAAGGAGACCCCACCAATAAAACAACTTATGGTCATCTGCAAAGATGGGCTCAATGGTTTGATGGGTATGATTTTGATGTTGAACATATTTCAGGAAAAAAGAATGCTCTCGCTGATTTTGCTAGTAGAGAGTTAGTTCAACATAAAAGAGTGAATGTTACTCAAATATCTCATGAATTCGTCCAAGACAACTGGAATACTTCTACTTGCAAAAATTTTGTAAAATCTTTAGAAAGATGCGATAATACTATGTCATGGGAAGCCCAAAATCTCTTACTTTCAAGAGGGATAATTTTTGTATCCCCATACCTGATGACAGAGGTGGCTTGTAGTTTCTTTGATCCAGAGGTTCCCGCCTCGAATTTCATCTGTCACAAGACCCTATTGTGTTTTACACTCTACATGGCAATGGCGCCATTCAAGATACACAAAACCATTTGATGATTGCCCTATTGAAGGTGTCTATCTACGACAACTGATTCCAAGACCCAATACCATGTGGAGATTTGAATTCTCTAAGTTATGGCTTGAAGGCCATCTGTTAGAAAATGATGCATGGAATCATCCCAGCATCCCAAGAGATCGGCAGTATATAGCTAATCACTTCAAATATTTTCTATCCAAGTTTCTGCCTACAAAACTTTCTGACAGTCCTTTACTTCATGTTAGCCAGGACACTGTTAGAAACATTATGATAAATTGTAAGATTCCCTGGTATGTCAAAGTTCGATATTATGTTCACACTAACTCTTTGCAGGGAAATCATGCCAACCCAAATGGAGAACTATGGTGAAAAATCTATATTCATCATACGATGAATGTACCTCCTCCAGCAACAGGATATTTTCTACGAATACCAAATCAGTATTTATTCCCTACGAAGATATCTTCAAAGAGATACTGATGGATCTCGAGCTGTATCACGATTGTGGTATGAACGCAATACAAGGGGAATTTTCTCTCAGAATGACAAGAAGAATCTTCCAACTCCTCTGATGATGATGCTGGCCCTAGCGTTCAATACAGACCCATAAAGCTATGATGACAGGCTTGTTGTCATCCCTTAAATAAAGAAGTGATTTGATATCACTTTATGTAAAGTGTGGACCTCCCCACTATCTAAAGGTGTCATGATGAGTGGCATGTGCTCATGTCTGTCCTAGTGGGAATATTTTGGTAACCTAGGTTATTGGTTCCCGGTCTTTAGGTTTTCTCGGTAATTCGGTGAAAAGCCTCTCTCTTTTCCTATAAAGGAATGGTAGAGACTCATTCAATACACCTGATTACTTCGGAAGTTTAGTAGAGTCCTTAAGCTTTGAGTGTTTGTATCAACTTCTAGAGTTTTTGTGAAAGACAAGAAATTGTAATGGAGTTATGCTCTTACATTTATAAAAGTGTTCGAGTTTTAAGCTTTGAGATCCTTGTGTGGAAAAAACTTCCAAAGTAATCGGGTGTTTTGTCTACTTGTCTCTCTAAATCCCGTAAGACATGCTTTTGTGAAGGAAGACCTTTTTTAAGCCCGGGTGAGGCATGTTGTGGTCATATACCTTCTTGTAAGATGTGGTGAAGGACAGAGTTGTAACTACAGATGACATAGACACTGAGGAATGGGTTGCGTCGACCTCTGGATGACAAGATGATGACTGTGATGATGCATTCGTGAATCTGTCAGATCTGATTCCGGTGAATGATGAGACGCATATCACAGAAGAGGAGAATCCATTACCAGGTTGGAAACTCCCTAAACTTCCTTACAATGAAGTTTATCAGAAATCAAAGTCTTTTCATTTGATTGCTAGTACTGCTATTAGATCTAGAGAGTCATGTATACAAGTTAAGACCTCTGCTAAATCAGAATATGATATTCCTCTTATATCTCCTAAAGATTTAGCATATTTAAAGAAGTAAACTGTGCATAAGTTTGTTCATATAGGATGTGTGCAGATCGGGATAACCCCTCTGTTTAGACAAGGTCTAAATGCTTCAGTTTTGTGTTGTTTACTTGATACCCGCCATGAGAGCTTCAAAGACTGTCTGTTAGCTGCTCTACAGACAAGCCTTAGCAATGGACCGATACACTTTAATGTGTTTCCTAATTATCCTGTGTCCATTTAAACCGATAATTTGTTGGACCAAGTACTTAAGCTCCATTTACAAACCACGGGTCTCAACATGAAGCCAGGGTCTTCCCCTCTTGCTATTTTTATAGAATTATTTTTAGATTGACTAATACTGCACATCCTGCTACTAAGCATGGTCCTTCCAAAGGGAGCAGTGTAGTTATGCATGCTAGTCTGACAGCTCAGAAAATTGAGCCAGAAGTTGTCAGTTGGGATAAAATTAGAGTGCCTAGTGAATGGACAATTTCTACTAAGTGTGTCTCTGCAGCCACTTCATCTGTCCAATCTGCCTCTAAAGTTATAGAAGATAAAGGCAAGGCTACCATCTCTTTTAGGAAATCTAGTTCTGTAAAGCCTAGATTGTCCACTTCTTCTTCCACTCGGTTTTTCATTTCAGAACACGGGAAGAGTCCTGATAGAGAAATTCCTCCATGTAGCCATCCATCTCTTGTGCATGATCCCAACACCGATTGTCTATGGTGTGAACACTGCCAGGTTTTAGTCCAGCAGAAATATATACCAAAGAATGGTCCGCATATAAGTATGAATAGTTGTTCCCTATCCTCTTATCATTAGACGCTTCTACATGCTAAATCGTGCTCGAGAAGAGCTAAAGTCTCTATGGATCGAAGAGGCAACGTCCTCCAAAGCTGAAAATAAAGACTTCCTGCCGCCAAATATTTTGAAGTCTATACGAGAAGATGGCAACAATGCTTAAAAAGATATTGGTACCAATCATCAACTAGATTCTAAGATAGAGGAGTCGAGTTTGCTGAATGTTAAATTGGAACAACAAGGCTACTAAGGTCATTCATGATCATGTCCTCTCTCAGAATGAAAAGCTCAAGTGTATGCAAGATACTTAAAGCTATTGAGCTTCATCAGAGAGGAGATATTCATTCTGTTGTATTATTATTAAATAAGAAAGTAGATAGTTTATCTACTAATGTGTAATAATTGACTACTAATTTGCAGTAAGTTCTGACGATCAAGTTAGCAACAGACCTACAATCACATATTCAAGAATCTCTCGCATGTTGTTTCGAAGGGCTGAGAAGAAAATCATCGAGTGTACAAAATGTCAATGATAAGGTAAATAATTTGTGTTTTATTATCTCGAGCTTGAGCAGAATTTTCTGCTCTTACTAGTGTTGTAAATAAGTTAGAAAGCTCACAGTCAGATAAAAGCAAGTATATCTTCGAGCTCTCAAGGTACTAACCCTGATTGGTCAAAAGCTATTACATGGGCTCAAGTTGCTGCAATGAAATCCCCTTTAAGCCAATTTCAAGAACCAGAAAAGAAAGAAAAAATTGGCATGGCAAGGCTTACAGAAGAAGCTGTTGAAAGCTTCATGGATGAAGGTGAAATTTCTGCACCTCCTCTGCATACTACCATGAGAACTCTTAATTTTCAGCCTAACTTCTATAAAGTTGAATGTAAATCTGCTTGATGAAATTAGAGAAATGGTTCATGGTATGATTGGCTGGGCCAATACTCAAGTTCTCTAGTTTGGCAAACATGACAAAGACATAGGCAAAATTATTGCCAATGGCTTTGTTGGTATTCTGAAAGAATGGTGGGATGCTATCCCAGCAAAGATGCAAGACCAGATTATTAATGGTCAAGGAGAAGGAGCTGAGCATGTAGGTGGTGGAACCTCTAGTCTTACATCTCGCTATAATCACAAAATTCATTGGTACTGTCGAAGATGAAAAGAGATTGAGCACTCTTGAATTTCTGAGAGCTCAACTCTATGACATGTCCAGAGTTCATGAGTACCAATGCTACATGCAAAAGTTACTCTATAATTCAGGTACTCCTTTTAATTCCACCATGAAACTCGAGATATTTTGAATCCTTTTCATCCTATTTTTCTACTTGAATACAAAAAGGCTATGCATGGGTACATTGATGCTGATTTAACCTTTGGGTGTATTAATCAGGTTATTTTTGAAACCAATAAGTGCCTTTGTTTAGAGAAAAAAGCCAGAAAAGAAGCCCTTAAGGATGAAAAGTATTTAGGCGTCAAGTTTTGTAAAGCCCAAATTGATAACCAGTTTGGTTGTCCCATCCTTGTTTCACTCAAAGCATAAGAAGTACAAGAAGCACTTCAAAAGCTTCAAAAAATCCAAAGGCAAGGTCACATGCACAGATTGTTCTCGACCATCTTATAAGCCTAGAAGAAATTTCTTTCAAAGAAACAAATATTTCCCCAAGTCTAAAAAGATAGAATGTTTTATCTGTAAGGGAAATCATTATAGCCGAGACTGTCCTAAGAAAGGACAAAGGGCCTCTACAAAGGCCAAGGTCAATTTTGTACAGGAACATATTCTTGATGAAGATAATTATGTTTTAATATCTGATGCGGAAATCTATGAATTAGATATTGAGTTCTGTAAGCTTACTATTGTTGCTAATCATCTTACAGAGTCTTCTTTCGACGAAAATTATTTCGACTCGAGGATGGTTATGATTCATTACCCTCCTTCCATTGTAACATGATAAGAAGTTCATATGAACATCCTTTAATTGCTCCTAGCTCCATGGTTTTAAAACAAAAGTTGGATCAGCTCAAGCAAGATCTTGCACATTTTCATCCCCATATGTCAATTGCTTTATTACTCTCTCCAGTCCCGGGCTTATGATTTGAAGAATCAGTTGGATGCTAAGATCCAACAAGAAAAAGCTAAAGATCTCCAACTTGCTTCTCACACATATGTTTCTTTTGCTCCTCCTACAAATCCTTATCGTTTTATTTTCTATTTGGTAGATGTGGAGGACGTGGTGAATGCCATAACCTACAACAACATCATCCTTCTTCCATTTATGGTCGTGGTCATGGATTAGGACCTATACATTTTCCTTTCTTATTTCCTGAAGAAGAAGAACATAATGAGGAGAGCATTGCTAGATCCATTGTCCCATAGTAAAACTGTCTCCATTTCATTTCCTACTCCTGGCACACGGGAGCGAAGATTTTGGAGGCAAGAACATTTATCCCTTCTCGAGTGAGCTATTGAAAGCTCTTAAAGAATTCCGGCCTTGCTCCAAGAAGAAGAATCAGCTTGAATCGACAATCTTGAAGAAGCTAGTTATAGGCTAATAATGGAGAAATCCTATGATCAATATGAGGTAGAACAAGAAGAAGAGGTATGCGTTCAGTTAAAACCTCATGCAATCCTTTCTGTAGAATCCAACTTTGTATCCCTAACATAAAACCTTTTTCTTTAGATGCCATGATTGACGTAGGCATAGAAATCAATCCGTTAAAAGCAAAAACTATTCCTAGAGATTGTTGGGAGCACTGAGCCATTACAAATAAGCTTCGATTCTAAGAAAGTTTTCTCCCATTATTCTGCCCAACTCCCCATACAGTTAGGAAAAATGCAGACCACTTTTAAAGTTCATCAGTTTGATATTCTGCATTATGATATGTTGTTATCTTCTAACAACTTGAATAACTATATGCCATATACCATCTGTAAGAATGAGATCCGTTTTCCTCAGGATCTATTCCAAGACTTCAAACATACCATCTGTTGTGCCCTCTGCACCTAAGACACAAAAATCTCCTAATCTTGAGTGGTTACATAAATCTATCTCCATGAACACCTCTGTTATTGAGGCCCTCATCAATAAAATCAAGACTAACCGTGTACTCGACAACCCCGTGCCTTTTTTCATAGGAAAAAGCATTTTTGTCGATTGAATTTTAGACACTACTTCTAATAAGTTTGAGGCACACCATATAGGCATGTCTCCCTCCGATAAAAATGAATTTTAAGCAAAAATTGATAATCTACTCAAGGGAGGATTTATACATACTTCTAAGTCTCCATGGTCATGCCCTGCCTTTTATGTCAATAAGAGGATTGAACAAGTCGAGGAAAGAAAAGGTTAGTGGTCAATTATAAACCACTTAATAAATACATCTTTGCATGGACAACATCCAATCCCAAGCAGAGATGATTTATTGGCGCGTATTACTCATGATAAGATATATAGTAAATTTGATTTGAAATCTGGTTTCTAGAAAATCTTCTTGAATAAAGAAGATACTTATAAAACTACTTTCAACATTCTAGGTGGCCAATATGAATGGAAGGTTCTCCCATTTGGTCTCAAGACTGCACCATCTATTTTTCAGAAAAAGATGGATCAAATCTTTGGTCACTTATCAAAATTCTTGATTGTTTATATTGACGATATTTGATTTCCTCTCGAGAATACAAAATATCATTTAGAGCATCTCGAGCAATTCTATCAAATAGTGTATGCTAATGGACTTTGTCTCAGTCTAACCAAGATGGAGACATTCAAGGATTGATTTAGTTTCTAGGCATCACTCTCAAAGATGGAGCTATTATTTTACAAGAACATATCATCTCAAAGATAAGCCTTTTCCAGATGAAATCATTGACAAAACCCAATTACAAAGATTTTTGGGTTGTGTTAACTATATTGCAGGCTTCTATAAGAATGTTGCTGCAGATAGATTGTTATCAAACAAAAGGCTTCATTCTAATGCTCCAGTATGGAATTCTGATATGACAAAGGCAGTCCAAAGAATAAAACAAAGTTTCCATACTCTTCCTTCTTTGTCTCTTCCTGGAACAGATTCAAGATTATTGAGATAGATGCTTGAAGAATTTTGGGGAGCAATCCTCAAAGAAAAAGAGGAGAATGGTACAGAAAAAATATGCAGGTATGCTTCTAGATCTTTTAAAGGTCCTGAACTTCAATACCATTCTAGCCATAAAAAATATTGGCTGCAAAGAAAGCTATTCAAGCTTTTTGTTCTTCCTACAACATGACAAGTTTTTACTCGAACGGACTTAAAGAATTTCAAGGGAAGGTTGTGTAAAGGAGACCCCACCAACAAAACAACCTATGGTCATCTGAAATGATGGGCTCAATGGTTTGATGGGTATGAATTTGATGTTGAACACATCTCTGGTAAGAAGAATGCTCTCGCTAATTTTACTAGTAGAGAGTTAGTTCATCATAAAATAGTGAATGTTACTCAAATATCTCATGAATTCGTCAAGACAATCTGGAATACTTCTACTTGCACCAATTTTGTAAAATATTTAGAAAGATGTGATAATACTATGTCATGGGAAGCCCAACATCTCTTACTTTCAAGAGGGATAATTTCGTATCCCCATACCGGATGACAGATGAGGTGGCTTGCAGGTTCTTTGATCCAGAGGTTCCTACCTCTAAATTTCATACTTGTCACAAGACCCTATCATGTTTTGCCCGTACAATGGCAATGGCACCATTCAAGATACATAGAACCAGTTGATGATCACCCTATTTAAGGTGTGCATGTCTGTGACAACCGATTCCAAGACCTAATAACATGTGGAGATTTGAATTCTCCAGGTTATGGCACGAAGGCCATCCGTTAGAAAATGATGCATGGAATCGTCCCAAAGACCCCGGAGATCGACGGTATATAGCTAATCACCTCAAATATTTTCTATCCAAGTTTCTACCTACAAAACTTTCGGCAGTCCTTTACTTCATGTTAGCCAGGACACTATTAGAAACATTGTGATAAATTGTAAAAACTTGAATTAATACATCACGTCGTAAAATGAAACTACTATGTTTAATGCTTTTAAATCTTTGTACGATTGCTGCAATGTTAGGCAATCAATGGTGCCAAAGCATCTCCGCACGTCGTTGTCTTAGTTGTTATTCTCTTCACACATACATTTTTTACAAACTAAAATACATAGGTGTTATGAACCACTTTCCTAAGAAGACCCATGGTTGTAGGTAAGTATATTACAAACTCAACTTTAATCAACATTAATGAAAATAAGCATGATCAATCAAATGAATATTTAGATTTAATCTATAATTATATAAATATGATAAGTCCAATAGTGCAACACTTAAAAATAAATAAAAATAAACTATGTAAAATAAGGGTTGAGTAAAAAAAAAAGAATTTATTCTTCATTATCCCATAAAAATAAATAAGTCTTTTAAATAAAAATATCAACTCAAATATTAAGTTTTCATGCACAATTGAAATAATAATGAAATAAAAATCATATAAAAATAACTTTGTCCTAGATTAGATTTAATTGCACTTACTATCTTTAGTTCTTATTTTTGTTACAAATGTTGTATGTATGCTTGAAAAGGCCTACCAACTATCACTCATTCTCTAAAATCCTAAAAAAAAATTCAAAAGTGAATTTGCGATGCAAGTTTTTGCCCAAAGAACAATATTATTACTTGTAATAGAAAATATTAAAGAATGTTAATGTTAAAAATCCTTAACCCCAATGGACGACAATTATCTTTTCATAGTCACACAAGTAAGACTTTATATGCTGGGTCGGATTTATTTACCACTCCAACCCTCTTTACTCTTTTTGGCCTTGTTGTTGGCCCCAAAATTCCCCTCTTGGAGTCAGTTTTCGAAAATTTTGAGTTTGTTCCTTGGAGTATTGAGTCATGTCAAGCCTGGCATTGTTTGCAGTTTTCCCATTCGTGGAGAACAATTTAAAATCAGGTGTAACAGTGGAGTCTTTTCCCTTCTTTTTATTTTCTTCCCGTAGTCAAGAATGGCAGGCGTATTTTCCCCGTTAATTTTTACTCCAGAGTCCACGGGTAATACATGTATATCTTTGATTGGATGTGGTCTGGCCATATTTTGAGGTTCAACGGAAGCCTCCATGTGTCCAAATGATGCAACTCTAGGGGCAGGGTCCAGGGGACAATCCTCAAATAAGCACGAGCCTTCTACATGTCCCGAGTTCAAAATGAAGGTAAACCAAGCTAAAATTGGCTAAGTATTGAAGTTTCAACGGATAGTGACACGTGTCGTATCGACATAGCTTCAAGGGTCAAAACCGGGGGCATTTCTCAAGCTTGCGCCAGTCCTCCATCTGTCCTAGGTCCAAAAGGGACAAAGCCGATAGTTAAAATTAACTAAGTATGGGCGGGTCGGCAAAGGCCTTAACCTACCTCAATGGCACGATTTCAGAAGTAAAACCAATAGGTCATTTTCCAAATGAACTCTAGATCACCACGTGTCTAGGGTCAATAGAGAGACAGAGTTGGTCATTGAAAAGTCTAACCCCGGCGGAAGGAGACATGCGTCAACTCGACATAATTTTAAGGGGCACTTCCAAAATAGAAACTCAAATGAGCACCAGCCCTCCACGTGTCTTGGGGTCAACATAAGTCAAGCATGGAACAAGCCCAAACAGGCTAAGTATAAAGGGACCAGCGGAGCTCTCCACGTGTCATCCTAGCACTGCTTTAAAGGAAAATAATGCAATAAGTGTTCGCAAGCTTGCTCCAGTCAATTTCTCCCACATAGGTGGCCCAAATTTGAAGTTGTTAAAGCAAATCAAACGACCCAGGTTTTAACTGGAAAAATAATGTAACGACCATATATTTTTGAACCTATTCTTCCACAATTAATGTTTCTCCTTGAATCAAGAATTTGAAGGGGCACGAATGATTAGAATAAGTTGTAACTATTTCTTGCTTATTTGAGGAAGTTGTAACCATCTCTTGCGAGCTATATCATGGGCTTTCAAAGCCATTGTACGGGTTGGAATTTTGATTATTCTGGAACTGTAATTTTGAATTGGAATAAATCAATACAAAGGTTTTCCCCTTTTCTTTTGCTTTCTCTTTCTTTCTAGTTTTGATCTATGAATCATCTAATCCTTGTGTGCTTGGAAACTTTGTGTTCTAGTTTGTACAATTTCCAAAACTTTGAGTTTGCAAATTGTGTCTGTTATAAACGTGGATGGTTCTATTCTGTATCTCATTTGCACAATACATATAAGGGTTTTCTCTGCCATCTCTTTTCCCTAAAAGTATTGTCTTCTTCTACCTCCCTCCTCTCTTCAAAGTCTTCTATCCTCATGTATTGATAACTTTCCAGGCTTAAAACACATTTCAAGATATCGGGAAACCACCATTGAATGAAAGACTATGCATTTGTACATAGGTTTTTCCCCTGCTTTCAATAAGGGAACCTCTCCCATTAAAGAGGAGGGACTTGCTTGTCCCCTGACTGTGGTTTCATTCCAAGTGCAAATTTGAAACCCAACAATTTTTGCCGACTCTACTGGGGAATTTGTTCAACAAATTTCCTTTCTAAAAAGAACAACTAATTTGATCATTCCTTTGATTTGGTGACTCTAAGATATACTCGTGGTAGAAGGGCTCTTGGAATTAAAGATCCTTAATTTCAACTCTTAGATCAACAAGGCTTTCAACTTCCTCTAACAAGAAGAAACAGAAGAGCGCGTTCCACAAGCACACCTCTTGTTGAAGACAGAGCTTCTGGTAGTAGCATTTCTCAATCCGAACTTAGACCTAATCTCCGTGCCCTAATTCTTGCTGGTGTCTCAGTTCCACTTCAAGCAATCTTTCCAAGGATGGCAGCACCTCAACCTTGGGGACAAAGAGTTGGGCCTCTGGCTCTCCCTTAACCGTTGCATGAGTTACCTAGGGGTAACAGGAAGAATTTTCCCAAGTTTTGAGGTGATGGAAAAGTACACTCGATGAACACATTATAGCCTTCACTGTTGCATGTGGGGTCTGGGAGTTGAACATGAAGATGTCCTCTATTAAATTTGTTTGTGGAGACTTTACAAGACAATGTTGCATTGGTTTTACCATCTTCATTCCGGGACCATCATTAATTGGGATACTATGAAAACTTAGTTTGAGCAACGTTTCGAACTGCTTTGAAGATGTTCATGCTTTGTTAGCTCAAATTTATCAAATCAAGAAGAAGTCTCATGAGCCTATGAGAGAATTTTTGGCCAAGTTCAACAAGTTGATTAACAAGACCCCACAAAATACTAGACATGTTGACCAAATTCAAGAGTGTTTCTTCTTGAATGCTCAATTGTTGGAAGTGAGCTATGCCCTAAGGAGAGAAAATCTAGCAACTTTGGATGCTGATCAGAGATTGGATGTCAGTGTGGAAGATGATTTGATCATGTCAGTAAGGTTTGAAAAGGGAGTATTTAAAATCCAAAGAATAAAAATAAGAAAGAATTAAAATGTGATGTTAAGCCTTTAAATGATTGATTTTGGCCTTGAAAAATTATTGTAAATACCGTAAAAGATGTTAGCCTCTTAAGTAGTCATAGATCTTATTTGAGATATGCTTTCACATAAGAATATGATAATAAGATTAAAATAGTAAGATGGAAACAAAACATCTCTAAACCATACATTTTTGTAGATTAAATTATAGATATAAAAATCACATTTATTAATTAAAGGATAGAATGTGAGAAAACACACATTCATATCAAAGGTAGAATGTGAGACACTATTTAAATACAAAGAGATGAAAAATAGATATAAATCAAATTAATTATAATAATAATAACTATTGTTTTTTAGTGAATGCTTATAAATTACATAATAAGAGAAATAAATTTACAAACTCTTGAAGCACTAACACAAAAGGAATGGGTGCACTCTTACGCCAACACACATACATCTTAACTTTATAATATTTTTTTTTTTTTTTAGTTTCAAACTGACATTACGAATGTGACGTCCCTCCTCACTTGAAAACTAGAAAGCTGCATGGTGGTGTGGACCCGTATTCAAAATTTATTATTATTTGTTATTTGCACTTTGCATTGAGGTTGTATAAATGAGAAGAAAGGTCGTGCAAAGGATATGCATCCCGAGGAATACCTTGTAGTAAATGATATGTTTTTAATATTTGTAATTTAAAAAATCAGCAATTGAGTACTCAGATCTACAAAATGTATTTCCTTTGCATATGAATTAAATTTTGTTGTCATGATAGAATTTAGCTTCTCATTTAGGTAATTTGTTTCAAATGGAAACAAGTATTTTAAGGATGAGTTTTTTAATTTGATCACTTTACGACATTTCTTCATCTCATTTGGTTCAATTGATAGATATTTATTTTAGAAATAATTAGTATGTTGAAGGTGTTTCCCTATTAGAATTAAGGGTTTCCCTTTCGGATATTGAAGGAGACATTAACGGTGGAGATGGATTTCGCAAAAACATTAAAAATATCCCTAATTTTAAACCGTCCATGTAGCTTTGACTCCATGTCATCATCCTCCACTTTATTTTCCACATGAACAAATAGTTGACAGTAAATGTACCCTCAATTTTTTGACCATCAAATGTATTCAAATTTCCAAAAAAAATCATTTGGCCCCTCTAAGCTCATAGTACACTCAAGTGAATAATATATATTTATTTAGGTTGCCGATTGGAGAACCAAGTTCTCAGCACCTCATAAATCAAGTTATACAGATGGATTTCATCCCTTAAACATATTGGATTTCCCCCTTTATTAATTTGTCCCCTCCACTCATGTGAATAATGAAAAATTGGTTGAGCATATATCCCTATGATCAAAACCCCATAAGATTTCAGTTAAATCTTTAGCTTTATTCAAAAACCGATGGTCCAAGTGCATTTCAAGTCTTGAACCTATTGGATATTCCCCTATTTTAATTTGGCCCCTCTACTCTCGTATTGCATTCACACAAAGGTCTCCAAGAACGTTCGAAATGTTACAATATTTAAATGTCATAATTTTTGGCTCCCATTCCCACCACTTTAAACAGGTCAAGTTTCCAAAACCCACATGGCTCACTTTTTGGTTGATCGGATCGGTAAAATATATAAGGCTATTAGCTACCACATTGCACCCCTAGCCACTTGGGTTGATCGAGACCAAGTAATGTTCACCAAGTTTGAAATCCCTCCATCACTCGACTTCTCCAAACATTGTCATTTTTGTTCAATGTTAGTTTAAAACACTACACCATTTAAAATCCAAGATTCATGTCTCCGAGAGAATTTTGAGATTCAACGCTTAATATCTCAATTGTATTTTAAATGTTACATCATTTAACAACCAAAATTCGTGTCTCTTGATATGTTTTCTATTTTATGGTTAATATTTCAAAGACATTGGCCAAGTTGCAAAAATCATGTGCCTAGGTTATGGCTTGTACATGTGACAAATTTCAAAAAATTTGTGAGGGCTTCAAGGGGATGAAGGCATTAAAAGCTATAAATATCTCAAGGGTTCTTCCTTTGAGGGGAAGTGGATGGAAACATTAAAAATAATCCAAATCTTGAGAATTGTGGACATTCCCTGGATGTGACCAGTTGAAGACAAAGAGATGGTGCCATTCTTACGATCTTCCTGACCCACTAGACCAAGTATCATAACTGATATGACTAACATTTTTAATTTATTTTTTGTATTCAAAAATGATGATTACATTAAAGTAGTGGTATTTATAAATTTTGTTTAAAATGTCTCAAAAAGAGATTTCTTTGATTTCCTTTGTTGCTCATACAATTTCTGCATTTGATCAAGTCTATTAGCTTTTGGTTCACGTTATTTCTATTATTATGTTGAAGGAATTTGCACAATTTTAAACAACATTCCTTTCTTACAATACAAGCAAATCTTAATGATGTAATCGAATCCATTTATGGTTGTTGATTTAAGAAACCTTAGTCGTTGAAGATATATCTTTTTTTTGTTTTGCATTCACACATGCTCCTTGACATTTCCTTCTTGACACGCACGAGTGCCCTACCATATTCATTGCAATATCTTCCATTTTACTTTCCAATAATGTTTGAAATGTTACAAAATTTAAATGTCAAATTTTTTGGTTCCCATTCCCTCCACTTTGAATAGGGTGAAGTTGCCAAAACCCATATGGCTCACTTTTTGGTTGATCGGATTGGTAAAATATGGAAGGCTATTGGCTAACACATTGCACCCCTAGCTACTTGGGTGGATTGAGAACAAGTAATGTTCACCAAATCTGAAATCCCTCCATCACTCGACTTCTCCAAACATTGCCATTTTTGTGCAATGTTATATAAAAACATTGCACCATTTAAAATCCAAAATTCATGTCTCTAGAGAATTTTGAGATTTAATTCTTAATATTTCAAATGAATTTTAAATGTTGCATCATTTAATAACCCAAATTCATGTCTCTTAATAGTTTCGGTATTGTATGCTCAATATTTCAACAACATTGGCCAAGTTGCCAAAAATCATGTGCATATGTTATGGCTCGTACATTTGATAAATTTCAGAAGTGTTATGAGAGCTTCAAGGGGATGAAGGCATTAAAAGCTATAAATATCTCAAGGGTTCTTCCTTGGAGGGAAAGTGGATGGAAACATTAGAAATAATCCAAATCTTGAGAATTGTGGACATTCTGGCTGTGAATAGTTAAAGACAAAGAGACGGTGCCATTCTTACAGTACTGCTTGACCCACTAGACCAAGTATCGCAACTGATATTAATAACATTTTAATTTTTTTTTGTAAATTCAAAAATGATGATTACATTGAAATAGTGGCATTTATAAATTTTGTTTAAAATGTCTCAAAAAGAGATTTCTTTAATTCCCTTTGGTGTTTGTATAGTTGGTTGCATTTGATCAAGTCTATTAGCTTCTGGTTCATGTTATTTCTATTATTATGTCGAAGGAATTTGCACAATTTTAAGTGAATTTCCTCTCTGACAATACACATTAAATATCTATGAATGTAATCTAATCCATGTGTGGTTGTTGATTTAAGCAACCTTAGTCATTGAAGATATGTCTTCTTGTTGTTTTGCATTCGTACATGCTCCTTGACATTTCCTTCTTGACATCCACAATGCCCTACCATATTCATTGCAATCTCTTCCATTTTATTTTCTTTAACAATTAATTTTTGTGCACGACCCTTTTAACTATAAATTTACCCCAGCCTATTAGCACTAATCACACAACTATTTACATTTATGTATTTGATTTGAGTGTACATTAATGTAAAGTATAACACAAATACCAAATATTATTTGGGTGTTTTAATTTGAGCCATGGAAAATGTGTGGTGCATGAAGGTATTTAATTCTCAATTTTTGTTTATGACTTTCCATTGTTGTCTTCATCTTATCTAACATATTAAATGGTATTTCTATTAGATTTTCCCATTTCTTATGTTGACCCCTTTAACCACAATTTACACTCGACGTGTGAATAACACAAGTAACATTTAGATGATAAAGTGGAACACAAATAATGGATATTATTTGGGTCTTACAATTTCAGCCAAGTCAAATGTGCAGTACATGTAAGTATTTAATTTTCATTGTTTCATTTCCATCTATCCATTTATTTCTTCACCTCTTCTAACAAATCAGACTTTGTCCATTCAAAAACCTTGATGGTGTACACAATTGAAATTTAAAATAGCGAGCTCGACTACCAAATAAATTCTACATGTCCCTTATATGACTAACAGTTACAGGGGCTCTTTTATTGATGAATGATCATGCGTCGCCTATTTTCTCACAATTAATCTTGTATTTAATCAAGGTTAAAACTATAAAAGGATGGTACTTGGTACTACAAAAATAATATGGTTTGGTTTTGACCAAAGAACATATTGAAATTTCTCCATTTTTATTTTGGCAACTTTAACCTCAAATTACACTTACATAAGTAATTGATCCTCATTTTGAAAGATTCACTCAATATGTATTTTTTCCATTCCCTACATGGACTCTATTATCAAAGCTTGTTTGTGCATTTCCTTTCTTCAACAAAAATTCCATCTTTTATTTAAATGGGGACTAGAAAGTGCTCCAACAAGCAAACATTTTGATAGGGTCTCGAATATGAAACATTTTCGATTTTCCTCATTTTTTTAGTTTGTCCCCTTTGAACATATATTGCACTCAAATGAATAATGCGACCAAGATAGAGAAAATTCAGTGGAACACAATGCACTTCTCCTCCCTCATACCCCATCTTCTTTTCCCCTCATCCTCTTCACTCTTTTTTGCTTCCTTAAGTTTTAATTCTTCACTTTATCCCCTTCGGCGTTCCCATCGTACATTTCACATACTAAATATTGCTAGTTATAGATCAAATGGTGGGAAATCAACACAAGGATGTAGATCTCACAATCGGGAACAAGATATCACAATTAGAAGCTTGTTTGTTTTATGTTTGTGTTATTATTTTTAAGTTTTATATTTCCAAAGTGATATATAGATTCCTTTTCATTTTAGATTAAAATGTTGTGGTTTAGTTGTGTACATTATTGTTTTTGAAGATATGATATTATATTATTTCATTGCATCTAGATATTTGCCAACGTTATGATGTATATCTCACAACCAAACACTAATTTTTATGTTTGAATTATTATCATTATTTTTTGCAATGTGTAGACACCTAATTTTGACTACGCAATTTTACTACTAAAATTGAAATAATTGTATTCTTTACTACCATCTCGTTATAATTAGTGATTTCTCTCTAGTTAGCTAACATTCCCCATTGAAATCAGTCAATGATCGATGGTTCATTAATTAACTAGTTTTTCTCTCATCTCATATGCCAATTAAAGACACTTCGTTAGTTATAATCCTCTTTTAAATAATTAATTAACCATTATTAGTTAATTAAGCTTTCAATATTGTATTTAATCAATAAAATTTCTTATTGGTTGAATCCCCTTTCAGACCCTTCAAATTCTACTAATCTCCCCCTAAATCATCTTCAACTGGATTTTATAAGCTTACCTAATATTATTAATTAATCCTAGTTGATTAATAAAAACATCCCAAAATCCCATGAGTTTCTAATCACTAATTAATCTCTTCTAATAATCTTACTTATCCCTTTCTAATTTCACATTCCCTTTGTCCCACATTCACTAGGATGTAAGCTTCTCCCAAAATGGAAAGCTATATAATAATCCTAGTACATCTTGTATAATCGACACCATGTCCTTGTGAGACATTATACTTGAGAAGAGAATTTCATGTTATTAAAAGTATTTTTAAGACTCCCTCATTTATGCTTTCCAAAGAGTAGTAAGAGAAGATTCAAAAATGACAATTAAGCCATACTTGATGAGATCTTTTCCTCTTTCTTGAGAGATCCTTGATCGTGTGTGGCTTATGTTCGGATCATTAAAGCAAGTACATACAATCTAAAACACATCCAAACTTAAAAGGGAGGTTTACATTTAATGTTGATTTCATGTCTTATGCACATTAATTAACTTTCCATTTTGTTTTGTCATGATGTATTAGGTTGAATTTAACTAAGATAGGATCTACTTGGTGTTAGGTTATTTCGATTAGATTAGTTTGAGTCTAACATGCATACATATGGCACTCTCTATGGGGAACTTCTTTGTCTCATGTACATACATTTATTTTTAGTTGAAAGATTCATTTTTCCATACTCACTAATTTTCCATAGCTCCACCTAGTAGGTATTATCACTAATTTTATTTACAATCTTGCATGGCCCAATCTTCTTATAATTTAGTCATTATATTTCCCCTTTGAAAACCTCTCATTTTTGAGATGAACCATCACCATATTTTCTTCTTCAAATGAATTTAATCTCCTACTTGCATATTTAGCCACTTTATAATTTGCATTACTATCTTTCTGATTCTCCCTCACTTCTTCCTACGGTTATAGCACATGCTCTGAAAATTCTTACGCATCATCACTCATTTTATCTTCACCCAAAAAACAAAATCAGATTTAGCTTGAGTCCCTTGAGGTTCCTACCATAGACAATATGGAAAGGGTACCTCCTGTTGACAAGGCAATTATAAGAAATCTTAGCTTGTGGTAAATCCAAATCCCATTGTTTCATCTTTTCTCTAACTATGTATCATATAAGATTTACTAGGCTCTTGTTTACTAATTTTGCATGGCCATCGATGTCTGGGGGTGATATGCACTAATGAATTGTAGTTGTGTCCTCAATTTCCTCCATAGATTATTCCAAAAGTGACTCAAAAACTTTGTGTCCCAATCTAAAGTGATCATTCTTGGAACTCCATTCAACCTAACCACTTCTAAAAGAACAAATCTACAACTCTAGAAACATAATTAGTTATCCTACAGGAAATGAAATGTGCCATTTTAGAGAATTTATCTACCAAAACAAATATATAATCATTTCCCCATTGTGTGTTATGAAGTCCTAACATGAAATCCATACTCAAATAAACCCATGGCCTTGTAGGGACATGTAATGGTGTATATAGCCCATTATTATGTGCACAACCCCTCATCATTTGGCACACTCGACATCTTGATCATAGATCCTACTTATGTCCTACTTTACCTTTGGCCAATAATACTTATCTTCCACAAGAGAATTTATTTTACTTATTCCAAAGTGTCCACCAAGAGTCCTTTGTGTAAATCTCTTATAATATTTTCTCTCATTGAACTAACAAGGATGTATAATTTCTTTCCCCTAAAAAAATAGCCATATCACATCAAAAGCAGTCACAAAATCCACTACCCCTTTGTAGGGTCCTTACATTGTCTCACAACATTACAAAAATTTGGATCACCTTTATACAATTCCTTAACTACCTCAAACTCTACGACTTCATTTTCCATTTTTATCGACAACACCCCATACTTACATAAGGCATCAAAACTTGATTCTTCTTACGATTTATGCTTTAATACAAAATTATATTATTACAAAAATGAAACCCACATTACATATCGACTATTTACTTTATTCTATGTCTTACATACCTCAATGTTTCATGGTTAGTAAATAGTAAAAATTCCTTAGCTACCAAGTAATGTCTCTAATGCCTTAATGCTTGAACAATAGCATAAAATTCCACATCATATGTAGAATATTTCCTCTTGACCTCATTCAAATTTTCACTAAAGAATGTTGTAGTCCGGCTTTCTTTGTCTCAAGTAATACTCCAATCCCGACATGTGAGGCATCACAATCAACCTCATAGACCTTGGTAAATCCTATAAATACTAAACATGTACCTCTAACACTTTCTTTTTCAATAATTCAAAACTATTTGTTGTTTCCTTTGTCCATACAAACTATTTTCCCCCCATACACTCTGTTATGGGTTAAAGTAATGCTACTACAAAATTCCTTATGAACTTCCTATAAAAAAATTTCAAGCCATGAAAAATGAAAACCTTTATCACATTCCTTCTGATGGGACATTCCAAAATTACCTTCACTTTTTCTCATCCATCCTAGCCCCATCCTCTAAGATGATAAACCCCAAAAACTAGGATTTTCTAAATAAATCTACACTTCTTTAATTTTACATACAAGCTCTTTTTTTGTAATAATTATAACACCAATTTCAAATGCAAACAAATTTCTTCCACTATCTATCAAATATCAAAATATCATCAAAACATACAACAACGAACTTACCATTATATTCTCGCAGATACTATGTTCATTAACCTTGTGAATGTAGTGGATGCATTAGATAACCCAAATGGCATCACCATCCACTCATATAACCCATCTCTTATTTTGAAATTTGTTTACCACGAACTCGATTTGTTGGGATGATATCAAGATCACACTCTTGCACCTTTGCAACCCAATTACCTCTCTTGGTTCCAAATACTTGCTTTGAGTAAGAATGGATTTGATTGTTGTATCGGAAATAGCACCACGAGAATGATAATTAAGAATGTAAAACCTAAACTACTTGACAGCTTTGACTCAAAATTTTCTAGAAATGGTTTCATTAGATAGAGAATCTTCTCGGCTTTCGAGAAAGGTAAAAATTTACATCTAACTCCATGTATTTTTCAAGATATGGCTCAGTGAGTTTGAGAGGGAAATTTTCCCTAGGGAGGTCCGTGACCAATAGGAAGTTGCCACGTGGCATCGGAATGGCGGGGAGCGGGGGAGATTTGGAAAATTTTCCAAGTATTGGTGGGGCCAAAAAAGGAATTTTTTGGCCTAAAGGCCCATCAACCAATAGGAGGAGGCCACGTGTCTATGGGGTCATCGGAGTTTGGACCGGCGGGAAGAAATTTAAAAAAATTCCAAAGTTGGCGCAATGGGAAATTTTGGAGCGAAGGCCCGTCAGCCAATCAAAACCGGCCACGTGTCCTTGGAGTGGCGGGAGGTAGAGGTGCGGAGGGAAATTTTCCCTTTTTCCAAAGTGTGGAAAATAAAGCAATGAAAGCTCGCCCCTGATGGCCTGCGCCAATCAGAGTGTGCCACGTGTCCATGTGGCTAGCAAAAACCTTAAGGCGGGCCCACAAAGGAGAAAGATCTTGTTCAAGCCTAAGCCAATGATAAGGCACCATGTGTCCCATTGGGGAAATGGTCAGAGTCAAAGGAAAATTTGGAAGCGAAGGCCCCGAGGGCCAATAGAAGGATGCCACGTGGCATCGGGTCGGGTGACGGAGAATTTTGAGAAAATTTTCCAAAGACCAAAAAGTGCGTAAAATGGTAAGGGAAGGCCCGTGCATTTAATCAAAACATGCCACGTGGCATCGATGCTTTGGCAGAGGGTGGAACTTTTTGGGGAAATTTTCCCAAAGGTCAAAAAGAGGGAAAATTTTAAACTTTTGACCTACCAAAACTCAATTTTGCCCTAGTTTTGCCTAAAATTTAGAAGGGCATAACTTTTGATCAGAGCTGAATTTTCACATTCTTGGTGTCATTGGAAATCTGGTGAAATTATCTACATGATGGAGGGCTCAATTTTGTGTTTTGGTGGGGTTTGGAGAGAGAAAATAAAAAAACGCTCTGGCATGGGAAGGAGAACAGAACTGACGTTTCAACCACCATTTTAAATGAAGTATGGCTTCCATTCTCTCCCAGCATGGTCAAAAACATTAGGGAATGAATTTTGAGGGTACCCATGTTGTTTTAATGCAATTTGGTTGGTGGTTAAAGCATCCTTTCATGTTTTCCCACATTTCTTCTTCCTGGCTCGCATTTTTCACCATTAAAAGCCAGATTTGGCTCATTTGTAAGGGTTGGACATTTTTATGTTTTGCAGACTCCCTCCTTCACCCTAGAAAGTGATTTTGTGGAATATCAGACCTCTTTCAAGACTGCAACTGTTTTCTGCCTCTCTGCTATTGTAATGCATGTATTTTTGAATGGGAATGACAGTACAAGCTCTGTGAATGAGTTTCAATCCTCTTCTTGTATTGTTTTGCTTCATTTCTGATCTTTCATTACATTTCAGCAGTTTGTGTATGATGTTAGTTACATTTTTGTAATCTATGTCAATTTGCTAGAAGTAAATGTTCACCACTCCTTTGGTGTATCACCTTGTTAGTATTAGTTTTATTTCTTTTGCATCTCTATCTCTGTCCCCTTGGAATTTAGAGTAGGATCTGATATTAAACCTCTGCAATTTTCAAGTTATACATCTGATCAGAGGAGTTGAGGAACCAACCTCTAATCTGGAGATTCTTTTCCCATTTTACAAGTCCCACACTTGGGGAAAAGATTCAATGTTGTGCAATCACACTGGATGTCCATTATCAAACTAGAAATATGAGAAAACATCCAGGGGGTGCTGCTGATTTACACTAATAGTTTTGGCACACCCGGTGGGACCTTAGAGGTCTTCATCTTCATTACAAAAAGTTGATGTGCATTTGTTGTAAGTTTCTTTCTTAAAAAGAGCCTTGATATGCACATCTGGCGACTCCAAAGAGAAAAATCAACTGGTTTTAGTAGTCAAGTCTAAAGATTCATGAGAAGAATCAACACAAGGTCAAGAGCCAGAGAGAAGGGTTGTCTAAGTATCTACAGCTATCTCTGGAAGAAGGCAGAGAGGAAGAAGGATTCAAAGGTCTCCATCTCCACCAAATAGAACTCTATCAACTCCTCCACCTTCTAGACCTTTCACTCAATCAACAAGGGTTCTCAGGCCAATCAGAATGGCACAACAACAACCCTTATGTCAACTTCATTGGCAATAGCCCACTTGCTCTCAATGCACAAAATCTAGTTCTAGTTGCAGCATTGAAGAACATTCCATATTTCACTGGAGAAAATCAGACCACTCCTGGTGATCATGTTAAAGACATTGCTAATATTTGTGCAATCCATGAGATTGTTGAGATGTAAATTGTTGTCAAATTACTGGCATCTTCATTCAAAGGAAAGCCTTGCAATGGTTTAGGAGCCTTGGGTAGGCTCTATCCAAAATTGGAACCAGTTATGCATAGCTCTCCATGAGAAGTTTGGAGAAAAGGGAGATAATTTGTCTCTACTAGAACAATTGACAACTATCAAGAGAGCTCCCAAATGAGCAGTGCAGACTTCAACTTCAGATTTCAAAGGACTTGGGATAGAATTCTAGTGGTAGTAAGGCCAACAGCTGAAGGTGCTTTTCTATACTATCTCAAAGCTTTAAATTTTGATATTTCTATGTTAATTCAATCCATGGGAGGTACCACTATACTTGCAACTTATAGCATTGCCATTAGAGCTAAAAATTGTTTAATTCAAGCTGGTAAACTAGCTCCTAGGCCTCCCATGCCCTTGTATCCAAACTTAGAAAATCCAAGCACTAGTCAAGCACCTACTATAGCTCCTATTCCCACTCCTAGAAATCAGAGTTCAAATGAAACTTCTACTTCATCCTCTAGTGCCTCAAATGAACTTCAAGAAGTCATGAAACAATTGCAAAATTTAGGCAATGAGTTGGTTACACTCAAGAGGCAGTAGGCCCAAAGTTTTAGACCTTCTTATCAACCTCAAGCTCACCTAATAGGCAACCATATCAGCCTAATAGGCCACCCAATCCAGCTGCAAATCAAAATCAAGTAAGGCCTCTTTCCAATAGACCATTTCAGCCCTATAATCCCAATGTTGCATCTGCCTCTAAAGCCTTTAGTGCCAGTGCAAAATAATATAGCTCAAGAGTATGATTGGTGTTTCCCATGTAATGAACCTCACAACCAATCTATGTGCTTCAATGGTGCCTTGAACCAAGATTTGATGGTAACAACAACTGGCGTAGAGGGTGAGGTGAGCCAAGAAACAAACCAACAACAAGGAACATCTCAAGCAAAATACAACTCCAAATGAGACTACACTTGTGAATTGGCAAGCTAAGGATTTTTGTGGTATGAATCAAGCAATTTCTTAGAATGTAGCAGCTAACACAAGGTCAAAAGAGGAATATTGGTGAAGGGAAGTCATTAGCTCTAGGTGATCCACAACCTTCCACCACTCCACAAAGTGTTGGTAAGAAAAATGCAGTTCCAAACATGCAAGGACAGCCCAAGCCACCTTCTAGACCAGCTCAAATGCCAGTTGTTGCTGCCCATGTACAAGAAAAGAATGTGTAGGCCAAGGGGTAGAAAAGAGATGTTTCATCCCATTAGCATCATTGATCAGATGAAGAAGACAAATGTGAATATATCAATGTGGGAATCACTATCAATCCCAGGCCAAAGGGATCTCCTACAAGCTGCCATGAAGAATTGGTCAACTTCAAATCAGCAAGCTCATATGTAAGAGAAGGTACTCACAAATGTTGCTCAACCTGAAGGGAATCATGGAGGACAACAAGGTAAAGTTTTGAAGCCCCCTCCATTCTATGTTTCATTGATCATTGGAGATAAACTAGTACACAATTGCATGATTGATTCTGGGGCAAGTAGTTCTGTAATGCCCAAGCAAATAGTTGATCAGCTGGGCCTCCAATATGAAGTCATATCCAAAGGGGTAGTGCAATTGGATGGGACAATAGTAACAATAGTGGGAGTAATTAAATATTTGAGCCTTACTTTGCATGCATGCCCCAATGTTACTATTTTGTAAGATGTGTCAGTGATAGATTTACCACCACTCTTTGCCCTATGTTTGTCAAGGGATTTCACAGCTAAATTGGAGGTTACTTATCTGTTGATTGGTCACACATGTTGTTTAGAACAAGATATGGAACTAAGGCCACAATCAGGTCTGAACCTATTGCAAAATTTCACATTGAGCCTCATACTCCAAGCCAAATCAATGCCAACTGTTCAACATTTGATCAAGAGGATTATCCAAGCACATAGATGAAGCTGACACCAAAGTTGGAAGCATCCCAGATTTGACTCTTGATGAATGGGCAAGCAAGGTACATGCTTTTGATCCCTACCAAGAAATAGAAGAATCTGAGCTAGGAGTCTATTGCATACATGAAGAAAATCAGCCTATTCCTAGCATCACCAAATCAGACCATAAGGATGATAATGAGGTATGGCAGTTATTCTTTGATGGATCAAGAAGTAGAAAAGGTGCAGGAGGGGGAGCTATGCTTGTTTCACCTCAAGGCATCAAATATTATTCAACTTTTAGATTTCAGTTTGCATGTTCTAACAACACTGCTGAATATGAAGCTTTGATACAAGGATTGCATTGGTCAATCAAGAGAGGTATCAAAAACCTACAAGTCTTTGGTGATAGTGAGCTGATTGTCAATCAAGTTAAAGGGCAACATGCTGCCAAAAATGATCTGCTCAAGTGTTATAAGAATAGGGTGTGGGACCTCATTGAGGATTTTGAGGGCTTTGGCATCAATTCCATCCCTAGGAAAGAAAACCAAGCTGTTGATAGGCTTGTAGCAGTTGGGGCAGCCTTTGATGTTGTTGAAAGTATCAAGGAAGATAAAATACAGCCAAGCATTCATGTGATTGTAAGGCCATTAGTGCCAGACAATAATGTAAGTTGGCAAGTGTTTGAAAATGATCAACAAATCATCAATTTCTTGCAAGAAGAAGCTGAGTTCTTAGCCAAAAATCAGGAAAAGTTAGAACAGCAGTATGGTGATCAAGTGGTACAGTTGAGAACCAAACAAACTACCAAAAGGACTTGTCACTTTGGAGTCCATTTTTAATCCTAATGATCAATTTAGGAAGGAGAAAGCAAATATCCAAGTCAAGGGAGAAGATTCAGTGCCCATCTTGGTTGGAGAAGGCAAGTCACTTCAAATTGGTAAAGTGACAACCGAGCAAGAAAGGTATGAGTTCATGCAACTTTGCCAAGAGTTCCCAGACATATTTTCTTGGAGCTATGAAGACTTGAAAGGTTTCAATCCCAAGCTAGCTCAACATACAATTGAATTGGATCCAAGTGCTAAACCCATCAGGCAAAAACAAAGGCCAGTCAATCCACACATGGAGCCTCTCATGAAGAAAGAATTGAATAAGTTAATAGAGGCAAGTATCATATTTCCCATCAAGCATTCTAGTTGGGTAGAAAACTTGGTTCTAGTTAGAAAGAAGAGTGGAGAAATCAGATTGTGTGTAGACTTTAGAGATTTGAATAGAGCATCTCTCAAGGATCATTACCCACTTCCTCTATGGAGCAGATTTTGCAAGTTGTTTTTGGCTCGAGAGGTTTTCATTGCTAGATGGTTATTCAGGGTATAATCAGATCATGGTAAAGGAAGAGGATCAGTTCAAAACAACCTTCACCACCAAATGGGGAACTTATGCATATAGAAAAATGCCATTTGGGTTGTCCAACACTGGAGCTACCTTCCAAAGGGAAATGGATATGGCATTCAAGGGATTGATCAACAAGATAGTGCTGGTATACTTAGATGATATCACTATTTTTTCTAAAAGTGCAGCAGATCATCTCTTTCATTTGAGACAAGTGTTCCAAAGATGTAGAAGATTTGGGGTATCCTTGAATCCCAAAAATGTATTTTTCTAGCTCATGAGGAAAGCTCCTTGGCCACATTGTTTCCAAAGAAGGATTAGCAATTGATCCAGAGAGGGTTGAAGAAATAAAAGCACTGCCATTACCAAGTCATAAGAAGCCCTTCAAAGTTTCTTGGGAAGGATCAATTTTGTTTGGAGGTTTGTTCCAGATTTTGCAGCCCTTGTCAAGCCAATAACCATGATGTTGAAGAAAAGCATGGCTTTCAAATGGACAAGCTGAAGGTAAGGCAAGTTTTGAGGCAATTAAAGAAGCCATCTCACAAGCTCCAACTCTCATTAATCCAGATTTCTCCAAGGATTTTATCCTTTATGCATTTGGAGGTGATGATACAATCTCTGCAATTTTAGTATAGCAAGAACAAAGAAAATGTAGAGCAGCCAATTGCTTTCTTTAGCCAAAGCCTGGAGGACTATGAGGTGAGGTATTCTTTCATTGAGAAGCAAGTTCTTGTAGTGATTAGGAGCTTGAAGAAATTTAAGCATCTAGTTTCAAACAACAAGGTTCAATTATTGGTTTCTCATGTGGGAGTTAAAGACTTCCTCCTCAACAAATATTTAAATGAAAAACATGCAGGGTGGATTACTCATGTCATGGAGTATGACATTGAGATCAAAATCACCAAGCTGGTCGAGGAAAGGGATTATGTGAACAATTGGTCTTGAGAAAATCAATGGAAGCAAGCAATGGGAAAGATGTTGTTTTGGTGGTTGCAAAACAACCAAGAACAAAGAACATTCAAGAAGAGAATGATGGTGTCCTCACTCCTTGTTGGACCCAAGACATAATGCACTTCCTACACATAGGCCTATGCCCTCCAGAGATGAACAAAACCAAGAGAAGACACTTCAGATTGTAGGTTGTCCCATATGCACTTGTTGATGGTGTTTTGTTCAAGAAAGATGTAAATGGAGTGTTGCTGAGATGCATTGGGACAAACCAAATTAATAGAATGCTAGAAGAGTTCCATGGTGGATCAGCTGGGGGTCATTTTCTCCAAGAGTGATAACCCTCAAGATCATGAAGGCTGGCTATTATTGGCCCAAGGTATTTAGTGATTGTTATGCATGGATCAAGAGGTGCAAGAGTTGTGCATTCTTCATAGGCAAAGGAAAGATTAGTTGCCCTTCCATTGCACCCAATTTCAGTTGACCAGCCATTCATGTAATGGGGTTTGGACTTCATTGGAGTCATTAACCCAAACTCAAGCCAAGGACACAAGTGGATTCTAACAGCAACAGATTACTTCACCAAATGGACTGAGGCGGTGGCACTCAAAGAAGCAAATGAATCTAGCATTCTAGACTTCTATGAAGGGATAGTAACCAGATTTGGTGTACCTACCACTATAATATCAGATAATGCTTTGGCATTCATAGGATCAAAGGTAACTGAATGGGCTGTTAAAAATGGGATTTATTTGAGCACTTCATCAAATTATTACCCTCAAGGTAATGGCCAAGTTGAGTCTACCAATAAGAACTTGTTAAGGATCATCAAGAGGACTCTTGATGAAAATCAGAGGACTTGGCATACTAAATTGAAATCAGCCTTGTGGGCTGATAGGATAACTCCCAAGAGATCACATGGTAACTCTCCATTCAAACTTGTTTATGGAAGAGAGGCAATTTTCCCATGTCACTTGAGTTGCCAACGTTGGAACTCATGAAGCAATTGGAGTTGTTGGAGTTTGAACCCATGGAGGTTAGATATGTAGAATTGATGGAGCTCCAAGAAATCAGAGAACAGAAGCCCAAGCAATGGAGAAGGATCAAGCCTTAATCAAGAGAACCTTTGATAGGAAGGCTAAGGCTAGAACCTTCCAAGTTGGAGATCTAGTGTTGAAATGGGATGCAAGACTGAGAAAAGCCGGAAGGCATTCAAAGTTTGATGCCATTTGGAGTGGCCCCTACATGGTCACAAAGTGTAAGAACAACAATGCCTTCCAATTGTCTACATTGGATGGTGAAGAACTGCAGATTCTAGTTAATGGAATCCATCTAAAGCATTGCTACTAGAGGGAAATTCTCCACCTTGTATATATTAGCTTATATTTTCATTCCTCCAAGTGCTTGTGCACATTGTTTTTTTGTAGCTTAGTTTCCATTTCCCTAAGTGCTTTGGCACAAGCTTGTTGTCCCAGAAATGCATTTTTGCAGGCCATGTTCTAGATCAGATGATGTTACTACTCACAATCTTCCTCCTTGTAATTTTCTAATCAGTTGGGGGTACTAAGAAGTATTTTTGATGACTCCATGCCCAATGAATTGCTTCAGGCAACTAGTAACTTCATCCAGTAGGCAGATGACCCCTCTGAGTCACCAAAATTGTTATCCAAAATAAGCCCCTTGCTTATTTTGTCTAACTCCCTTCTTTTTCTTCCTTCCTTGTGCCTCAGTCAAATTTTTTTCACTTTTAGGAACTCAAAATTTTCTAGAAATGGTTTCATTGGATAGAATCTTCTCATCTTTCCAGAAAGGTAAATTTTTCCTCTAACTCCTTGTATTTTTCAAGTTATGGCTCGGTGGAGTTTGAGAGGGAAATTTTCCCTAGGGAGGTCCGCGACCAATAGGAAGTTGCCACGTGGCATCGGAATGGTGGGGAGCGGGGAGATTTTGAAAATTTTCCAAGTATGGTGGGGTGCACAAAGGAATTTTTGGCCTAAAGGCCCGCTAGCCAATAGGAGGAGGCCACGTGTCTTTGGGGTCGTCGGAGTTTGGAGCGGGGGGAAATTTGAAAAAATTCCAAAGTTGGCGTAATGGGGAATTTTGGAGCGAAGGCCCAGCCAAGAATCAAAACCGGCACATGTGTCCTGGAGCAATGGAGGTGGATGGGTGGAGTGAAATTTTCCCTTTTGCTAAAGTTTGGAAAATAAAGTGCAATGAAATCCCGCCCTTGATGGCCCGTGCCAATTAGAGCGTGCCACGTGTCCATGTGGCCAGTGAAAATCTTAAGGCGGGCCCACAGAGGAGAAAGAGCTTGTTCAGGCCCGAGGCCAATGACAAGGTACCACGTGTCCCATTCGGGAAATGGTCGAGTGAAAGGAAAATTTGGAAAATGCCCCCGAGGGCCAATAAGCCACGCCACGTCCTCGGCGTCGGGCCGGCGGAAATTTTTGGAAAATTTTCCAAAGACCAAAAAGGTGTAAAATGGTAAGGGGAAGGCCCACGTCCAATCAAAATGTGCCACATGGCATCAAAATGGTAGGGTGGAAATTTTTGGGGAAATTTTCCCAAAGGTCAAAAAGAGGGAAAATTTTAAACTTTCGGCCCGCCAAAACTCAATTTTGCCCTAGTTTTGCCCTAAATCTTTAGAAGGGCATAACTTTTGATCCAGAGCTTGGATTTTCATGTTCTTGGTGTCATTGGAAAGATGGTGAAATTATCTACATGATGAGGGCTCAATTTTGTGTTTTGGTGGGGTTTGGAGAGAGAAAATCAAAAACACCTCTAGCATGGGAAGGAAGTAGAACTGACGTTTCAACCACCATTTTAAATGAAGTATGGCTTCCATTCTCTCCCAACATGGTCAAAAACATTGGGAATGAACTTTCAAGGGTACCCATGTTGTTTTAATGCAATTTGGTTGGTGGTTGAAGCATCCTTTCATGTTTTCCCATGTTTCTTCTTCTGGCTCGCATTTTCATTGTTAAAAGCCAGATTTGGCTCATTTGTAAAGGTTGGACATTTTTATGTTTTGCAGACTCCCTCTTCACCCTAGAAAGTGATTTTGTGGAATATCAGACCTCTTTCAGACTGCAACTTGTTTTCTACCTCTCTGCTATTGTAATGCATGTATTTTTGAATGGGAATGACAGTGCAAGCTCTATGAATGAGTTTCAATCCTCTTCTTGTATTGTTTTGCTTCATTTCTGATCTTTCATTACATTTTAGTAGTTTGTGTATGATGTTTGTTACATTCCTTTAATCTGTGTCAATTTGTAGAAGTAAATGTTCACCACTCCTTTGGTGTATCACCTTGTTAGTATTAGTTTTATTTCTTTTACATCCTCTACCTCTGTCCCCTTGGAATTTAGAGTAGGATTTGATATTAAACCTCTGCAATTTTCAAGTTATACATCGTGATCTTTCCTTTCTTTAGAAAACAACTTGTCAAGTCATCTAAATACACAACAATGCATTTCCCTTTCAAACTTCCAAAAGCCAAGTCCATGGCCCTCTGGAAAGTAGCACCAACATTGATGAGACCTAATGGCCATCCTTTTGTATGCAAAGGTGCCCCAAGGAGTAGTAAAGGTAGTCTTGTGTTGATCAATGTATTCACCTCTACTTGATTGTACCCCAAGAATCCATCCAACATAGATAGCATCTCCGAGCCTGTAACAACTTGTAAAACTTGGTCCATCATGGGGAGAGGGTAGTTTTCCTTTAAAGAACCCTGATTTAGATTTCTAAAGTCCACACAGATCTCGAATCTCACCATTCTTCTTCCTAACATGCACTATATTAGCAATCCACGTTGAATGGTGGATGGGGAAGATGATCCTAGCCTTCAAAATATTTTGTATTTCTTGGAAAATTGTATCAACTATCTTTGGATTATATTGCCTTTGCTTTTGTTTGAAAGGTTTGATCCTAGGCTTTAGAGGAATGAAATGTTACATTTCTTTAGGCTAAAAACTTTAATATCATCATAAGAGTAAGCGTAACATCAACATACCTCTTTAACAAATTCACCACCTTCTTTTTCTCTTCATGAGTGTAGCATTTTCCAATGTTGACCATTTTAGGATCATCAAGACTCCCAATATTCACTTTCTCAGTCTCAAAGAAATTTCCGGCTCCTTGGGAAACTTTAGACTTCATATATCTATCATGTTTATCAAAAAGATCCTCTAAACTCACCAGCCCTTTAGGGATTTTTTTGCCTTTTAGTTTGATGCATCCATCTTGATCCATCTCTTCTTTGACACCCTCTTCATTTGATGACACACACTCTCTAGGAAGATTGTCACTTCCTTCAAAGTATAGCTGATCAAAGTTGTCTCTAAGCTCCAAGAAAGAAATCAAATGTTGGTCATCATTAAAAACTTGCCAATTATTTGCATTGTCAGGAACACTAGGTCTATGGATCATCTCAATGGTGAATTTTTCTTGAGGAAAATCAGGGTGAGGAATCAACAAGGACCTCGAAACATCTAGAGAGTCATCCCTAGTGTTCCTTTCCCTTAGCACAACTTCAATGGAAAAAGCATCAAAGAATTCGATGGAATCCTAGACCAAATTCCTAGTGTTTCAACCTTTTGTTCTTTACCTGATAAAGGTCTCTAACTTGTTTTATAATTAACTCTGCATCCCCACGAGAAAGAAGGTTCTTCACTCCCATCTCCATTTCCATGCTCAACCCAAGAATGAGGACCTCGTACTCAGTAGTATTATTGGTATTTTCAAACTAAAACTTGAAGGAGAAAGGATGAACCTTACCCTCAGGAGAAATGAACACTACACCAGCTCCAGAACCAGCTGAAGAGAATCTCCCATCAAACTCCAAAGTCCACACACCATTAGGGTCAAGCAACACTCCCTTTGACAGACTTGTCTCCTCTTGTGACATGATCATGTAGCTCCCATGCCCTATGTCTGCATACATATTTGTGCTTTAGGATCATCTATCTTTTGCACAATATACTCTTCTTGTTTCTCAGGCGTAAAATACTTCATCTTACCACCGATGGGGATTAAGGCATGTGAGCATTTGGATTTCCCCTCCTACCTCCTTGTAAAAATTTCTACTCAATAACAACCCATATGAAGGAGGAATATCAGCTACCCAAATGGTAGATAAGACCCTTTTCTCTGGAAAAGTAACTAAAGCTACTTGTGCATCTTTAATTCTACCAACCAAAGGTACTTTCTTACTTTCCATGGAATAGAAAGATCCATAAGTGTGGGTTAGGGTTACACCCAAAGCTTGGGCCACTTTTGTAGGAATTACATTATTTGAAGCTACCGAATCTATGACACAATTATCGAGTTTATGGTTAGCTATGAGAAGGGTCACATATAATGGTTCAATTTTATCATTAGGAGACATGATTGTAGCCACAAGGCTTGATTGAGGTGAGGAAGAGGGAGTGGGTAAAGGCCTTTGGAAGAATAGGATGGGTTTAGATTTGGAATTTACAAAGTTAACCATTTTGGCAAAGGCTTTAAGATGGGTTTGATAGAATTTAGTCTCGAAATATGAATATTGGTATTCTTAAGATGGTTTATAATGTTTAAACATCCAGATGTGGATGGGGAATCACTATTAGGAATAGGAGGATCTTTTGATCTATCACTTTATCATTTGTTGGAAAAAAATTCTTAGAAGCGTATAGAGGAAGAAGGACTAGAAGAGCTTACCTTTTGAGTGGAAGTAGTAGGAATAGGAGATCCTCTTTTTGCAACCACTAGGATGGTAATGAGGTACTCCTTGGATATTTTTACAGGTTACACCACTTTTTCCTTTTTGTTGGTCTTCTCCCGGGTCATAACAACATATGATTCACTATTCATGTCATCCACTATGTCATCATAGTCATCTTCATCATCTACACCTTCAGTGGTGAGGAAACGAACCCGAGAATCAGCCAGGCTCCTCCAGCTCTTCATCAACTTCCTCTTCTTGTTCATCATAGAGTCCATTTTATTCCTCATCATCAGGCTCAAGAACCTCACAAGTAGCATTGACAAGCACCTTGAGGGGTGGACCTTTAATGGCCAATTTAGTCTGAGGAGAAGGAAGGTGGTTCCTAGGCTGAAAATTCTTCCTTGGAACATCTTGATATGGAGCATGTTGAGCCAATTGTTTCTTGATGGAAATAAGGTCATTAACAAGCTTTTGCACCAACTGATCTATATTACCTATAGAAGAAAGAGAAGAAGAGGATGGGTCAATGCATGGTGTTGTGTCCCACTTGTTGTCTCGAAAATGCGAGCAAAGATGGTAAATGGGCAGTATCCAAGGTGGGTTCGCGCGAACACCTCGTTCGCGTGAACCCGTTTCGCACGAAGAGACACGCAAGCCGTTATCTTGCAGTGTGTCATAGTTGATCGAGGTTCGCGTGAACAACGGAGTTCGCGTGAACCCCTTTCACACGAAGGGTGTTCGCGCGAACCAACTGTTTATATAGTGGAGGCGTTGCATAGGAAATCATTTTCCTCTTCCCCACCTTCTTCGCACGAAGTTTGTGTGTGACTCGACTGATCCCACCACACGGACCCACCACACTAGTGAGCCCACTAGCGATGAAGCCCAAAGAATGACGAGCCCAGGTATGTTAGCAAAATCGTACCCATTTTTTAGCAAAATCGTAGCCATTAAAATACCATTTTTTGTAAAACCCTGGCTCATTTTTTTGTAAAACCCCATTTTTTCTCCTAAAAATGAATTAAATGTGAAGGTCAACTCTGAAAATACCTGGTTGGCCATTTTGTATGCTACATCCTTGTTACTTGTAAATGGTCTCTTTGACAAACCCTGATGGCAATAGGTAATATTTATACACTTCCATTATGTACGTCCAATTAGACAATAAAAGTATTCTTTTACCAGGTTCAAAGAAACTTGTTTTTTACAATGGACGATTATACTGTAGTTTCAAGCTAATTTTATCTAGCTTTATTTCTATTAGCTTTGATCCACGACTAAGGAAGAATTCATATGGTTATTACCTATACATTTTTCCAAGGTCCTCTTGGTTGCCCCAGTTGTTCAATGTATTTTTCAAGGGCTTCTTTTATGTGCTTCAAATTGTAACATAAAGGATATTTTTAGTTTTTAGAGAAATGAGTATATTGTGTAGCTCACATGACTACCTATGCCATACTAAGATCCCAATAGTGGCATAATTGTTGATTGGAGCCGAGATTGTAGAGTGCATTGCCAAAATACCGAAGGGCTCTTTGGCCAAGAATCAATCTTAAGGATGTCTATCGACATGTTATGGGCATGAACCTAGGTCATCATCATGGCAGCATTAGGTCTTTATTGGTAATGGAATTTTCTCATCGTTTGGATGGTACAATTGTGCTTATTATAGCAAAGCCAAAACATTCTTACTACAAGTGTTATATAATAAGGAAGAACTGTGAACATTGTGGTAAAACCATTCTTTTCAGAAATGTTGGGTTAAGCTTGGTATTCAAGTGAGTGTGAGTGTGAGCCAAGTGTGAGAAAAATAGAAACATAACCCACCAATCAAATCACTTCAAAAGCATTTATAAGAGTCACTTTTCAATGATAATGAATACAAATTCAATCAACTGCCTATTGACAGTAATTTGAACTTTTGCACTACACTATGTCAAGACCCGAGATCAAGTCAGAATACATTAAACTGAATCCAACTGGAAGGTAGGTTATTCTTAAAGCACATCATTTTATGCTCTAGGAAAATTGCTTGGCATTACTGTAGTATATATTACAAAAAAATCAGTTATCACCATTGAAGTGAACCCTATATGTATCTAGAATTGTTTTTTTCTAGGGGTGAAAAAAAAGCAAATATCTGTACAAAAGTGAAGGTAATAAAACCTGTAGGAATAAAAGTGTTGGAACATATCTCCTTCCACGTATCACCCGAATCTGATTGTATTTCTTCTGTGTGGCTTTTTCATGTTCCTCAACTTTCTATTGAAATGGCAACTACACTATTAGTTGTACCGCACAAGTTATCATTAACAACGACATTAGGAATTTTGACTCGTAGCCTCTTTCTTGTCCCATAGACCAATGATGCAAAAAAACAATCATTAGAATATATAAGGCTATTTGTCTTTCGCTTTCAGCCAATTTCCTGGTATATGTAGGAAGCTTCTCTATTCAGCTATAGTATTTTCTAATCAAGAGTATACAATACAAAATGCACAAATACTTTGCACAAAATGATAAAGTCTCACAGTTGTACTTTGGTCATACAAGACATCCTACATAAGGTTGAATAATGCCACACCCTTTTGGCTTGGTGTTTGGCCCGGAGGCTGTTCTACCAATGGAATTCATGTTACCGTCCATGCGTATTGCATGCATAAGAGGTTTGGCTAATGAGAAAGCACTTGATGGGCACATTGATAAATTGATGTAGTTGGATGAAAGCCGTGCTTTATAACACGATGGAGTCAAAAGCAAGAAAAAGGTCATACATAAGGCATGACATGATAGACATATTAAGGATAAGAAGCTTGAAGTTGGACATATGGCTCTTCTTTATGATTCAAAGTTTTTGTGTCACCGTGAGAAGCTTAAAGTGCATTGGTTGGGACTGTATGTTATAAATTATATACTTGATTAAGGCACTTACCAGTTAGAGGCGTTGGATGGAACATGGTTTCCTAGTTACTTCAACGGGAGTAGGCTGAAGCCCTACTATAAATAAGTCTTATTGGCGTTTTAATAAGGCAATATTACCATTAGATTAGGTTTCACTTAATGCATTCCCTTTATATGTGTTTCCTTCATCATTGCTATGCTTTGTCAATTTAGTTTAGTGTTTTGTGTAATAAGCACATGTGTATGCCAAAAATGATTACTATCTAAGTGTTTTCATGTGCAAAGGACCGTGCATACCCTTAGTGTGGGGTGGAGTATATACAGGGTACATGGACCAAGTTTGAATGTTATTTAAATATTGATATACATAAAGAGATTTTGTGAAGGTCCAGATAGAGAAAATGTTCTCGAAATGAAGACCATGTATGGATAAATAGACACATGATGTAATGCGAGGTAGGCTGCAGTAGTGGAAACTACTTAGTGAAATTCGTAGTTGTGAAGTACTTCGGCATATGAAGGAACGTGAAAGGAAGTCGTGGCAAAGGATTAGTCAACACATCGAGAAGGTTATCACTGTGGCGTGGAAAAATTAGTGCGAAAAAAGGGAAGAAATGTTAGTGCAGAAAAATTAGTGTGGAAAAGGGAAGAAACTTCAAGTTAATGCGAAGTACGGTGGTAGTTGGTGAGCTATAAATGCAGAAACTTTTTAAAATCTATATAAGGCGCTGTTATGAAATCATTTTCACCTTTGCGATCAAGATCATTCGAGTGAGTTGTTGATGAGTGAGCTAATGAGTGAGATGTGAAGTGTGAAGATCTACAAACCAATTGAATTTTTCAGATTTACGCACTAGGGTGATTGTCGCTCCATTTAGAGTATTGTTTGAGCAAAGCAGAGGTGTGTGAGGAAGAAAATTGACAGTTAGGGTTTGGGTTTGAGTTAGGGCATGCGGTTTCATGTTAGGGCACACAAATTTAAGTTGCAGAGCTTGAAGTAGGTAAAAGAACACACCTTTATAGTTACCATGACACCAAAGAAAACACCTGGAGCGGCCTCTAGGGGAAGGAAGCAAAAGGACGTCGAGGTTGAAGTAGAGGACACCTCCAAAAGCCATTTCTCAGAGATGCAATACCCTGAAGGGGTTTACATGGGTCACGATTGGGACTCACACGTTCTCCAAAGTGCAAAGTGAGTGATTACAATCACAAAATGAAGGATAATAAGGATGAACTGGATAAGTTGTTGGTTGTGAAGACAAACAAGAGAACAACAGATGATATGGTTGTGTATGATGACACGGGCGAGAAGCTATTGACAAAGGTGGGAGCTTTACAGTTGTATGAACTCCCCTATTTTGGAAAACCAGAAAAATTATAATGAGTGGGCTGATGAGCAGAGTCCATGAGGACTTCTTCTATTTTTCCAAGCAACGGATGAGGCTCACCATGCCCTTGGTTGGGAGTTTGACAACACTTAGGAGTTCAAAATGAAGTGAGTAGTGACTTGTCAGACAAAGAAGGTATAATGGTGAAAAGGAAGGCGTTGGGTTACATCAAGGGAGGGCGTGAAATAAATATTGACAAACTACAGAAGTACCCATTGGTCTAGGTAGCAACACACCTCCTCGCAAATTTAAATAACTATGAGCGGTGGTCACAGGTAAATACATTGTGGCTACACATAGCAAAGAAAATGATTGAAGGTGTAGTTTACAACTTGGCGGGTTTCATTGTTGAAACCATCATTGAGGAAGCACACGAAGGTGATAAGATAAGTTTCGGCATGATCCTGTTATCCCTTATTTTTGTAGAAATTGGAGTGCTCAATGGGCCTAAGGATAAAGTTTGGCAATATCCCGAGGAGAAGAAATCTCTTGCAAAGAGATTTAAGAAGTATACTTGTGATGGGACCATGAGTGGCCCCTTTAAACAGAGGGAAAAATTGTGGTATGAGCGACTCCACGCCGCGTTTGAGGAAGAATGGAGAATACCCAAGGAGCTTCCTTCGGTATTAGATAAACAAGTACAATTTGCAGTATACCAACACTTTTGTATTGCACGCTTTGGGATGAAGGACGGGAAGTGGGGCCCTTGGTGTAAGCTCCCTTATGCCTTCACCACACATTATTTTGAGGCATTTGTACATAGGTTTTCAGACGTGTGTCGGTTGATTTTCAACGCAAATAAGGTAGATTATGACTACCACTCACTGAGGAAGACTTACGTTTATCCAGGTATGTCCGTGTACACTGAAAGATTAAGTTATGATGATATTAACATGAAGGCAATGAGTTTGGCCATTACTTCCATCGGTAAATCCTGTCTTCTGCTCACTAATTCTGAACCTGGAGTGCTCTTTTACTACAAAAGAAACTCCAAACCAGTCTTTGAAAACATTAAAGCTTCCTTTTACTCCGAAATCTATAATAAGGCTGAATTTAGAGTAAATCTCGGTTTTCGCCACCTTGTTTTTACGGCTAGATTTTTGAAAACCTATAATGTCTTTTTTCTGAAAAAATGGAAGTCTAACACCCGATCTCCTCAAACTACCTCAAAACAGTCAACTATTCCGCAAGTGCAGAGATGAACTCAATGCTTCTTCTTTCACTTTCACATCAAAACATTCATTTCCCTCTAAATGGAAATGAAAATGCGGAGCCGTAACTGCAGATTCACGATCGATACATGCAAAAGCCCCTAATCTTCAACATTTTCACCAGAATTACCACAGTACAAAAAATAACCATATTAGAAACAAATTCAAATTCTTCAACAAGCTCAAATCATAACCTTACTTCGATATTTTAGCCAAAATTACAACATATTGAGTTTTCTAAGGGCAATGAAAAAATATAGCAATATAACAAACAAATTAAAACTAGAAAGCTTCAATACTGACGTTTCAAAGCTAAAAATTCCAAAATCCGCTCAAATTTTAGCCGAAAATATAAACACATCTTATTCTACATTTTTCACGTCACGAAATAAATATAATCATATGGCAAACAAATTTGAGCTTATGTACTGATGTTTTCATGCTAAAAATTTCCAATAACCGTTCGAAATTGAGCTAAAGAGATAACCTATCTTTTTCACCACCAAGAAAATACTAGCACTGTAGTGAAACTGATTATACCACCGTCTTGTAAAGCTTAATTTTTTTTACAAATTTAGTGGAATTAAAAACCTACTGTATTAGAAGGCTCTCCTGCCAGATTTTGTCATTAAAGGTGTCCGAATTTTAGCACATTCAGAAAATCTTAACTTGTATTCCAATGTTAAGGTGAATGCAAGCCTGTTCGCAAACAACTCGGAGGTCAAAGGTTCCAGTCACAACAACTCACAAGAAATGAATTCCTTCTCCAAAGCTCCTCCTGCCATTGCTGTTGTTTCAAATGCATACACTGGGTTTAAAGATTTGCCGCATAAATTATTAGTACTGCTTGAGCCATGATATTCCCTTCCTCTTTCTCAATTCCTGCAACAATGTAACAACCACCCAACTGGCACTAAACTGATACCCAAACCTCTGGAAAATGGTGGTACAGAGGAAAAAGAGCCTTGGAAACTATCATTTCCACTCTTTATCTGGATGTAGTTGCAGACATGCTAAATGATGACAAATTAGGGAGGAATTAGGCGGGGTGGCTATATTTGAAGGAGCCTAAAGTTGTTGAATTGAAGGTGTGTCAACTGAAACTACTTTGCTGTAGTGATAAGAATGTATGCAATCTCAAGTCTTGTCTAGCTCTGATGAATAAAAGTGTTGGTTAAGTAGCCTGGCAACTTGCAAGTTTTTGGGCAGTTTTTAATATTTTCTAACCACTTTTTCATGACTACTACTCGTCCCATAATACAGTTTTAAAAATAAATATTCATCCTTCGGTGAAATGTGTAAAAATCATGTCATGGAGGTGCGCATTTCTAGACGATTTTTGCTCTACGGGGAGAGAGTTTGACTCTCATATGTCGTACAGACTGGTTTTAAATTTGATCGTTGTTTTAAAAAAATTGGTGTGTTTTTAAGTGTGAAATACTTGTGAATTTGTAAAATAATTATGTGCCATCCAGTGCTTATCTCAGTCTGAGAATCGCAACGTAATGTAGAGAAGGCTTGCTGAAGCAGGCACTACACATTCTCCTTACTACACACAACCCCTGAAAATTCTTCCAAATATCTTCCACTATTAAAGACCTATACTTCAAAGAAAACCTTTTCACACAATAAGAAAAAACATTTCCTGCATCAAAAATAGGGAATTTAAGTTTTCTGCAAGCAAACTTCTACGAAATACTCTTATACATATATATGGCAAGCGAAAAAATTCAGCAAAGACTGTATACTCTTATACACATGTATGCACGCCAAGTGTTTAACAAAATGATTGAACAAGATATCATCTTGTGCAATGATTGAGCAAGATATCATCTTGTGCAATGATTGAGCAAGATATCATCTTATGCAATGAGATCACAAGCCAAGACACGAGGTTTCCTCATGAGACATTCACATTGTTTCACCAAATACTATTCCCAATTAATACACCTTTTTCAATATTCTACCAGCCTATACGTTACAATTTTTATTGCAACAATACTTAGCAGTATATCTGTTATTTTTTAATTAGTCTTTGTAAGGTATTCAAATCTCTTCTATAAATTTGAGCCATGGAGAAAAATACATTATTTGAGATATATTTTTATAAGCAAACGATGTACTTAATTAAACTTGTCAATTGATTTTCTTTTTCTTCCTAATTTTTGTGATCGATATTTTTTGTCGTAGAAATGTTGGATTATTATAACCCTTCCATTCGGAATTAAGACCAGCCCTACAAATTTAATCATTGAATTGCGGCCTACGGGTTCTGAACTACCCAGGAAGCACATCTATTGTTACCAATCTATCCCACAAGCCTGGACATCCGATTCACTTGGATAACCACATTCTCTCCTGAAAAAACCTACTTCGAACAGTTACATCGAGTTTACACTGGTTTCATGCACAGTAATAGGATTATGCAACCTGTTTTAGGATAGTCGAGAGATGCTCTGAATTTTGTAGAAACCTCTCTACAACTAGGTGTTCAAAATCATTAGTTTGATTATGATCAGGTGAAGCCTGTGGGGCACTCATAATTGCAGGGAAGGAGAAACCCATATAATGAAAGGACTGGGAATCGGTGGAAAAGTGGCGAAGAAGGTGGAATTTCGGATGCACAGATGGAAGGGTATAAGGACTAGACCTAGGGCTGGGATGCTTGAAGAGGTTGCAAATACAATCATACGCACCAGTGACCAGAGGGAACTCAAAGCCTTTGTTGCAATGCCAGATACTCCTTCAAATGACAAGCTTCCTGTTGTCTTGCTAATTCACGAGTTTTGGGGGTTAACTCCTGAAATTTGTGGGTATTTTTCATTCTTAGTTCTCTGCGTACGTTGTTTCTATTTCTGCTTATTTACATGTTGGTGGGGTATGTGCGCATGCATATGAGCATGCTTGTATGATTTGGAAGTTTGATCTATCCAATGTAAGTTCCATTATTGTTGCCTTAAAGCTGATGCAGGGCATCCATGGTTAAGTGCTTCTTTACTAATTTTAGACTAGTTTTCTAACAATAATTTCGTGTTCAGCCTTACAAGGCACAAGGTAAATATTGCTTTTAGATCACGACTCATGGCTAAGCCGGACGCTAATTTGGCCCAATGGGATTTCTTTCTATTTACTTTATATGTTGTTCAAATTTTTTATCCTTTATTTTTGACTTCGTGATTAAGTTCGGGAGAAAATGCAATCTTAATCAGGAACCTACACCTAGAGAATAGAAAATTATTTCTGTACCAGAAGTTAGTCCGGTTAGAAAGTTAAAGAGTCAGTTCAATTAGGACATTAGAATTAGTGCAAGCAGAGACGAGGAGTGATCATTTTGCATAGATAAAAAGAGAGATTCGAGATGGTTGGGACCTAGGAGATTGTTTGCGGGCACAGGGGAACATTTTATTTATAACTTAACAGGGTTTCTATTGGGGCCTACACCATAACCATACAACAAAAGATACAGTCTTTCATCTTTTGAACGATTGGGATAGGAATGTTACCCTTGGAAGGTCATTGAGGACCAAGGCCAGTCAAATGATAAATCTTGTGCAATGTCATATCTTGTGTCATTTTGTATAAGAGAGAGAAAAATGTAATGCTCTTAGAGTAAGAAGAAAGATGAAAGAGTGTAAGAAACCGTCCGTAGAAGGTTGATTTTGTAGTAATAGATTAGTGCAATATCTTGTTGTTTTATATAATGGAAGTCTTGATTCCCTAGCCTCTTATGCATTGCAGTTTTGATTAGTGTCCGTAGTTTCTATAAACAAGCATAGTTGAGATCGCATGCATAGTTTTAGTTTGTACTCATGTTTTGTCAAATACAACGTAAGCTAATTTCCGTAGCATACACAAATGAGTCCAAGGAGTAGAATACAATCGTAGCATGTCTTGATGAGGAAATTTAGGGACCACTGTAACAATGGTTCCGTTGCTGGACCTGAAAATGTTGAGATGGCTACAAGGGAAAAGAGATGACCATTTTGCGAAAGAAGAAGCTAGTTGGCATAACCATAACCATAACCATATAGCAAAGTTAATTCCCAAAGCTAGTTCAGGTAGCTCAGGAGGCACCTCTTACTCAGAGGCGCATTTACTTCCCATTACTCGGATGGCAATCCATAGAGACATAGATTGTCCTTATCGTAACATGTAAAGACCAGCACAACAATTCAATTAGGAGTAACTTGAGCATTAAAAATATAGGTGCAATCATAATAATGATTACCATAACCTTACTTGCAGAACAATTAAAAGAAAATAAAAGGCAATGAAAAATACGAACATTCATTTATTATTAAGGAATTTTCTTACTTAATTACTAGAAATAAACAGCTTCCTTGAAATGTTAAGTTGATTTATCCCTGATTTTGTATACAAACACTGTGATGACATCAATAATAGATTACAAATAATTTCAATGTTTTTGTGATTTTTAAGCATGCATAAGTGGTCAACTTGTACATGTGGAGATACAGTTGCATTAGACATGTCTTTTACCGATGTGTTTTGTTGTTTAAAATTGGATTGGTGTTCTATTTGATTGTGCTAATTTTTTATCATATGCACAAAAATTGTGTTCCAGGGAAAGGTGAATCCCACTCAATGTGAGGCTTTGACAATGGTTTGTGCCCGGGTAAACTTACATTCTATTCTAGAAACATTGCTTTGACTTTAAGATCATCTAAATGTATTCCAAACTTTTCATTTCTGAACTTTGCACCATCACTTGGTATAGTTTTCTATCATTGTGAATATGAGCCTATGACATGTAAAACACTAGCTTATGACATGTATATTTAAGGTACAAATATTGTTACGGATGCAAGCGATTGTTTCCTAAGTTGATATATGATATCATAGCCTTTAGGTTATTATGTAGTTTCCTAATTACGTGCACCAAAATTTATTGTGTGATGTTGTGTAGGAACTCAACGATATGTGCAATATGTTTCTTGCATTTGATTAGATGGGAAATTTTGTAATTTATGTGATTTGTAATTTATGTAATTTATTTGATTTTGTAATTTATTTTCTATATTAGTTGCATTGAAGCTTGAAAATTTCATATTTCTGTTTTCATTAATATAGGAGAATATCTTAGGGATTTTTTTAAATTAAAAGTACTATTAATTAGAATTTTACTTTCATTTTTTTTACAGTCATGGCTTCTTCTGCAACAAGAAATCAAAATTATAGCTGAATTCTGCTCAGTAGTTTTGGAACTGCAACTTTTAACATCTCAAATTCTGGTAGTAAATGATATAATATGCTCAGTCATTAAACAAATTTCAAAGTGTACTATTAATGTGAACGTAACCATGCCAAAAACATGTAATTTCATACTAAAAGAATTATAACACACCTCCTTGCAAATTTAAATAACTATGAGCGGTGGTCACAGTAAATACATTGTGGCTACACATAGCAAAGAAAAGATGAAGGTGTTGTCTACAACTTGGCGGGTTTCATTGTTGAAACCATCATTGAGGAAGCACACGAAGGTGCTTAAGATAAGTTTCGGCATGGTCTGTTATTCCTTATTTTTGTAGAAATTATGCACTTAGTTTTAATTGTTTAGGAATTTAAATATTAAATAATCAAAACATTTTTGTTATATACGTAATATATTGAACACATCAACTTGAGGGTTTAATTTCTCCTTTTAAGGTTCCATACATCCCCCTTTATGGTCAAATTTCTTGTAAAAAATTTATTTATCCCTTTCCAAGTACATGTAAAAATATAAGTTTCTCATATTATTACACCTAGATTTCTTGGTGTATTCATGTTTACAGTTTATGAGATCTAAGACAATTAGGTGGATTACAACTACTAGGTGAAGTTCTAGATTAAATGATGATATTGTTGATAATATTCAAATTGCTTCAATTTAATATTATGCTCGTTTATGATGGAAAATGCTTCTTGTTAATAATAATTATGCTTCTTATTTTCCTAATAAAAATAGGGATAATGAAAATGTGAATGCTAATACCTGTTGTCATTGAATCTTAGTCTATACCTCGAGATCTCCTTGGTTGTTGACTTGCTCCTGAACACTTTTTGGTCCTAAGTACAACCAAATGGCTATGTTTTAATATAAAAGTCAATTTGAAACACTAGACTCATACCTTAATTTAATCAAATTAACTGCCTACTCCTTACTACTAGAAACTATTTCCATTTATCAAATGAAAGCACAACTTAACATATTTTAAAAACACCATTAATATTTGCTCATTACATCTATAACCATACTATACATTCATCCACTTTACTCGTAGTGCCCCACACTTTTAAAAAAACAAATAAATAAAATAAAAGTTTTAAATTAAAAGCTCGTGTTTTTTTTTTTGAGGGGCGGATTTAGGGAAAATTTGGGACTGTGTTCCATTGTTTTGGTTTTGTGTGGAGAGAGGGAGTGTTGTCGCCACCGCCACCATGGGAGGAAGCTCTGAAATTATTTGTTTGTGCACCCACCTGTGTTGGCCGCAGATGTTACACCAAACAATGTGCTTGGGTACCTTTTGTTCTCTTCACAGAAATGCCTTGCCTAATGTCATCCCCTAGAGTGCCATATGTTTTTGGTGGCCTGTGCCAGTATCCTCCCTGCCTATATCAAACCTGAGCTCTGTTCTTACGGGGACAACTAGCACGAGATGTGGTAGTCGAAATCTTGGGGCGTTGTTCTCAATGTTTAACTGAGATGAAAGAATGAACCGGCTTCTCATGGAATATGATTCTGCAACATTCGAAGGTGTGGGTTCCTTCATAAGGTAGTCACACTGTTTTACCATATGCAACAAACAAGTCTACAACCTAAACAGTGCGGCAGAGATCATACTCCCATCCTATGCACAGAATGGATTTGTTGAAAAGGCATGTGGGGTGTTTGATAGAATGCCTTAAATAAATGTGCTTCATAGACTACAATGATGGCGGGATGTGCAAAAAAAAAAAAAGAGTTGTTGAAAAGGCCTTGGAAACTTTCAAGCAAATGCATTTGGTACGTGTTAAGCTAGACTCCACAACCTTTTGCCAACATCCTTTCAGCCCGCGCCTAGACCTGCGTGGGCTTCCATCAAAGCATAAAATATTGATGGACCTTGTCAAATGTTGTAGTTTCCAATGCCCTATAGACAATGTTACAGCGTTTGACCAAATGAAAAATGGGACAATAGCTCTCTGGAAATGCATTTTTGGCAGCGAAACACGATGGAGAGACATGGTTTTCCTCATGGGACAGTCACACTATTTGGCATGTGCAATAAACAGATCTCCAACCTGATAGTTTTTATTCCCAGTGTACTCTAGGTCATGTTAAAATAAGAGTTTTGACATAGGGAAGGGACAAGACGTATGTCGATTTTGGAGTTGCAAGTATTATGGTATATAGGTGGCTGGAGGGACAATGTTGGTTGCTCTATATGCCTAGATGGGTTGTTTAAAAGGTCTTGGATCCTCCCTAGCCAATGCAACAAACAAGTTTCCAATATGATTAGAGTTTATTTGTTGCACACGTTGGAATATAGTATGTTTGGTGTGGACATCAACCTGTTTTATCAAGGCATAGAAAACAAGATGTTTTTGTTTGCAATGTAACTTCCCTGGTAGACGTGTATGTAAAATGGTGGAGCTGTGGATACTCGTGAAGGCGGCTCACAAAGTTCCCAAGCAAGATGTTGAACCGAAGCTTGCGGCTTCGACTGAATTCATTCTCCAGGCATGGTCCTCCTTCCCTTACCTCTCATAATTCTCATGTTTTAGTTCTCTTTTGCAACTAAATAGAATTTTAAATTATTAGGATTTTTAATACAGTTAAATGTCCCTTCAACTCGTTGCAAAAAAATAAATTATCGTGCCGTAACTCACGAAGTCATTATAACTCGTCTACTTTAAACCATGAACTATCACCCTCACTTCGAGATGATTTAGAAAACTCTTACCCATCTTGATCACCCTAATATTGTTTTATCGACCAGATGAATTTGACTCCCCATTGATAAAGTTAACCCTCTCCCTGTTTTAAATAGTTAAATTTTGTATTTTTCAGAGACTCACCAAGTACCCTTCGTAACTCTAGAAACGAGATGTGAAGTTTAATTCGTGTACCTTGATATACGAGGAGTCACCTTGACCTTTGGTTTGACCCGAAACAAGCATATGACATCCTTTTGATGCTCTTATAGGAGCCCTATTAAACTCAAGTTTACTGTAGTAGAAAGCTATCAAATCTAGAAATTTGGCTTTCATTTTGAACTACCATTTGAAACCTGGATAGAGAAATTAATTCCCGTCTTCACAAACCTCGAGTGTTTATACTAGACAATTGCATGGAACATTCAATTTAGGGAAAAACACTTTTCGGGAAAGTTTGGCGAAGCCATTTTAGAGGCCTTGATCGCGGTTTGACGAGGTCAAACTGGACCAATTTCATCTTGTCGCTTCAGAAAACTTGTCACCTTTTGAAAATGGTTTTCTAGTTCTCAGTCCCATCGACTCTCATGAACTCTCCTTATATAGGGGAACTAGTAGGAGATGTCTCCTTGCGTGCTCCTCCATCGAATGTTAGTTTTAAACGTGGTTTTCTAAGCCCTCGAGCTAAATTTGTTCAATTTGCCTTTGGATCGGCTATGATCAATAGCCCCAGAAAATTAGCCACCAAATGCAAATCGTTTCTCTCTTTTCAATTACGCAATTTCTGCATGAATTCTTGGTATATCTGGGGACATGTAGAAACTTAATCATGGTGTGTGTTCTCATCAGAAGATAACTTTTGGAAGCGGTTTCTTAGCCTCCGAGCCCATTTTAAACGTTTTGAAACTAGTGAGAAAATGTAAAAATGGAAAGCTGCAGGAATCTCATAGGGTTGCCAAATCACCCTGGAAACTTTTAACACATGTAAATAACTGTTTAAAACACCATAATGTAACTTGTTGTGTGCATTAGAACTTTTGACAAAATGGTGTTTTCTCTCTCTACCCTTCTCTTTCTCTCTCCTAGGTTACAAAAAGAAGCAAAATGAAATGTAATGGATACATGTCTCTAAACCTTTCTACTTCGATTTCAAATTTTTTATTATTATCATATGTAAATGGGAAACTGAAAAATGATAATTATGTTAGATTAGGGTGGATGCCATACCAGCAATTTATCGCTGATATCTTGCTCACATGGTTTTGCGGGATGAAAGAATGATGACATAAAGGTGTTGAGTAATTCAATGTTTATTTTTGGTAATATATTGAAAGACTTATTGTTGAAATTGGTAGTATGTAAAAGTCATTAGATTATTAAGTGCTTGAGAAAATTGGTATTTCTTTCATGGATGTTATTTTTATCCCAAAAATTTGTTATGGTAAAAGTGAAATACAAATGTCAAAAGGAATTGAAATTAATACTTTGTAGTGAACTTTCATTGTGCAATTAGTGGTTTAATAATTGGTGTTGCACTTCTTCCTTGAAAATGTAATAAAGGAACCTAACCACAAATAGATCAACCCTAGTTCAAAATTTGTATATAACTAACTTGCCGATGTGAATCCCTTAGCGTAGAAAAGCGTGACCTTCAAACGAACCAAGTTACACTCGATGGAACATCCTAGTTTAGGCAAATAAGATCCCAAGAGAGGGGTTTATCATCTTAGTAGGTACGTTTAGTGTCATCGACATAAACCAGACATATAGGAGCAACACAGTCAAATAAATCTTCTGCATTGAATGAATTTCTTGTGGGATCCAGATGACATCATGGAGCTAGAGAAATAGTGGTTCTATCACTTAAAATTTTGCTAATGAATAGATCCTCTTAGCTATAGGTGTTATCTTTGGCTAGTGATAATATAGCACTTTGATCCTTTACGGAGGGTTTATAGAGTGAATATGTTTTGAATCTTATTCTAATCTATAATGGAGCGTAAAGCCCTAAGTGAAAAATTGGAATGGAACTAAACCCTAGTTGACTAGGATGTTAACTTGTGGTTAGAAAACTATAATCTAACTCCTTGCATACGAAATTGTTTTGAAAGATGTTGATTTTAGAGAACCTTAGAAACTGAATTCTTGTCTCATAATCCCTTGTTATGTCATTTCATGGCATTCGGGAATAATAAATATTTCTTATGCGGAATCGTACAATGTAAAGATATGGGATCTTCATGAACATAGATCACTTGTGTTCATGTGTAGTTTATAATGCTCCTAGCCATGTACTTCCTTAAGATGTCAGACAAGTGCTTTCGTAACTCTTTTGTTTTGAGACGATGCTAAGAACGAGACCATAGTGTGATGTAAAAGCATATCATATAAGATGAAAACGAGATTGGAGATTAGGATTAAGGTCACTCTTGGAGTCCTTATAACTTAATTAAACATTTTCATGTGTTGCAAAGAATATAAATTGCCTTGGTGTGACCAAACTTCAAGAAAACAAAAGATATATAAATATAAATGGAAGTCCATAAGTTATTGAACTTTATTAACTATGGTAGCGAAATAACTATTCGTGTTCTTAGGAAAAAATATATCTTGAATCTATGTCTTCCTCAATCCCAAGATTTCATCTTGACATCACGTTAGATTCTCTTGGGTAGCAAGAGTAATTTGTAAACATTAAATAAACATTTGAGAAGCATATTCTTAACATAAGAACAAGATAATTGAGTACTTTATATGTGATTTGAATTGTGCCAAATAAGCAAGTAAGTTATGGAAATTTTCGTGATGCATAAAGGAAGCCAACCTAAATTGGTCGAATCAGTAAATTAAACGTGTTTGTATGTTAACTTGGTGAATGTAACACTCGATTAACTATGTTATGTTAACTTGGTGAATGTTTTACATCTTTTGAAATGAAAGCAAACATGTTAAGATATGTTTTGATCTTAAGAGAATGTGTTGCTAATTTGGATTCTTGCATCTTGTGATTTATTACATGGGACATGACAAATATTGTACTTGTGTGTTTCTTGATGTGACGACAAATTGTCGTATACTTGCTAGCTCTTGTTGTTGATTGACAACATACCCCGAATCAATTCCATTGATTCAAGTATGTTGAGTCCTCTTGTGATTTTACGTGTGTCGATTCACACTTGAACCGGGTGAGATTGTTATGAGCGTGCGGCGCTTTGTTTGCAGTGTGACAAGCTAGCACGAAAAAAGCCAACGCAGGGGTTGATTCTTGAACCTGTCTTGTCGAATTTGGGACCTCGTGAGGCAAGAAATGCCTGGACACGGGTGGCCTTGCACGCTTGATCGAAGGGCGGACGTCTGCTCTGCGCATTAACGTGAATGTTAGTAAGGAATTTGGATGGAAGTTGTTAGTGTTAGTGGTTAGTGTGAATTAAACCTAAACTAACCCTAAGGCCTAACATACATCCTACACTACTATCCTAAGTGGATTTTTAAATTCAAAAAAAAAAAAGGGGAAAATAAAACCTAAGGCTAAACTAAGACCTAGGTTGAAAACCATATGCAACCTAAACTAATCCTAAACTAAGGGGTACGCAGACCCTTGGGAGGAAAGGGATAAGGATGGAAAGGGCATTCATTGGCATTTAATAAACTGTCCCTACGTGGACAGCGCCAGTTTTGGCGGGGCAGGTAAGGAATTAGAGGCATCTATTTAGAAATAGAGCCAAATTCAGTTTTGCATGGAAATTTGAAATTTAAAAGCGCCAACTTGACCCAAGTGGCGGTGGCGTGGAAAATAAGGAAAAGGTAGAGCCTTAATTGCATTAATTGTTTCGGTCCTCGCGACCGGCTCACCTTGGAAACAACATGAGGAATTTGATTTTCATTGTTCGATTTGGTTTTGGCCGAAGTTGCTCTGCATTTGGTTTTTTGGTCTGGTTCAGTCGAACCAGCTCTTGGCATTTGACATTTTTCGTGGAGATTTGGAGGCTGTTGTTAAGCCTGAAGAAGGAAGGAAGTGTTGGAGAGTTTGTGCTGTCGCTGTGGAAGGAAAAATGCGGCAAACGAAGTTTTCTTGAGTTTGGAAAGAGATTACGAGGCATGTTAAGCCCTTCTCTTTAAAAACCCTTGCTTTGATTAAGTGTTTCATTAAAACAACCCTGCTCTTGGGTTGGATTGTGTGATTGTTGTTGAATCGATTTGATTTGGATTTTGTTGATTCTTGCTTTCTTTCTTTGGAAATGATAAGAAAAATGGCTTCTGGTTGCTTGGTTTGATGTGTTGTTACTCGAATCAAGTTGGGAAAATGATATACTATATTGGTTGCTGACAGTGTGGTGGTTTGAAATAGATATATTTCTTTCACTGATTCGTGATGTTTGAAAGTAGAACAGGCCGTGTTGTCGTTCCTTATAGTGTAAATGTTTTCCATTTAATGTAATCGTTTCTTTACTGTGTGTTTGGAATTGCCTTGTAAGTAAAGAGGAAATGGAAATACAGTTATGTATATTGCTGTGATTTGGGTTCCGTTGAATCTTGCTGTCATTTTGGAAATGATACAAAATATATTCTTATTGATCGATTGAGTTGATTTGTCCTTATTTTCTTGAAGCGAAATGCTTTCCTGTCGTGCCGGTTGTTTAACAGTATTGGGGAAATTGTCATATGTTCCACGGGCCTGTACAGGTTACTTGAGTTGTTTTTGACATTGAAACTATACGTTCTTTTGCTGATGGACTAAAATAAAAGAAGCATTAGTTGTTTGGAATTGTTTCTTATTGAAAGTTTCAAGGAAATAGATCCTTTTCCTTCTCGATTTTGGGATTTTAATGGAAATGGCATTCGGGGTTTCTTTGGGTAATCGAACTCGATTCTAATAAAGTAATAGCAGTATTTCATTTATGTGCCTTTCCTTGGATTGGATATAGACGAACACGTATTGGGTATTCGTGAAGTAGGAAAAGTGAATTGTTTTTCCTTCTGAACTCATTAATGAATTGTGTCTCTCCTTACGGTGTGGATAGGATGGTTTCATTGTGTTTTCTTGATACTGTTCGGTCTTCTTATTCAATTTGTAGACTTGCAAATATAAAAAGCTGGTTTTGTATTACGTGCAATGAATGATTATAATTCCTTCTTTTGTAATGAAAGGTTGACCCCATTGTTATCTAGCAGATCGTGGTTTGACCTTCTGATATTTTTTTTTTGTCTTGTGAATGCGAACTTGACTGGAATATTCATTGTTGTAGCACGTTGGATTGAAGTTGTACTGGCTATGTGAGATGCTTATCAATGAGAACGTTTGTTCTGTTATCTTTATAAGTTGAGCTGTCATGCTAAGAAAAACATGATTTGAGTGTTTTTATTTCATTCTGAATACAATGATTGTTTCTTAATGAAATCATAGAGAATGAATTCTTCTCTTTTTGCTATTTGGGACTCTGAAAGTAACATTGGAGTTTACAGTGCATATGACTTGATCTTGCTGTAGGTAACAACAATGTACAACTTGTTATTAAGAACTGTATGCGTTCAGAGGTATAAAAGATCATATGAATATATGCTTGCGTGATTGCATAATTGTTGTTGGTTAACTATACAGTGAAAGAAGTATGGAATCTTCTAGTATAGCAAATACCTAGTATGCATATTGATATGGCTTGCTCAACGATGAATATGATGTCTTACTAACCTGTTTGGTATTCATATGAACCGGAATAAAATGAAATTATTCTTGCTGCCGGAAAGTGAATTCCGAGTGGATTTTGTAAGTTTCACTCTGAACTGTTATCTTGAATTGTCCTTCGTTTGGTTTCCACTGTTAGGACAGTCATGTGGAAAGAAATAGAGATATGAATGAATGTTTTAGAAAAATGATCTTTTCTTCTTTCATTCAGTTGGAAATCTGGAATTCGTGAATAATGAATTTTATAGTGCTTAGATGGGAGCAACTATATGCATTGTTGTTCGCTTTCTTGTCTGTACTTGATTGCTTGGATTCTAATATGACGCATGAACTGAAAAGAAAGTAATGGAATTACATTTCAGTTAGTTTCGTCCTTTGCATTCATTGTTATTGAAGGGTGTGGAAAGGATAACAGTGTGTTCTATCTGTTGTGAGTTACTTGTATTCTTAACTTTTCAAATATTGTGAATTGATACTTGTAACGATTATGTAGAAACGGGACAGCAGTCCCTTGGCTGATTGTGATGATATTTGATAGTCAGTTGTTATGCTGATCTCCCCTTTGTGCCTATTTCGAGATTGATGTTTTGCTGTAGTTTCATAAAAGCAGGGTTCTTTTATTGAAACAGTTAGTTGAAGCATCTTATTTTTAAGGATAAGTGCTTAATGTGCTCAGTTCATTGAACTGACCCGTGCAATTCATTTTGCAGATGGAATTTGATTAGAATGAAGACTTGGCTGTTTTCTGATGCCTCTTGATTAGGTGTAAAATAAATTGTAATTGTTGCTTTTATTCCTCTTTGAGGAATTGTGAAAAGAAGAAAACATATTCTTCTGTCCATGAGTTGTATGGATGCTTTGTATAAACTATACCCAATCAGCTGGATTGGCAAATGTACAAATTATGACTTGAAATATTGAATACAATTACAAGTGTGATATTTTCAATAATTATATCAGTTTGATATTGTTGTTTAAATTGGAAATATGATGTTATTTCTTGATTTGGAATTGTTTCATTGTCCTTGGATGGATCTTTGAATTGAAAGCGATATCATTCTTACTTAAATGCAACTTTTAAGTTGAAAAGTGCAATTAGTTCATACTTGGGTAAAGATGAATTTTTAATTGACATTAGAAAGGATTAAGAAGAATATGATTCCATAATCGGAAGGTATTCGGGATTAGCTTAGGAGCTAAGGAATATCAATTCAACTTGGAGTAATCGAACTTTCGCTTCGAACTCCATTTATGATCCGTTTGATAAAATTGAGAATAAAGGATATAGGATAAATATATCCACAACTAATGGACCTTAACTATATAACGTTAAGGAGAACAAATGAATTCATTTCTCGAAGTTTAGACCTCGTTTGAATGACGTCTAATAAGTTAATATTCTGAAATTAGTTGCAGTTGGAAAAATCTTGGCTAAGTTTAATAGGTTAAACTTATCACGTTCGTCGGTGCGGGCTGCTTAATCCAATGATTAAGAAATATACCAAGTAAGGAATTGTAGCCCTTCGATACAAAGGAGAAGATACATAGCAAACTAACGGACGGTTTAGTCCCTCTTAGTTATATCTATTGCAAGCGGCTTGAGGATCGAGGATCGGCACGAATCTTTGAAAGTTGATTTTAATTATTAACTCGTGGCTAAGTCACTTGAGCAGGATGTGTATTCTCGATGGGTGGATTCTGCAGGACATTGGCATACGCCAGCTACAGCAAGGTGTCTTCATGAAGACGGGGTCTTCATGACGACACAATGTTGCAGCTGACATATAGCAATGCCCTCCCGAATTAAAACATTTAGAATACATAGGCTGAATGTGTAGATCTTAGCAGGGGCATAGGGTATGATCTGGTATACGGAGTGACTCCGGAATACTAAAGACAAATAGACACACGGAGTCGTGGGGTAACGACACCGTATGTCTGCGTATCTTTAGTTACCGGGAGTGCCTTCCTATACCCGTTCATATTACTAGCTGGAATTGAAAGTTTAAAACTGACCTTAAACGATGAGGACTGGTAGGAGCCAGGAAAGACCATTCTAGATAATACTTGGTGAAGTGAAGTGAAGGGCGTATTCCGTAGATGTGTATCACATCCGGGAATATGATCATGCAAAGCATGTGAAAATCTTTGGCCAAAGTATCGCGCAATTCTTTGGTTGCGTTGTCCTTATCACTTAATTTAAGATGCGGGATGTCAGATGAATATCGGTAACAGATATTCAGATAGGCTTCTTAAATGGATCACTTCGATAACCGGGAAAGGTTATGAGAACAGGTATATATAATATACTATGCATAAACAAACATGAAGGATCGGTTGTTGCGAGTCATGAACATGAAGGATCGGTTGTTGCGAGTCATGAAATGAAGGATCGTTGAAACTCGAGCCATGAAAATGGAAGATCGCGAGTTCATCGAGTCATTTCTGCAGCATATAGAATCTGTTATAAGATTGAATGGCATTGAATGTGTGTTCCATATTGTAAATATGCGAGCGAGGGGAACATTCGTTTTAAAAAGAAATTGTGTGATCAAAATGTGTTGTTTGGGCGAGAGAACAATTATTAAAACTTGAACGTGTGTTTGAATTTTATAATTCATAACGGTGAACGTTATCAAAAAAAAAAAAAAAAAAAAAAATTCCCTTGTTACGGTGTTACGAAATGAGGATGTTACATCTTGGATCGAGTGAAGGTTCTGACTCTTGGACCTAATGAGTCCACGATATTAATAAAGTTTACATTTTCTTATTGAGCAGAAAATGGTCGAGGACAAGAGGGAATCTTTGCGAATAACCCGTTGCGGGGTGGAGAAGCGAAAGAAGCCCCGCCCAAAAAGCTGGATGAAATCCTTGCTTTGCCCTACTTGAAACGAGGGATCGTTTGGTATCTTGGAACATCGATCAATGGGCAATGAAGAGGGGAATGAAGCTGAAATAAATGATCAGCTGCCTCCTGTGGACAACATCAACGGAGGGAATCCGGGTGTTGATGATAATAATGTAATTGCTCCTAATCCCCCTGAAAATAAGAGGGCAAGATTAGCAGCTGAACTTACAAATGATATAAAGAGAATAAGTCCTCCAAAGTTTGATGGAACAACTCTTGGGGACGGAGCTGAGAAACTGGCTCAGTGAAATGGAGAAATACTTTGCAATAAGAAACTTCTCTGAAGAGACTAAAGCGATATGGGGAGCATATCAGCTTTCTCATGAAGCATCATCCTGGTGGGACAACCGTAAGGTTGAGCTGAATATTGTCGAATCAGACATAACTTGGAATCAATTTAAGGGTTATTTTAGGCAACGATGGCTGCCTCAACTCTATTTTGATAGGAAAATGACTGAATTTCAGAGCGGTCGCATGAGGAAGGTCAGCATCGGTAACGGAATCTTGGGAAGGGTTTACTAAACTCCTTAAGTATGTGCCCATGGTACCAAGTGACGAGAAGTTCAGAATACGGAAATTCATAATGGGACTGAATCCCATCATTGGTGGCGAAGTGGATGTCCACGGCCCAACCACCATGGATGGAGTTGTCGAAAAGGCAATCAGACAGGAACAGAAATTGAGAGCAATATCTGCTCACAGGGAAGAGATAAGGAAGAAGATTCCCAATCCTTCTTCGTCTCTTGCACCAAAAAGGGGACCTTGGAAAAGGTTTGGTGTGAAAAATAAAATTGTTGTAGATAACAACAAGAAACCTGTGATGAATAGACCTGTAAATAGCGTGCGGAACAGCTTCCCAAAAGTTAATGGCATTGGACAGAAGTCCTATGGAAGCCAGAATGATAACTTTAAGGCTGGAAATAAATTTGAGCCTAGAAAAGGGCCAGCTGGAGGATGCTTCAACTGTGGAAAGGACCACTATGCGAATCATTGTCCTCTGAAGAAGGACGATCGCGGACAGCAGCATAGGATACATGCTGCAGTGGCTAACAGACAAGCTGAAAAGCAAGTGACGCCCATAGAAGTTGCGGGTAAGTTATTCGGTAAACCTGTAGTTGTACTTTTTGATACTGGAGCTACAGAATGTTTTATTTCTGCTAAACTTGCCTTGAAATTAAAAAGAAAGGCTGCAAGAATGGATAAAACATGGACAGTGCATTATGGGAATAATGTTGTCCATACAGTCGAAATGTGCCTTTTTGGGGCAATTCTTGATCTGCCTGGTTTCTCCACCGAAGTTGATTTGTATGTCACTCCTCTAGGATCATATGATATCATTATTGGAGTTAACTGGTTGGCTGAACATAAGGCAAAGGTCGACTGTTATGAAAAACAAATCTGTTGCCTTGATGATCTGCAGAAAGCAGCAGTCATTCAAGGTGTAAAACGGGAAGTTGCAGTCAGGAAACTGACGGCTATGCAACTAAAGAGGGCTAAAAACAGAGGCTGCACCTTGTATGCGGTAAAAATGACAGAAAATGAAGAGGAAGATAATGATTTCATGGAAAGATATCCATTGTTGAGGGATTTTCGTGATGTATTTCCGGAGGAATTGCCGGGTCTTCCGCCCAAACGTGAGTTTGACTTCGCTATAGAGATCAAGCCAGGAACGGAACCCATATCTAAGGCACCTTATAGAATGACTACCATTGAGTTGGTAGAGCTGAAGGCTCAGTTACAAGAACTCCTGACTAAGGGGCTGATCAGACCGAGCGTCTCACCTTGGGGAGCGCCGGTAATTTTCGTAAAGAAAAAGGATGGCACCTTGAGGCTGTGCATTGATTACAGAATGCTGAACAAAGCAACCATTAAAAATCGATACCCACTTCCTAGGATTGATGATCTGTTTGATCAGATGCGAGGAGCATCAGTCTATTCAAAAATAGACCTGCGATCAGGGTACCATCAGCTGAGAATAAAAGAGGAAGATATTCATAAAACAACTTTTAGAACAAGGTATGGGCATTATGAGTTCACGGTGTTGCCTTTTGGGCTGACTAATGCACCTGCCGCCTTCATGAATCTAATGAATAACATTTTTCAAGAATACTTAGACAAGTTTGTGCTTGTATTCTTAGACGACATTCTTATATACTCTAAAAATGTCGAAGAGCACCAAGAACATCTCGGGATAGTTTGGAAATCTTAAGAAAGAGGAAGTTGTATGGCAAGCTGTCCAAATGTTCCTTTTATGATGCGAGAGGTGCATTATTTGGGACACGTTATAAGAAAAGACGGGATAGTTGTTGACCCTTCAAAGATCACGGCTATAAGCGAGTGGCTGCGCCTAAGAACGTGTGCGAAGTGAGGAGCTTCATGGGCTTGGTTTGGATATTATCGAAAGTTCGTCAAGGACTTTTCAAAAATTGCTGCCCCAATCACTTCGTTGCAAAAGAAAGAAAAGAAATTTATGCGGACGGACAAATGTGAATCTACCTTTAAAAAGTTAAAGGCAGTTAACTACAACACCTATTTTGGTATGCACAGATCCAAATGGAGATTTTATGGTTGTAACTTGACGCCTCGGGAGAAGGCCTTGGAGGTATTTACATTACGAGAATAACCATGTTATCACTTATGAAAGCAGAAAGCTTAAGTTACATGAACAGAACTATGCTCCACACGATCTTGAGCTCGCTGCCATTGTTCATGCGCTTCAAATATGGAGGCATTACCTTCTTGGCAAGCCCTTTGAATTAAAAACAGACCATCTGGGGCTGAAGTATATTTTCACTCAGCCAAATCTGAATGCAAGGCAGCGAAGATGGTTAGAATTTCTGTCTCAGTATGATTTTGAAATAAGCTACATTAAGGGCAAGGAAAATAGAGTAGCAGATGCTCTGAGTCGAAGGAAGCATATCTCTGCTCTTATAACGTTAAGAACTCAGTTTAAGGATGAGGTAAAAGATGCCTTGGAATCAGATCCTTATTTCCAGCAAGTCAAATCAGCACTTGCTGCAGACCCGCAGGACATCAGGTATAAAGGATTCCGTTTTGATAACGAAGGAGTTCTGAGGTTCGAAAACAGGGTATATGTACCTGTGGCAAATGACTTAAGAGGGAAATTGTTAACTGAATTCCATAATTCACCTTTTTCTGGACACCCTGGCATTACAAAAATGCTCGCTGATCTTAAGCAGCAATATTTTTGGAAGGGAATGAAAAAGGATGTGGTAGAGTTTGTAACACACTGCTTGGAATGTCAGCGTGTTAAAGCGGAACATATGCACCGCTGGATTATTGTATCCCCACAGCATTCCGCAGTATAAATGGCAAGTGATAACGATGGATTTCGTTCAAGGATTGCCTATGTCAAGAAATAAACATGACATTATCCTGGTTGTAGTCGACAAATTGACCAAAGTGGCACACTTCATTGCTGGTAATTTGAAGGACGATGCACCAGTGCTAGCAAGAAGATTTGTACATGAAATCTTCAGATTGCATGGAATACCGGAATTAATCATATCGGACAGAGATCCGAGGATGACATCAAGGTTTTGGCAAACGCTTAATGCAGCCTTGGGAACTAAATTAAACTTCAGTTCTGCATATCATCCAGAAACGGATGGACAGACTGAGAGAGTTAATCAAGTTTTAGAGGACATGCTAAGGATGTATTGCATGGACCAGCAGTATAAATGGGAGGAATACCTTCCGCTGGTAGAATTTGCTTACAATAACACCTACCATGCCTCTTTAAAAATGGCACCCTTTGAAGCATTGTATGGAAGAAAATGCAGAACCCCTGTCAGCTGGGACAGCGTTGAAGACAGAGAGGTAATTGGGCCAGAAATCCTTATGGAAATGGAACAGCAAATCAAAATGATTCGGGAACATCTAAAGGAGGCTGCCAATAGGCAAAAGAGCTATGCAGACTTGAAGCGGGTTGACAGGCATTATAAACTTGGAGAGAAGGTCTTTCTTCGGGTGAAGCCGAAAAAGAGCTCCATAACTTTTGGCAAGGCTGCCAAGTTGTCGCCACGTTACGTGGGACCTTTTGAAATTATTGAAATAATCAACCCTGTAGCTTATCGTCTAGCATTACCTCCTGCTTTGTCTCAAATGCATGATGTTTTTCATATTTCTTTGCTTAAGAAATACGTGACAGATTTATCCCATGTGCTAAATTGGAATTCCTTGCAGGTCCAAGACCCAGGAATAATCGTGGTTAAGCCCATTCGAGTCTTTGGGAACTCGCTTGATTGTACTTGAGAAATCGCGAAGTGAACCAATGTAAGGTCAGTGGGACCGATTCGGCGAAGAAAGTGCAACTTGGGAGAATCTCGAAGAAATGAGATCTACTTTTCCACACTGTTTAAGCTGAATTTGAAATTTAGAGAAGCGATAATTTTACCAAAATTAGACAATTATTAGTCTATTATATGAGTTGTCTTAAAAGCGTTGTTTTTAAGAGAGAATCTGTTTTTGGTATGAACTTATGAACGAAAGGACAATAACTGAACTTTGTCCTAGGAACTCCTTGATTTGTTAATCGATCATCGGGACGATGATTCTTTAAGAGAGGAAGAATGTAACACTACGATTTTGTATGTTAACTTGGTGAATGTTTTACATCTTTGTTATAGCTCTTTGAAATGAAAGCAAACATGTTAAGATATGTTTTGATCTTAAGAGAATGTGTTGCTAATTTGGATTCTTGCATACTGTGATTTATTACATGGGACAACAAATATTGTACTTGTGTGTTTGCTGATGTGACGACAAATTGTCGTATACTTGCTAGCTCTTGTTCTTTGATTGACAAGACATACCCTGAATCAATTCCATTGATTCAAGTATGTTGAGGTCCTCTTGTGATTTCTGTGTCGATTCACACTTGAACCGACTGAGATTGTTATGAGCGTGCGGCGCTGTTTGCAGTGTGAACAACTAGCAAAAAGCCAACGGCGGGGGTTCGATTCTTGAACCCTGTACTGTCGAATTTGGGACCTCGTGAGGCAAGAAATGCCTGGACACGGGTGGCCTTGGCACGTAATCTGAAGGACGGAACGTCCTGCTCTGCATTAACGTGAATGTTAGTAAGGAGGCTGGATGGAAGTTGTTAGTGTTAGTGGTTAGTGTGAATTAAACCTAAACTAACCCTAAGGCCTAACATACATCCTACACTACTATCCTAAGTGGATTTTTAAATTCAAAAAAAAAAAGGGGAAAATAAAACCTAAGGCTAAACTAAGACCTAGGTTGAAAACCATATGCAACCTAAACTAATCCTAAACTAAGGAGTACGCAGACCCTTGGGAGGAAAGGGATAAGGATGGAAAGGGCATTCATTGGCATTTAATAAACTGTCCCTACGTGGACAGCGCCAGTTTTGGCGGGGCAGGTAAGGAATTAGAGGCATCTATTTAGAAATAGAGCCAAATTCAGTTTTGCATGGAAATTTGAAATTTAAAAGCTCGCCAACCCAAGTGGCGGTGGCGTGGAAAATAAGGAAAAAGGCAGAGCCTTAATTGCATTAATTGTTTCGGTCCTCGCGACCAGCTCGCCTTGGAAACAGCATGAGGGAATTTGATTTTTCATTGTTCGATTTGGTTTTGGCCGAAGTTGCTCTGCATTTGGTTTTTTTTGGTCTGGTTCAGTCGAACCAGCTCTTGGCATTTGACATTTTTCGTGGAGATTTGGAGGCTGTTGTTAAGCCTGAAGAAGGAAGGAAGTGTTGGAGAGTTTGTGCTGTCGCTGTGGAAGGAAAAACGCGGCAAACGAAGTTTTCTTCGAGTTCTGGAAGAGAGATTACAGGCATGTTAAGCCCTTCTCTTTAAAAACCCTTGCTTTGATTAAGTGTTTCATTAAAACAACCCTGCTCTTGGGTTGGATTGTGTGATTGCTGTTGAATCGATTTGATTTGGATTTTGTTGATTCTTGCTTTCTTTCTTTGGAAATGATAAGAAAAATGGCTTCTGGTTGCTTGGTTTGATGTGTTGTTACTCGAATCAAGTTGGGAAAATGATATACTGTATTGGTTGCTGACAGTGTGGTGGTTTGAAATAGATATATTTCTTTCACTGATTCGTGATGTTTGAAAGTAGAACAGGCCGTGTTGTCGTTCCTTATAGTGTAAATGTTTTCCATTTAATGTAATCGTTTCTTTACTGTGTGTTTGGAATTGCCTTGTAAGTAAAGAGGAAATGGAAATACAGTTATGTATATTGCGTTGTGATTTGGGTTCCGTTGAATCTTGCTGTCATTTTGGAAATGATACAAAATACTGTTATTGATCGCTGAGTTCAGCTGTCCTTATTTTTCTTGAACGAAATGCTTTCCTGTCGTGCCGGTTGTTTAACAGTATTGGGGAAATTGTCATATGTTCCACGGGCCTGTACAGGTTACTTGAGTTGTTTTTGACATTGAAACTATACGTTCTTTTCTGATGGACTAAAATAAAAGAAGCATTAGTTGTTTGGAATTGTTTCTTATTGAAAGTTTCAAGGAAATAGATCCTTTTCCTTCTCCAGTTTTGGGATTTTAATGGAAATGGCATTCGGGGTTTCTTTGGGTAATCGAACTCGATTCTAATAAAGTAATAGCAGTATTTCATTTCTGTGCCTTTCCTTGGATTGGATATAGACGAACACGTATTGGGTATTCGTGAAGTAGGAAAAGTGAATTGTTTTCCTTCTGAACTCATTAATGAATTGTGTCTCTCCTTACGGTGTGGATAGGATGGTTTCATTGTGTTTTCTTGATACTGTTCGGTCTTCTTATTCAGACTGTAGACGCAAATATAAACTGGTTTTGTATTCTGTGCAATGAATGATTATAATTCCTTCTTGCTGTAATGAAAGGTTGACCCCATTGCGTCTAGCAGTCGTGGTTTGACCTTCTGATATTTTTTTTACTGTCTTGTGAATGCGAACTTGACTGGAATATTCATTGTTGTAGCACGTTGGATTGAAGCTGTACTGGCTATGTGAGATGCTTATCAATGAGAACGTTTGTTCTGTTATCTTTATAAGTTGAGCTGTCATGCTAAGAAAAACATGATTTGAGTGTTTTTATTTCATTCTGAATACAATGATTGTTTCTTAATGAAATCATAGAGAATGAATTCTTCTCTTTTTGCTATTTGGGACTCTGAAAGTAACATTGGAGTTTACAGTGCATATGACTTGATCTTGCTGTAGGTAACAGCAATGTACAACTTGTTATTAAGAACTGTATGCGTTCAGAGGTATAAAAGATCATATGAATATATGCTTGCGTGATTGCATAATTGTTGTTGGTTAACTATACAGTGAAAGAAGTATGGAATCTTCTAGTATAGCAAATACCTAGTATGCATATTGATATGGCTTGCTCAACGATGAATATGATGTCTTACTAACTGTTTGGTATTCATATGAACCGGAATAAAATGAAATTATTCTTCTTTCTTAGGAAAGTGAATTTCGAGTGGATTTTGTAAGTTTCACTCTGAACTGTTATCTTGAATTGTCCTTCGTTTGGTTTCCACTGTTAGGACAGTCATGTGGAAAGAAATAGAGATATGAATGAATGTTTTAGAAAAATGATCTTTTCTTCTTTCATTCAGTTGGAAATCTGGAATTCGTGAATAATGAATTTTATAGTGCTTAGATGGGAGCAACTATATGCATTGCTGTTCGCTTTCTTGTCTGTACTTGATTGCTTGGATTCTAATATGACGCATGAACTGAAAAGAAAGTAATGGAATTACATTTCAGTTAGTTTCGTCCTTTGCATTCATTGTTATTGAAGGGCGTGGAAAGGATAACAGTGTGTTCTATCTGTTGTGAGTTACTTGTATTCTTAACTTTTCAAATATTGTGAATTGATACTTGTAACGATTATGTAGAAACGGGACAGCAGTCCCTTGGCTGATTGTGATGATATTTGATAGTCAGTTGTTATGCTGATCTCCCCTTTGTGCCTATTTCGAGATTGATGTTTTGTTGTAGTTTCATAAAAGCAGGGTTCTTTTATTGAAGCTTGATTAGTTAAAGCATCTTATTTTTAAGGATAAGTGCTTAATGTGCTCGATTCATTGAAGCCGACCCGTGTAATTCATTTTGCGAGATGGAATTTGATTAGAATGAAGACTTGGCTGTTTTCTGATGCCTCTTGATTAGGTGTAAAATAAATTGTAATTGTTGCTTTTATTCCTCTTTGAGGAATTGTGAAAAGAAGAAAACATATTCTTCTGTCCATGAGTTGTATGGATGCTTTGTATAAACTATACCCAATCAGCTGGATTGGCAAATGTACAAATTATGACTTGAAATATTGAATACAATTACAAGTGTGATATTTTCAATAATTATATCAGTTTGATATTGTTGTTTAAATTGGAAATATGATGTTATTTCTTGATTTGGAATTGTTTCATTGTCCTTGGATGGATGCTGAATTGAAACTGATATCTGTTCTTACTTAAATGCAACTTTTAAGTTGAAAAGTGCAATTAGTTCATACTTGGGTAAAGATGAATTTTTAATTGACATTAGAAAGGATTAAGAAGAATATGATTCCATAATCAGAAGGTATTCAGGATTAGCTTAGGAGCTAAGGAATATCAATTCAACTTCGGAGTAATCGAACTTCGCTTTCGAACTCCATTTATGATCCCGTTTGATAAAATTCAGAATAAAGGATATAGGATAAATATATCCACAACTAATGGACCTTAACTATATAACGTTAAGGAGAACAAATGAATTCATTTCTCGAAGTTTAGACCTCGTTTGAATGACGTCTAATAAGTTAATATTCTGAAATTAGTTGCAGTTGGAAAAATCTTGGCTAAGTTTAATAGGTTAAACTTATCACGTCCGTCGGTACGGACTGCTTAATCCAATGATTAAGAAATAAACCAAGTAAGGAATTGTAGCCCTTCGATACGAAGGTGAAGATACATAACAAACTAATGGATGGTTTAGTCCCTCTTAGTTATATACAACTGCAACGGAAACGAGGATCAAGAGATCAGCGCGAATGCTGAAAGTTGATTTTAATTATTAACTCGTGGCTAAGTCACTTGAGCAGGATGTGTATTCTCGATGGGTGGATTCTGCAGGACATTGGCATACGCCAGCTACAGCAAGGTGTCTTCATGAAGACGGGGTCTTCATGACGACACAATGTTGCAGCTGACATATAGCAATGCCCTCCCGAATTAAAACATTTAGAATACATAGGCTGAATGTGTAGATCTTAGCAGGGGCATAGGGTATGATCTGGTATACGGAGTGACTCCGGAATACTAAAGACAAATAGACACACGGAGTCGTGGGGTATGACACACCGTATGTCTGCGTATCTTTAGTTACCAGGAGTGCCTTCCTATACCCGTTCATATTACTAGCTGGAATTGAAAGTTTAAAACTGACCTTAAACGATGAGGACTGGTAGGAGCCAGGAAAGACCATTCTAGATAATAGGTGAAGTGAAGTGAAGGACGTATTCCGTAGATGTGTATCACATCCAGGAATATGATCATGCAAAGCATGTGAAAATATTTGGCCAAAGTATCGCAATTGCTGGTTGCGTTGTCCTTATCACTTAATTTAAGATGCAGGATGTCAGATGAATATCGATGAATGAGATATTCAGATAGGCTTCTTAAATGGATCACTTCGATAACCGGGAAAGGTTATGAGAACGGTATATATAATATACTATGCATAAACAAACATGAAGGATCGGTTGTTTCCGAGTCATGAACATGAAGGATCGGTTGTTGCCGAGTCATGAAATGAAGGATCGTTGAAACTCCGAGCCATGAAAATGGAAGATCGGCGTAGTTCATCGAGTCATTTACAGCAGCATATAGAATCTGTTATAAGATTGAATGGCATTGAATGTGTGTTCCATATTGTAAATATGCGAATAGGGAACATTCGTTTTAAAAAGAAATTGTGTGATCAAATTGTGTTGTTTGGGCGAGAGAACAATTATTAAAACTTGAACGTGTGTTTGAATTTTATAATTCTGGTTTATTTTGGAGGAGAAAATCAAAAATGCTTCGTACGCGCCATGGACAGAATCGACGTTTCAACAACCAATTTTAATGCAAAATGGGTCGCATTCTTTCCAAAGATGGTCAAAAATGTCGTGGCATGGGTTTGTAAGGACCTCCATGCTATTTTTAATGCATTTGGTCAATGGGGAATGGCTCCCACATTTTTTCACGTTTTCTCTCTCCCGGCTCGACCCATGCACCGTAAAAGCGATTTGGCTCATTTTTAAAGGTTGAACACTTTGTTGCACGCCAGCTTCTGTTTTCACCTTCAAAGCAAGTGATTTTGGCAAGTATCGACCTTCTAAGGATTGTAACAAGTTTTTTCGCCTCTTTGGTGTTGGAATACAAGGATTTTGATGTTGAAAATCACAATGCATGCTCTGTGAATGCTTTCAGTCCTTTGTATGTGTTTTTGCTTCATTTCAAACCCTTCATCACAGCTTATCAGCTTGTGCATGATGTTTTATGTTACAATTTCTGAATTGTGTGAATTTTCATGAGCAAGAAGTGCTCACCACTCCTTTGGTGTTTCACCTTTATCGTTTAGTTTCAATTTTTGCATTTCTTATCCCTGTCTCCTTGCAAATTAGGATAAAATTAGGATCTGAACCTCTGCATTTGTGCAAATAATAGATCTAATTAGAGGAGTTTGAGGAACTAGCCTCTAATCTAGAGATTCCTCTCTCATCTTACAAGTCCCACACTTGGAGAGAGGTTTCAATGTTGTGCAATCACACTGGATGCCCTAAACATCAACTTAGAACCTTGATTTGCATCCAAGGGTGTTGCTGATTTGCAACAACAGTTTTGGCACGCCCGGTGGGACCTTAGAGGTCTCATTTTCATTGCTGCAAAGTTGATGTGCATCTGCTATAATTTTCTTGCTTAAAAGAGCTATAAGTTGCACATCTGGTGACTCCAAGGAAGAAGAATCAGCTAGTTTTAGTAGTGCAGACCTGAAAACTCATGAGAAGAATCACTACAAGGTCAAGAGCTGGAGAAGAAGAGGTGTTGTTTGAATATCTGCAGTTATCTCCAAGAGTAAGGCAAAGTGGGAGGAGAATCCAAAGGTCTCCATCTCCACCAAACAGAACTCTCTCAACTCCTCCACCTGGTAGGCCTTTCATTCAATCAACAAGGGTTCTAAGGCCAATTAGAATGGCACAAAACAACCCCTATGTCAATTTCACCTGGCAAAGAAAGACACTTGCTCTCAATGCACAAAATCCAATTCCAATTGCAGCCTTGAAGAACATTCCATACTTCACTGGAGAGAATCAGACTACTCCTGGTGATCATGTTAAAGACATTGCCAACCTTTGTGCAATTCATGAAATCAATGAGATGCAAGTTGCTGTCAAATTGCTGGCATCTTCATTCAAGGGGAAGGCTTTGCAATGGTTTAGAAGTCTTGCCTTAGGTTCTATTCAGAATTGGAACTAGCTATGTATAGCACTTCATGAGCAATTTGGAGAGAAGGGAGACAACTTGTCTCTTTTGGAGCAGCTGACAACCATCAAGAGAGCTCCCAATGAGCAGCTGACTGATTTCAACTTCAGATTTCAAAGGACTTGGGAGAGAATTCCAGTGGCAGTCAGGCCAACAGTAGAAGGTGCTTTTCTCTACTACCTCAAAGCTCTAAATTCTGATATTTCTATGTTGATTCAGTCCATGGGAGGCATAACTATCCCTATGGCTTATAGCATTGCCATTAGGGCTGAAAATTGTTTGATCCAAGCTGGCAAACTAGCCCCTAGACCTCCCATGCCATTGTTTCCAAGTTTAGAGAGCCCAAACACTAATCAAGCACCTAATTTGGCTCCTTCTCCCATTCCTAGAAATCAGAGTTCAAATGAAGCTTCTACTTCATCTCCAAGTGCCCCAAATGAGCTTCAAGAAGTCATGAAGCAATTGCAAAATTTAGGCAATGAGTTGGTTACTCTCAAGAGGCAACAAGCCCAAGGTTTTAGACCTTATTATCAGCCCCAAGCTTAGCCTAACAGGAAGCCATACCAACAACAAAGACCACCTAATCCAGCTGCAAATATAAATCAAACAAGGCCTCCTGCCAATAGACCATTTCAGCCCTATAATCCTAATGCCATATCTGCCTCTAAGGCATTGGTGCCAACACAAAACAACGTTGCTCAGGAGTATGATTGGTGTTTTCCATGTAATGAACCTCACAACCAATCCATGTGCTTCAATGGTGCTTTGAATCAAGCATTAATGGTGACAACTACTGGTGTGGAAGGTGAGGGCAGTCAAGGAAACAACCAACAACAAGAAACATTCCAACAGCAATCAGCCCCAAATGACACCACACTTGTGAACTGGCAGGCAGAGGATTTTTGTGGCATGAATCAGACAGTCTCTCAAGGTGTTGCAGCCAACACAAGGTCAAAAAGAAGGAATTTGGGTGAAGAGCAGCCATTAGCTCCAACCAATCTCCAACCTTCTATGGCTCCACAAATGGTTGGCAAACAAAATCCAATTTCAAATGCACAAGGGCAGCCAAGAACAACTCCTAGACCAACTCAAATACCAGTTGTTGCTGCCCACATGCAAGGAGTGAATGTGCCAACCAAGGGACAACAAAGAGATCCTTCATCACCATTCAGTATTATTGATCAGATGAAGAAGACAAATGTAAATATATCAATGTGGGAATCCCTATCTATCCTAGGCCAAAGAGATTTGCAAGAGAAGGTGCTCACAAATGCTGGTCAGCCTGAGGGGAATCATGGAGGACAACAAGGTAAAATGTTGAAGCCCCCTCCTTTCTATGTTTCATTAATCATTGGAAATCAGTTAGTGCACAATTGCATGATAGATTCCGGGGCAAGTAGCTCAGTGATGCCTAAACAAATAGCTGATCAAGCTGGGGCTCCAATATGAAACCATATCCAAAGGGGTAGTGTAGCTAGATGGGACAACAGTAACAACAGTTGGAGTGATTAGAAACTTGAGTCTTACCTTGCATGCATGTCTAAATGTTGTTGTTTTACAAGATGTATCAGTTATAGACCTTCCACCACTCTTTGCCCTATGCTTGTCAAGGGACTTCATAGCCAATATTGGAGGATATTTGTCTACGATTGGTCACACATGCTGTTCGAGAATGAGGTATGGAACCAAAGCTACAATCAGGTCGAACCTATTGCAAACTTCCACATTGAGCCCTACACTCCAAGTCGATCAATGCCAATCGTTCAAACATTTGATCAAGAAGATCACCCAAGCACCGATGAAGTCGACACCAAGGTTGGAAGCATCCCGGATCTAACTCTTGATGAATGGGCAAACAAGGTACATGCTTTTGATCCTTATCAAGAAGTAGAAGAGTCCGAGCTAGGGTCTATTGCATACGTGAAGAAGATCAGCCCATTCCTAGCATCACCAAGCCAAACCATAAGGATGACAATGAGGTATGGAAGCTATTTTTGATGGATCAAGGAGTAGACAAGGTGCAAGAGGTGGAGCTATGCTCGTTTCACCTCAAGGAGTAAATTATTATTCATCTTTTAGATTTCAGTTTGCATGCTCCAATAACACTGTTGAATATGAAGCCTTGGTGCAAGGGATGCATTGGGCAATAAAGAGAGGAATAAAGAACTTGCAAGTCTTTGGTGATAGTGAATTGATTGTAAACCAAGTTAAGGGGTAGCATGTTGTCAAGAATAATCTACTCAAGTGCTACAAGAACAGGGTATGGGACCTCATTGAAGATTTTGAGGGTTTTGGCATCAAATCAATTCCTAGGAAAGAGAACCAAGCTGCTGACAGGCTTGCAGCAGTTGGGGCAGCCTTTGACATTTTGGAGAGCATTCAAAAGGACAAGGTATAGCCAAACATCCATGTGATTGTGAGGCCTTCAGTGCTAGACAACAATGTAAGTTGGAAAGTGTTTGAAAATGATCAGAAAATCATCCATTTCTTGAAGAAGAGGCTGAGTTCTCGGCTAAAAATCGGGAAAATTGGAACAGCAAGATGGTGACCAAGTGGTATAGCTGAGAACTAACAAGCTGCCCAAGGGACTTATCACTTTGGAGTCCATTTTCAACCCAATGATCAGTTTAGGAAAGAGAAAGCAAACATTCAGTCAAGAGAGAAGATTCAAGATCCATCTTGGTGGAAGAGAACAAACCATTGCAAATTGGAAAGATGACAACTGAACAAGAAAGATATGAGTTCATGCAGCTGTGTCAAGAGTTCCTTGATGTGTTTTCTTGGAGCTACGAAGATTTGAAAGGTTTCAATCCCAAGTTAGCTCAGCACACCATTGAGTTGAACCCAAATACTAATCCCATCAAAGTAAACAAAGGCCAGTCAATCCACACATGGAACCTCTCATGAGGAAGGAATTGAACAAGTTGATTGAGTCAAGAATCATATTCCCAATCAAGCATTCTAGTTGGGTTGCCAACTTAGTTCTAGTCAGAAAGAAGAGTGGAGAGATCAGATTGTGTGTTGACTTCAGAGACTTGAATAGAGCATCTCTCAAGGACCATTACCCACTCCCTTCTATGGAGCAAATTTTGCAAGTTGTGGCTGGCTCCGAGAGGTTTTCACTACTTGATGGCTACTCGGGCTACAATCAGATTATGGTGAAGGAAGAAGATCAGTTCAAGATAGCCTTCACAACCAAATGGGGAACTTATGCATACAGGAAAATGCCATTTGGGCTGTCCAACGCTGGAGCTACCTTCCAAAGAGCAATGGACATGGCGTTCAAAGGTTTGATTAACAACGTGGTGCTGATATACCTTGATGATATCACTATTTTTTCAAAGAATGTCAACAGACCACCTCTCTCATTTGAGACAAGTCTTCTAAAGGTGTAGGAGATTTGGAGTGTCTTTGAATCCTAAGATGTGTATCTTCCTAGCACATGAAGGAAAGCTCCTTGGCCATATTGTCTCTAAAGAAGGATTAGCAATCGATCCAAAGAGAGTTGAAGCCATAAGAGCACTACCATTGCCAAGCCACAAGAAGGCACTTTGAGTTTCTTGGGGAGAATAAATTTTGTTCGGAGGATTGTCCCGAGTTTGCAGCCCTTGTCAAACCTATCACCAAGATGTTGAAGAAAAGCATGGTTTTCAAATGGACAACAGAAGGCAAGGATAGTTTTGAAGCAATCAAAGAAGCCATCTCTCAAGCACCAACTCTCATCAACCTGAACTTCTCCAAGGATTTCATCCTCTATCCATTTGGAGGTAATGATACCATTTCTGCCATTTTGGTACAGCAGAACAAGCACAATGATGAGCAGCCAATTGTTTTCTTTAGCCAAAGCCTAGACGACTATGAGGTGAGGTATTCTTTTATTGAGAAGCATGTTCTTGCAGTAATCAGAAGCTTGAAGAAATTCAAGCATTTAGTCTCAAACAACAAGGTGCAGTTGTTTGTCTCTCATGCGGGAGTAAAGGACTTCCTCCTCAACAAGGATTTGAATGAGAAAAGTTCAGGTTGGATCACTCATGTCATGGAGTATGACATTGAGATCAAGGTCACCAAGATGGTAAGAGGAAAAGGATTGTGTGAGCTGCTGATTCTGGGCAAGCAAAAAGGAGTATGTAATAAAGAAGAGGCTGTTTTGACAGTTCAAGACAGCCATGTGCAAGGTAGCACTCAAGAAGAGGATAATGCTGTCCCCACTCCTTGCTGGACCCAAGGTATAATGCACTTCCTAAGCACAGGCCTATGCCCTCCAGAGATGAACAAGACCCAAAGAAGACACTTCAGATTGTAGGCTGTCCCATATGCCATAGTAGATGGTGTTTTGTTCAAGAAAGATGTGAATGGAGTGCTGCTGAGATGCATTAGCACAAATTAGATTCATAGGGTGTTGGAAGAGTTCCATGGTGGACCAGCTGGTGGTCATTTTGCACCAAGAGTGACAGCTCTAAAAATCATGAGGGCTGGTTATTATTGGCCCAAGATTTTCAGTGATTTCTTTGCGTGGATCAAAAGGTGCAAGAATTGTGCATTCTTCACAGGTAAAGAGAGGCTTGCTGCCCTTCCATTGCATCCAATTTTAGTTGACCAGCCATTCATGCAATGGGGTTTGGACTTCATTGGAGTCATTAATCCCAATTCAAGCCAAGGGCATAAGTGGATTTTGACACCACGTGACTACTTCACCAAGTGGATCAAGCAAAGAGCACTCAAGGAAGCAAATGAGTCTAGCATCTTAGACTTCTATGAGGGGATAGTAACCAGATTTGGCATACCTGCTACAATAATCTCAGATAATGCATTAGCATTCATTGGATCCAAGGTGACTGAGTGGGTTGTCAAGAACGGGATCTACCTAAGTACTTCATCAAACTACTACCCTCAGGGTAATGGCCAGGCTGAATCTACAAACAAGAACTTGTTGAGGATCATTAGGAGGACTCTTGATGAGAATCAGAGGTCTTGGCATACCAAATTGAAATCAGCCTTATGGGCTGATAGGATAACTCCCAAGAGATCCATAGGTAACTCTCCATTCAGGCTTGTTTATGGAAGAGAGGCAATCTTGCCCATGTCACTTGAGTTGCCAACATTGGAACTCATGAAGCAGTTAGAGTTGCTAGAGTTTGGGCCCATGGAGGTGAGATATGCAGAGTTGATGGAGCTCCAAGAGATTAGAGATCAGGCATCCCAAGCAATGGAGAAGGATCAAGCTTTGATCAAGAAGACCTTTGATAGGAAGGCCAAGAGTAGATCTTTCCAAGTTGGAGATCTAGTGTTAAAATGGGATGCAAATAGAGCAAAACCGGGAAGGCATTCAAAATTTGATGCCATTTGGAGTGGCCCATACATGGTCACAAAGTGTAAGGACAGCAATGCCTTCCAATTGTCTTCATTGGATGGCGAAGAACTACAGATTCCAGTCAATGGAATCTATCTAAAGCATTGCTACTAAAGGGAAATTCTCCACCTTGTAAATATTAGCTTAGGTTTTCATTCCTCCAAGTGCTTGTGCACATTGTTTTGTTGTAGGTTGTTTTGCTTTCCCTAAGTGCTTTGGCATAGGCTTGCTGTCCCTGGAGATGTTTTGCAGTACTTGCTTCCATCAGGTGATATTCCATCTTCCTCCTTGCAACATTCTAAGTCAGTTGGGGTTCCGAACAGAAAATTTTATGACTCCATGCCCAATGGGCTGCTTCAGGCAACTGGTATCTTCATCTAGTAGGTAGATGACCCCTCTGAGTCGCCAAAATTGTTATCCAAAATGTGCCCCTGCTCATTTTTGTGGCTAACTCCTTGTGTTCTTACCTCTCTTGTGCCTCAGTCTCCATTTTTGATTTTTAGGCACTCAAATCTTTCTAAAAATGGAGCAGGAAGGGCCCGTGACCAATCAGAACGTGCCATGTGGCACCTGGAGTGGTGGAGCGTGGGGAAAATTTGAAAAATTTCCAAAGACCAAACGGGTAAAAATTCAAACTTTTTGCCCGCCGATCCGATTTTGGCCTGTTTTGCCCTAAATTTTCAAATCGCCATATCTTTCGATCCAGAGCTCGGATTTTCACGTTATTTATATCAATGGAAATCTGGTGAAATTCTCTACAAGATTCTCGTGGTCATTTTTGCATTTTGGTTTGTTTTGGAGGGAGAAAATCAAAAAATGCTTCTGGTACACGCCCATGGACAGAACTGACGTTTCAACAACCAATTTTAATGTAAAATGGGTCGCATTCTTCTCCAGCATGGTCAAAAATGTCAGGGCATGGGTTTGTAAGGACCTCCATGTTGTTTTTAATGCATTTTGGTCAATGGGGAATGGCTCCCACATTTTTTCACGTTTTCTCTCTCCTGGGCTCGACCCATGCACTGTAAAAGCTAGATTTGGCTCATTTTTCAAAGGTTGAACACTTTTTTGCACAACAAGCTTCTGTTTTCACCTTCAGCAAGTGATTTTGGCAAGTATCAGACCTTCCAGGGATTGTAACAGGTTTTTCTGCCTCTTTGGTGTTGGAATACAAGGATTTTGATGTTGAAAATCACAATGCAGGCTCTATGAATGCTTTCAGTCCTTTGTATGTGTTGTTTGCTTCATTTCAAACCCTTGATCACAGTTATCAACCTGTGCATGATGTTTTATGTTACAATTTCTGAATTGTGTCAATTTTCATGAGCAAGAAGTGCTCACCACTCCTTTGGTGTATCACCTTTATCAGTTTAGTTTCAATTTTTGCATTTCTTATCCCTGTCTCCTTGCAAATTAGGATAAAATTAGGATCTGAACCTCTGCAGTTGTGCAAATAATAGATCTAATCAGAGGAGTTTGAGGAACCAACCTCTAATCTGGAGATTCCTCTCTCATCTTGCAAGTCCCACACTTGGAGAGAGGTTTCAATGTTGTGCAATCACACTGGATGCCCTAAACATCAACTTAGAACCTTGATTTGCATCCGTGGGTGCCGCATTTGATTTGCAACAACAGTATCGAGCGGAGGTTCATGCACTCAAACCTCCGGGATAGATTGGAGTTGTGATGATTTTGCATGATAGTAATGGTGTTACATGATGGGTTGCATGATGGTGATAAATATTGGAAGAGTAATGTGTTTTAAGAGTGATGTGATCTATGTCGTAATTGTGATAGTGTGAACGCACATGATGTGTATGTCACTTAGTGCGTATTTTTGTCATGTTGATGTGCTTGTGATGAGAGTATCGACTCTTCTTTTCGTGGATCCAATGAGGAATCCGTGGGTGATGTACAGCCTTGTTTTGTGTGAAAGGAATGATATTGTGAATTGCAGAGTGTTGGAACATTTTGACCTTATGTGATGTGAAGATGTATTGATGTATTGCATGAAAAAATTGATGTAAAGTGAATTGCAGTTTATCATGATGTCATCACCGTATTGTGATTAGTTGTGTGCATCGTCATGTTGTTTTGCAATTGACTATATGTCGTAATTTTAGACATTGTGTTCCTCATACATATAACTCATGTAATATGTGATGGTTCATGTCGTGATTTAGGGGCATATGGCGAGTGTGATCCCTAGTGTGCAAAGTGATTGCACTTTGGTTGTAGAATGTGGTAATGTGATGTATCGTAACTTGTGAAAGTAATGATTGTATTATAGCTTGTATATATATACCATGCACAAGACGTTATGGTTGTTGTGTGTGAATTACCATTGTGTTAGTGATGTAGTTATGTGTATGTTGTGAAACCTTACACTAGATGACCCTAAGGGGATAAACTATCAAGAGTGTATGTGTGGAGAGAGGAGGCATGGACCAGGTTTTCATAATCTTGAGCCAAGTATGAGTGAGGAAGTGGAGTCTTATATAGACTGAAAACTCACTTCTATCTGTTTAGTATACTTTGAGCTTGCTCAGTATATTATGGGTGTGCACCACCTTAGGCTCAACTTATGCAACCTTGTGTCCCCTGCTCTTTCCTATTGGATTGTTCATTGAATAATCCTATGTGATTTTGACTATGTTGATCCTTGTGGGAGTTTGGAGTTATGATTCAGGCATAGATGATGACAGATACATTATTTGATTTACTCATTTCTGGTTACATGTATATTTTCATGAGCTGAGGCTCGATGTCCGAGTGCCAAAGAACTCGATGAGTACCCCTTTGGTGGCGGTATGAGGCCACATAGTGATTGTAATGTGCTATTTTCTCATTACGTATTTTATTCGTAAATAAATTTTTGTCTCTTTTAGCTAGAACCAATTGTTTTCTTGATTGACATGTTCTTATATTTTGGGCATTTATTTGAGTGTTGCATTAACATTTGGATTTTGCACTAACCATGACTAATTAGCCATTTGTTTTTCTTCATATTAAAACTTTTTTCATATTTAAAAGTTTTGTAGCCTAGCCCAAGGCTTTTGATTTTTCCACTTGGCATTTGATTGGATTGTTATGCTGGTTCTAATGTCGTAATGTGTTGGAATAGGGTCATGGGATTAACCATGGAGTGGTTGAACCTATGGACCCGCTTCATTGTATGGGGTACACCCCAAGGAGTTACAGATAACTAACGGGTTGTTAAACCATGAGTTATTATGTCACTTGCATTGTGGGTGATGGGGCTCTATGTGCCCAAGGCCATAGGGTGACCCAGCCTCATTAAAAGGAGAAAGGAGATGGGCCTCTATGGTTGAGTGACATGTTATTCTTTATGACACTCTATGGTTGAGTGACCTGATATTCTTGATGGGGCTCTATGGTTGAGTGACCCGGCTTGGCTTTGACATTATGATTATTTCTCTATGAGAGGTATATGGAGGCGATTTGGTGATGCTTGGGGAGGTATATGGAGCTGTATGTTGTTGCTTTTGGATATATATGGAGTTATTTATTGATATTTTGAGATGTGTGGAGTTGGTATAGTGAGTTATGTGTACCCTTATGAGTCCTTTTGAGACTTTGTTATGATTGATGGCTTGAGTCTCCTCTTGGTTGGTATGGACTATTGGATATTGGATTGGAACTATGTTGTTATAGTCATGAATTTTTTTGAGTCATGTGATACCCATTGTATATGTATCTATTGAATGTGAATCACAAAGACTTCGAAAGTCTCGCAACTCGATGGGTTGAGATCAGTCAAGGTGCGATTGCATAACATGGAGCTTTTCCCAAGTGTGGGACCTTGCGAAATTGGAAAATCTCTCCGGATGAAGGTTGGTTCCTATTCCTCTGTTCAAATGCACACGTAAAAAATGTAGAGGGTTTACTCAAAAACTAAACTAACTTTCCAAGGAGACAGGGTAAGAATATGCATAAAATAAAACCTAAACTACAAAGGTGATGCACCAAGGAATGAAGAACACCTGTCTTGCCAATAAACACAAACCATTAAAATGTAATGCAAGATCATGCACATATAACTAGATTTGTAGTGAAAGATCAAGAGGATGAAAATGAACATAGAGAGGGTTGAGAATCATCCACAGACATGCATTATTTTCTCCAAAGATTGACACAATACACTACAAAGTGCCAAGAGGCAAAGTTGCATTACAGTTTTAGATGGGAGGTTTGAACTCCATAAGTTCACCTACCAAAGAGAAGAAGGGAGGGGCAAAACAAGAATGTCCAACCTTTAGAAAGAAGCCCCCTCCTTAAAATTTATAGGAATAATGAGAGAGGGAAGAGAGAGGAATTCCAAATCTACCCCAACCACCTCCATGTTGCATTTAATTTATCTCATTTTGGTGGTAGGTGAGAACCCTAGCAAACCCAAAAAGTGTGAATCTGTACTTTGAATTTTAAAGAATTTTTTCTAACCCAATTAAATATATCCAATCATAGTTAGACAAAGGACCTTGTAAGCTTTCCGAAAAGTCCAACCTTGCATGAATCCGAGCTCCCTGTGAAAAGTTATGGCCATTTGAATATCTGGGTCAGGGTCTGCTTCCTATCAGCGCTCAAAATGTTACGCCTCCTGAAGATGCACCCGGCGCATCCATCCTTATGTCAACATACTCTTATTTGCGCCAAGGTATGAATTTATTCATGTCGACACCTTATGTCGTGTGCCCTTTACCTCACCTTTACCTACGCCAAGGCGTGAATTTTTCGTGTCGACACTTTTCTACCTGCGCCAAGGCGCATCCATGTTCATGTCGACACTCTTTGACATGCGCCCTTTACCTGCGCCAAGGCACGAATTTCTTCATGTCGACACCTTATGTCGTGCACCCTTTACTCCGCGCCTTGGCACGAACTTTTCGTGTCGACACTTTTTTCTACTCGCGCAAGGCGCATCCATGTTCATGTTGACACTCTTTGACGTGCGCCCTTTACTCGCGCAAGGCACGAATTTCTTCATGTCGACACCTTATGTCGTGCACCCTTTACCTGCACCAAGTCATGAATTTATTCATGTCGACACTCTTTGATGTGCGCCTTCTACCTGCGCCTTGGGCTGTTATTCCCATATCTACCCGAGGGGAAGATATATACTGTGATATCGACTTGTTGATTACGTGTGTCGTTATATGTGTGTACTAGATCTATGTCTAGGACGTAATTGTTGGAAATTTTGCTATTTGGTCTACTTGTTGTCATTCCTTGGTTTGGTGAAACCCTTGTGATGTGATACTGATCGTGAAAGTATGCTTGTGAAATGTTAGTGTTGTGTATGACCCGATAGGGTGTTATGACCTGTAGTTCATGATGGGAACCCACGGGAAGGAATAAACTAAAATTCTACAAAGATGAAATTTTAAAGAACTTGAATTAAGAATAATGTTAATAGAAAGAGATTTATGAAATAACGAATAAGAGGGAACTACCAATCTTCACAGAACCTTGAAAGTTAGAATTTCTACCGAGAAGTTCTTAGGGCCACCCCAGAATCGTGATTTTGTGTGTCGAAATCTTAACCTTAGAATGTACCTTTGCCCATATTTGTTCCTTGTTGCTACCATTTATCTTTCTTCATTGTTTGTTGCATCGAGGACGATGCTTTCTTAAGGGGAGGGCGATGTAGTGCCCCACACTTTTAAAAAAAAAACAAATAAATAAAATAAAAGTTTTAAATTAAAAGCCCATGTTTTTTTTTTTTTTTTTGAGGCGATTTAGGGAAAAATTGGGACTGTATTCCATAATTTTGGTTTTGTGTAGAGAGAGGGAGTGTTACCATCACCACCACCATGGGAGGAATCTCCAAAATTGTTTGTTTGTGCACCCACCTGTGTTGGCCGCAGTTTGTTACACCAAACAATGTGCTTGGGCACCTTTTGTTCTCTTCACGAAATACCTCGCCTAATGTCATTCCCTAGAGTGCCATGTGTTTTGGCGGCTTGTTCTAAAAGTATCCTCCCGATTGTGTCAAACCCGAGCTCTGTTTCAGGCGGGGACAACTAGCACGAGATGTGGTAGTCGCAAATGTTAGGGGGCGTTGTTCTCAATGTTTGACCAGATGAAAGATTGAACCAGCTTCTCATGGAATATGATTACTGTAGCGTTCGAGAAGGTTTGGGTTCCCTCATAAGGTAGTCACACTGTTTTACCATATGCAACAAACAAGTCTACAACCTAAACAGGCTCAAATGGAGAGCATACTCCCAACCTATGCACATAATGGATTTGTTGAAAAGGCATGTGGACTGTTTGATAGAATGCCTCAAATAAATGCGCTTCATGGACTACAATGATGGCAGGATGTGCAAAAAAAATGAGTTGTTGAAAAGGCCTTGGAAACTTTCAAGCAAACGCATTTGGTACGTGTTAAGCCAGACTCCACAACCTTTTGCCAACATCCTACCATCCCATGCCCAAACCTGCATGGGCTTCCATCAAAGCATAAAATATTGATGGACCTTGTCAAATGTTGTAGTTGCCAATGCTCTGTGCACGCTGTTACAATGTTTGACCAAATGAAAAAAAGACACAATGGCTCTCTAGAAATGTGTTTTTTACAGCGTACATGAGACATGGTTTTCCTCATGGGACAGTCACATTATTTGGCTGTGAAATAAACAGGTCTCCAACCTGATAGTTTTCATTCCCAGCATACTCTAGCCCGTGTTAAAATAAGATCTTTGATACAGGGAAGGGACAAGACGTATGGCAAATTTTTGGAGTTGCAAGTGTTATGGTATATAGGTGGCTGGAGGGACAACGTTGGTTGCTCTATATGCCCAGATGGGTTGTTTAAAAGGCCTTGGATCCTCCCTAGCCAATGCAACAAACAAGTTTCCAATCTGATTAGAGTTTATTTGTTGCACACGTTGGAATATGGTATGTTTGGCGTGCACATCAACCTATTTTATCAAGGCATAGAAAACAAGATGTTTTTGTTTGCAATGCAACTTCCCTGGTAGACGTGTATGCAAAATGGTGGAGTTGTGGATGCTCGTGAACCGGTTGACGAAGTGCCCAAGCAAGATGCTGAACCAAAGCCTGCGGCTTCGACCGACTTCGTTCTCTAGGCATGGTCCTTCTTCCCTTACCTCTCATAATTCTCGTGTTTTAGTTCTCTTTTGCAACTAAATAGAATTTTAAATTATTAGGATTTTTAATACGTTATATGTCCCTTCAACTCGTTTGCAAAAAAAAAAAAAAATTGTCGTGCAGTAACTCACGAAGTCATTATAACTCGTCTACTTTAAACCATGAACTATCACCCTCACTTCGAGATGATTTAGAAAACTCTTGCCAATCTTTATTGCCCTAATATTGTTTTATCGACTAGACGAATTTGACTCCCCATTGATAAAGTTGACCTTCTCCCTATTTTAAATAGTTAAATTTTGCATTTTTCGGAGACTCACCAAGTACCCTTCGTAACTCTGGAAACGAGATGTGAAGTTTCATTCATGTACCTTGGTATACGAGGAGCCACCTTGACCTTTGGTTTGACCCGAAACAAACATATGACATCCTTTTGACGCTCTTATAGGAGCCCTGTTACACTGGTTTTTACGCAGTAGAAAGTGTCAAATCTAGAAAGTTGGCTTTCATTTTGAACCGCCATTTGAAACTTGGATAGAGAAATTAATTCCCGTCTTCACAAACCTCAAGTGTTTATGCTAAAAAATTACATGGAACATTCAGTTTAGGGAAAAACACTTTTCGGGATAGTTTGGCGAAGCCATTTTGTAGGCCTCTGGTCATAGTTTGACGAGATCAAACTAGACCAATTTCATCTTGTCACTCCAGAAAACTTGTCGCCATTTGAAAATGATTTTCTAGTTCTCGGTCCGTCGACTCGATGAACTCTCCTTATACACGGGAACTAGTAGGAGATGTCTCGTTGTGTGCTCCTCCATCGAACGTCAGTTTTAGACGTGGTTTTCTGAGTCCTCGAGCTAACTTTGTTCAATTTGCACTTGGCCAGCTACGATCAGTAGCCCCAAAAAACTAGCCGCCAAACGCAAACCGTTTTCTCTTTTTCAATTCTGTCAGCTGCTATGAATTCTTGGTATATATGGGGACACGTAAAAATTTAATCATGGTATGCATTCTCATCAGAAGATAACTTTTTGAAGCGGTTTCTTAGCCTCCGAGCCCGTTTTGAACATTTTGTAACTAGTGAGAAAATGTAAAAACGGAAAGTCTGCTGAGACTCTCGTAGGGTTGCCAAATCACCTTGGAAACTTTTAACACATGTAAATAACTGTTTAAAACACCATAATGTAACTTGTTGTGTGCATTAGAACTTTTGACAAAACGATGTTTTCTCTCTCTACACTTCTCTTTCTCTCTCTTGGGTTACAAAAAGAAGTAAAATGAAATGTAATGGATACATGTCTCTAAACCTTTCTACTCCGATTTCAAATTTGTTATTATTATCATATGTAAATGGGAAACTGAAAAATGATAATTATGTTAGATTAGGGTGGATGCTATGCCAGGGATTTATCGTTGATCTCTTGCTCACGTGGTTTTTGCAGGATGAAAGAATGATGACGTAAAGGCATTGAGTAATTCATTGTTTATTTTTGGTAATATATTGAAAGACTTATTGTTGAAATTGGTAGTATGTAAAATTCATTAGATTATTAAGTGCTTGAGAAAATTGGTATTTCTTTCATGGATGTTATTTTTATCCCAAAAATTCGTTATGGTAAAAGTGAAATACAAATGTCAAAAGGAATTGAAATTAATACTTTGTAGTGAACTTTCATTTTGTAATTAGTGGTTTAATAATTGGTGTTGTGCTTCTTCCTTGAAAACGTAATAAAGTAACGTAACCACAACGATAACCATAGTTCAAAATTTGTATATAACTAACTTGCCGATGTGAATCCCTTAGCGTAGAAAACTGTGACCTTCAAACGAACCTTTACACTCGATGGAACATCCTAGTTTAGGCAAATAAGATCCCAAGAGAGGGGTTTATCGTCTTAGTAGGTCTGTTTTGTGTTATCAACATAAACCAGACATATAGGAGCAACACAATCAAATAAATCTTCTGCATCGAATGAATTTCTTGTGAGATCCAGATGACATCATGGAGCTAGTGAAATAGTGGTTCTATCACTTAAAATTTTTCTTATGAATAGATCCTCTTAGCTATAGGTGTTGTTTTTAGCTAGTGATAATATAGCACTTTGATCCTTTACAAAGGGTTTATAGGGTGAATATGTTTAAAACCTTAATCTAATCTATAAGAGAGCGTAAAGCCCTAAGTGAAAAATTGGAATGGAACTAAACCCTAGTTGACTAGGATGTTCACTTGTGGTTAGAAAACCATAATCTAACTCCTTGCATACGAAATTGTGTTGAAAGATGTTGTTTTTAGAGAACCTTAGAAACTGAATTCTTGTCTCATAATCCCTTGTTATGTCATTTTATGGCATTAAGGAATAAAGAATATTTCTTATGCGGAAACATGCTATGTAAGGATATGGGATCTTCGTGAACATAGATCACTTGTGTTCATGTGTAGTTTTAATGCTCCTAGCCTTGTACTTCCTTAAGATGTCATACAAGTGCTTTCGTAACTCTTTTATTTTGAGACAATGCTAAGAACGAGACCATAGTGCAATGTAAAAGCATATCATATAAGATGAAAACGAGACCTGGAGATTACGATTAAGGTCACTCTTGGAGTCCTTATAACTTAATTAAACATTTTCATGTGTTGGAAAGAATATAAATTTCCTTGGTGTGACCAAACTTCAAGAAAACAAAAGATATATAAATATAAATGGAAGTCCATAAGTTATTGAACTTTATTAACTATGGTAGCAAAATAACTATTCCGTGATCAATGGATGTTCTTAGGAAAAAAAGATATCTCGAATCTATGTCTTCCTCAATCCCAAGATTTCATCTTGACATCACGTTAGATTCTCTTGGGTTGCAAGAGTAATTTTTAAACATTAAATAAACGTTTGAGAAGCATATTCTTAACATAAGAACAAGATAATTGAGTACTTTATATGTGATTTGAATTATGCCAAATAAGCAAGTAATTTATGGAAATTTTCGTGATGCATAAAGGAAGCCAACCTAAATTGGTCGAACTGTAAATTAAACGTGGAATGAACTTAAGATTTTGCAGATGGAAAAAGGAGAAAGATATCCTTGCACAATAATGTTCTTAGAATGTTAATCGTAACTAAGATGTAATTAAAGAAATGATGTGTTGTGGGATTCGCTGTCTTGAAGTCATGTTTCTTGTGGTTGGGTCATTGCTAGTAACCGTTCATTGGGAAAATGTGGCATCGACATGCCTATGTCGTTTTCATGTGTCTATGTGAGTCGATGACTTATGTGGTTGTCATATGTGAGTTTATTTTACGTACTTGGAGCCCGTGTTGTGTTGTGTGTAATAAACATTGTAAGTCAAAAAAATTATCCTGGTAGTTTACTGTTGACATTCTTATTTTCCTAATAAAAATAGGGATAATGAAAATGTGAATGCTAATACCTATTTTCATTGAATCTTAGTCTATACCTCGAGATCTCCTTGGTTGTTGACTCGCTCCTGAACACTTTTTGGTCCTAAGTACAACCAAATGGCTATGTTTTAATATAAAAGTCAATTTGAAACACTAGACTCATACCTTAATTTAATCAAATTAACTGCCTACTCCTTACTACTAGAAACTATTTCCATTTATCAAATGAAAGCACAACTTGACATATTTTAAAAACACCATTAATCTCTGCTCATTACATCTATAACCTATACTATACATTCATCCACTTTCTTTACAACACTCACACATCCTTAGTCCATACAAGCATGTCTCTTGGTCAAATTACGCCTTCTTGCAATCTCATGCAAGACTTACACTTGAAAATTTTATGGACCTTTTTTTTTATCATAAAACTAGAAAAACAATTTGTTCTACCCATAGCCTTTAAAGCCTCACACCATCATTGACATATTGCACCCTTATGAAAAAAATTGATTTGTTCACCATTGTTATTCTTTAGTGCCAAGATGCACCATTGTAAAAATGTGAAGCACTTAACTCCTCCAAAATACCTCATGCTAAGCACACATAATCATACCAATCTTGTGTGCTTCCAAAACACCTTGAAACATGCCACACATTTTCTAGACATGTGATTCAAAATCCATGTGGAGACTCTCGGTTTCTATGCATCTTTCAAAGTGACATCTTCCTAGTTCCACATCACATGGTATGAATATCTTGGTCTAACTATTAGCACCATGTCCATATAGAGGAATTTCAATGATCACTCGGCTTGGTAGATGAAATAAATTCTAACCATTATTCTTTATAGTCAATCTTTTATAGCTAAATTTTTCTAACTATAAATATTGTAAGGCATTTGAGAGAAAATAAGGGAGTTAAGAGATTTTATTTCCCCTTTCTTAATCAACTATACCCAGAAAGACTAATACTATCATGTTTCACATTTCTTGTATTATTTAACCATGTCTCCCACATGTTAGCATGCTCCATAATGAATCAACACAATTCCAAGCATATTGAAATATGATAAACTTGTACAGTGATAAGGGTACTCCATATACAACCTTTTGGTTCACAACTAAACAAATAACATATATCAAAAACTATGTACATCTGAATTCCCAACTAACATTTCCACATTAAAAATAATAATGTAACATACATCCACATCATAAATCATGTTTATACCATACATACTTCCATGTAACAACCATATCACAATACTTGTAAACCATAAACCATCTCACAACAAGTAAGAATCACAAGTATTAAACAACTTTATTTTATAGTGGTCTCCATAGTCCCTTCAAGTAGAAAATACAATGCTATCTAGCTTAATAGTTTATTACCAACAAGGTTTAGTAATTTATTCCATGTCCTTCTATATAATACCAAGTGGCTCTGCTCGTTGTTCAATGACTTGTAAAAGTTTTTCATGGTCTTCTACATCTAGTCTCCATTTTTTGCGTTTACTATTTGTAGTCTTCACCTACCGTAATTGTAACTATGTAGCAATTATGTGATGGGTGTAATGATACACCTTTTGTCTGGTTTGTAATCAACAAAGTGAATCCCACTTTGGAGGAATTTCACTTGTTGTAAGTATGTTCCCTGCACTACAACCGAGCCAGTAAAAAATGTTGTCACTTCACTTGTTATTTCACATGTTAGCTTTGTTCTCTCCTCTGTGCAACGCAACAAGTAGTACTCTACTTTCTCAATATTGGCTTCTTCAACAATGACTGCAAATACATATCCTACAACAAAATGCAAAGAAACATTCAATAATTGGATGTATAGTATAAATTATATACATATATATTTAATTATCAAATTATACTTGATCCTTTCAAATAAAACATACCTTGTTTAACTAGTCCAGATATGTGGTCATAATCAGTTGAAATTAATGGCACATCTTCAAAACTATCATCATGATCTGATCCATATGTGTCATCCACAACTAAAAGAACTTGCTTCCACTCACCTACATACCCATGTTTTTGACTATTGCAGTCTGAATATGATTTGTTCATGCATTCATAACAAAAACAAGAATAACTCTTGTACAGATTGTCCATTTCTTACTATCCATAGTCATCAAAGAGTGCAAAGACCTAGAATTGGGAATCCTTTCACATCCATACTTTGTCCTCCGATCAATACCTTCATTTAATCATGCTCAAAAGATCAATAAAGTTTAAAACAAACAACAAAAATCAGAATAAAAAAATTTAAAGTTAGTAACTTGTAGTTCACTTAATAAATCACATCAAGATTTACATATCTATGTTTTAAATGTGCATGTTCTTGTTATCTCCTAAAACAATTTGTGTGGGGTTGAAGCCTATGGGGTTGAAGCGTGTGATGTTGAAGCCTATGAGGTTAAAACCTGAACTGTAAAATGTTTCTTACACCATTCAACAACGGTGTGGGCATCAATCAATCGATCTCCCTCATAATCAAAGCTTTATTTCTTTAGAGAACGTTTGATGCATGCACCCGCACCATCGTGTTCTCCCTTCCCATGACCACTCTAAAAAAACTCCATAAATGAGGAATTTTGTGATGACGATGATAACGACTGAGTGCAAAGAAAGGGCGAGAGGATTTGAATTGTGATGCGCAACCATCTAACTAAACAAAATGTTGATCTATTTGTATTCCTCGTTGATGAAGATATTGAAAGAACAAACCAAAACAATGTTGCACAAAGTGGGTGTCATGTTCCTTGTCATCACTTATATAGAAGTGATACTCCTTGATCATTCGCTTCACATATGTACTTTCAACCCCATCCAAATCCAATTGTGCATGCCTATAAAATACTTGAACCATGATGGTAACTTTAGTCAGTATGATAATATTGTGTTTGAATCTCTTTTTTATGAGAAAATGAGTAATTCTCAAAGCAAAATCAACCACAGACAATATGGAACCAATAGGGAATGTGTCTCTATTAGTCTTGAATTGTGTAGCTTGCCACTTTGAATAGTGAGAATGTTTGATGTACGGACTAATTAAACTTGAAGAAACTTTGCATGAATGTAGCAATGGAGATTTCCTCTTTTACCAAATCCAACTGGTTGCATCTTTCTAAGCCTTGTTGAATATTTTATGTATTTGAACCTACAAAATCAATTCATAACATGGACAAATTGTCATGTATTCATTTGCAATAAAATCAAAATCAAAATAAAATCTAACATCCAAATTTAAAAACATAAATTTATATATATCACCTCTTGCAAGCAACCAGGTTAATTGTGTCCAAATCTTCATTTGTTTTTGGCAATAATTTCAAGTCCCCACACTTGTCACAAACACCTTTGATGCAAGTCATACGATCATCGACATGATCATCATATACGTTGCAAATAATTGAAGTTATGAATTCACTGACACGTGTAGGTGGAACAATTTCTTCTCATAACTTTCTATACACCTAAAAAAAGCATAGATTTTGAAATACATTAATTTTAAATCACATCTCAAAAAATGATATTTAAACAAATTTTAAATATATAGATATAAATAAAAGCACGCCTCAAAATATATATACATTGAATCTATAAATTTTTATGTACTTGATAGTGATAATCAAACTCAATGTGATAGTGACAACAACATGTGTCAAGAACTTTTATCGGCTCGCACATACCAAGGCTTCAAATTTTCAAACATTCGTTGTCCAATCTTAACATCTGGATTTTTTTCTCAGTAAACTTTATGTACATCTCATGTTGAGTTATTTCAGCCAATGTTTTATATGTTCATCAAAGTTATTGCGATTTATCCTATGTTTTTAAACATCCCTCACATTCGGAGAAGGACGAGTCCTCTCAATCCAAAAATCAGAAACTATCTTCACAATATTATCCTCTATTTTATCAAAACGTGGATTTCTACACATTAGTGCCCAATTTCCTTCCATAGTAGAGTCATCCAATGTCTTCCTCCTCTTTGCATACTTGCTAACCATCTTTCTAGATAAACCCAATGCCTTGGCAAAGGCGGTAACATGACGATTCTTTGTTGTATCTTCACTTACAACTAAAGTTAATATTGCTCTACTAAAAATACTCTTATCAGTAGACCTAGTTTTTGTACCCAAAGAACTTATTCCTTTAAAAACATTCCCAACAATTTCTTCTTCTACACGTTTTGAATTTTTCTCGTCCAAAATCAACACCTAACAATTCTAATGTTTCCCTCATATCAACATGATTCAAGAATGTAACCAACAAATGTGCTCAAGCAACTATAGTCAAATTAACAATTTCACCATATACTATCTCTACACTTTTTGCTATTTTTTTTTCGTGATAGTGGTTCTTGTTGGGAAAATTATTTTAATTTTTTTAAATCCATCTTCACCAAGTGTTTCACTTTTTTTTGGGAAGTAATTCCATAACTTTTGTTATCACTTCAAAGATAATGTTGCGCATCATGATCTATGTCCATAAACATACACATGGGATCCTATCAAAACCCTTGCCTTTACCCAATCTAAAAAACATAAATTATCATATTTAAACCTTAGAACTAAAAAAAAATAGGATCTATCAAGGGTTTCTATACATATGTACCAATTTTTGCAGCGTTGTCTTTCACTTGTGTCTTCTCTCTCTCTCTTTGTGCCCTCCTACGAACAGATCTTCTAGCATTCTTCTCTGCATCCTCTTCCTCGGTATATTTTCGTTTCTCATTCTTTGCATTTCCCATGATTCATCCACTTCAATAATTTTCACCCGCACACATAAATCGTGATAGATCTGAATGTCTAAGAGTAAACTCGATACAAAACTATATGTGCATGCAACTCTATTTATATACAAATCTCAGTAGAAATTAGGTTATTTTTAATTTTAGTTTTCTATAACTTTAAAACAACTTTTCTAATTTTAATAGAATTTATATTTAATATGTAAAACAACTTTTCTAATTTAATATTACATATTTTTGGTTAAAAACAATTTTAAAAAAAACACACTTAGTTTAAAACACAAAAATATGTAAAAAACTAAATTTAAAACATAAAAAGCGAACAATATTAAATAAGTAACTTGTAAAACATTAAATTTAGAAGGGGAGATGCAATTGCGAATCATTAAATCTAGAAGGAGACGTTTTGGCGGCGCTTTGGTGGTACGGAGGGGGTTCGCGTGAACCATATTCACCCGAACGGTGTTCGCGCAAACCCCATTCGCACGAACCCCTCTGAGTGGTAGTGACGTGGCACCTGAGTGGCACATTTTGGCTCCAAATCCTTTTGGGGGACAATTGTGAGCCAAAATCTGCCACTCGGGTGCCACGTAATTAGGGTAAACGAAATAGTTAACTTACAAAATTTTGACACAAAATTCATATTTTTATTGGCTTTCTAAAAATGTAATTTTCATTTTTTAAAAATTCGTTTTGCTATTTATTTTTTAATTTTTACTAGCATACGGTATTTTAGGACAATCAATAGTACACAATCAACCAAATTTGAAAAATAGCAGAATATATAAAAAAAAATTGAAAAAAATATACTTAGTATTTGTTGAATTATTCTTCTTACCTGTGAAAAGAAAAATTAATTTTGATATAAATATTAAAAGTTATTGGCATTAAAATATGGACGCCATTTATTTTAAAATATAGTTACTAAATAATTAATTAAAAAAAAAAATATACGTCAAAAAAATATGAAAATTTGACAGCACGTCAAAATTATAATCTTGAACATATATCTAAAATTTCATAGTGAAAAGATAAGTTTTCATTTTAAAAAACCACCAGGGGATAGTCATTCCTCTTTAATAACATAAGAAACAACATATGAATAAAATTAAGAAAAATACTATATTTTTTGCCAAGCTTAAAAAAAAAAATACATGTATTCTATACTCTAAACACAACATTTCGTTACTTTGTGGAATTTCATGAATGTGTATAGTTTTGTGGCTATTACCTTTAGAAAATCAGCTTAATCATGTAATTTTTTTAAAATTAATAGTTGGGGGCAGGTATAAATAACATGGAGCAGTTTTGGATATAAAAAAGGATTTTGTAACTTTCTTTATAAACAATTATGTTGCCCAATTTAACAAAAACTAAATCATTATCTCAATTTGATGTTTAACTGAATAAATCACTATTTTGATCATCTTTATAGTAAATTTTACGTCCGGAATCGTTGGCTTAGAATAAAAAGTTACTTTAGTATGCAAAAGGTAATTGTATTTATTGATAAGCGCGCCATTTTTTACTGAAGAGGCAGAAATATATGCCATGCTTATCAATGACATCAACTTAATTTGTGGATTTCTTTCTGTTACATTTTTCAACATCTAGAAACTTGCATTTCAATTTTATTCAGAATTTCTTGATTTCACATTGAAACTGAAATATTTATTTTATAGTTGTTTCTTATTGGTAGAATTTAGTTTTGTAATTAGTGATCTGGATCAAATTGTAGATAAACTTCCATGGACTTATTTCAATTTAGTTTCATGATTTTTACAAATGGATGGCCACTTTTAAATTGTCCATAGAATGGCCCGGTTTAAGCAACTTATTTATGTTAAATCGATCCTCATGTCTTGTTTTCTGATGTCATCACACCGTGTGAATGTGAATTTTTTCCATTTTCTATATTCAAAGACGGTTGTATATGATGGATTTGGATTAACCACAACATATTCTCATTTGTAAATATTTGTGTAACTTTAGACCTAATATCAACAAATTACTAGCGTTGCAAGTCATATAATCAAAACATTGCAAATGATTAAACCTTTCAATGCTAAAATTGGGCCCTTTCCACATTTAATTTTAGAAACATACAGATCTGAACCTTTTTTACTAAAATTTTCAAGTCATGTTTTCTTGCCAAAAAAATCACACGCAAGCCGATTTAGGATTACGCCAGTTAAGTCTGGAGTGAATTTGACGGCCACTTATGCCTTTCAAATAATGTTTAGGTGAGTAATTTTTAAATATTTTCCTTCTAGAATACAAAATAGTATTATTAATATACTTTTGATATAATATGTAAATAAAATATTCTTCATTTATTTAATTGTTTGAATATATATTCGTGCATATTAATATAGTTTTAATATTAATTTATGAACTCCCCACTTCTCTTCACTATATATATTGGTGAATGTAAAATATTCGCTTCAAAAACTAAAACTCTAAAAAAATCGTTTAGTTTTGTATTTGTTTAAATATTTTACAAATAATTTTTCTTCCATCCCACAACACATGAGCTTTGATAGTATTTGGCATATTATAATCTTGTTTGTTTAGTGTTCTTGCACATTCTACAAAATAATGTTTGGTGCCAATGGGATTATAGAAAAATGGTGCTTAAAAGTACCATGCGAAAATGACGAAATCTATTAAAAAAAACTTAACAATAAAGAGGACAGACTTGACAATCCATTATCCGAGTAGTTTCATGAAAAAAATTGTGCATCCAATTAATCAAAATTTGTAAAATTGGGTCAAACGTTATTAATTGCAAGATAAGGGAAAAAACCTCAAATTATAGAGTTGGATACTCCCCTGGGCCCAAAAGTAAAAAGTCTCCTTCGCTGATTCTAACATTTAATATAACTAGTAACAACATCTAAAGGTACTGTGTGAGGCCGATAGACACATTGAAGAATATATTAACTTTAAAATATTTCAAATAATTGTAGTTAGTCTTTTAACAATAAATTACGATGAGTAAATAAGTATAATAATTGGTGATAAACATATAAAAGATGAAAATATTGTAAAAATTGAACACAAGATAGGCACTTAATGATGGTGGCCTTCTTCACACAAATAGTAGAGTTGGTATTAGAATAAAATGAAGATATGAAAAATCTATCTCTAAATCTATGTATATATGTGTTTGTCTATCTATTTATCTATTATTAACATATATTCGAAGCTTAAAGAAATATTTTTACTTAGATATATACTTTTCACTTTGTGAATGTTATTACATTTCAATACATGTAACTATATATCACTATGCAATATTTGAGATTCAAAGAAATACTTTGATCTTTACATCTCACATTTGTCTTCTCATTTGTTTATGAAGATATTTAATATGAAAACCTTGTTTATTTTTAACATGCAATCATAATATTAAGATAAAACTTAATTGTATTTTAATGATATTGTGACATGCAAACAAAAATAAGAGTAACACTTAAGTAGTTTGACATATTCTAAAACACTAAATACATTAATTAATATACATAGAAGATTGGTTTTTTAAATAAAAAACATGGCGTTAAAATTTGTATGCAATAATTTAATCAACTTTGAGCCTCAATCGTTCTGAAAAATCTAGTTTAGAAATAAGTTGGGATTAATAATATGAAAAAGAAAAATGAAATCATCAAAGATAAACATTTCACCGCACATAGGATACGTCAAACCATGTAAAGATAAAAGTATTATAGAAAGTATTTTTGAATGATAAGAAGGCAACAAACATAATAAAATGTTAGAGATTTGTTGGAGTCTAGAAGGTAAGTAAATTGGGATATGAGAAAAATGGGATAGTCATCAGATAATTCAATTTCGTATACCATTTTTAGAGGATTGTATTTTACTTTTTCCTTACAACTCCTCCACAATACCCAAGTCCTTCTTTATAACGGTGTAGACATGGGAAATGCTTGTTTTTTATATAGCAGTCAAATATGATTCAGAGAATTGTTATAAAGAAAATTAACTTAATAATTGCTATAGAACAAAGATCAAGAATATTTTTATATCGGATTTTGATTTTTGTATTAGATTCTTCACTTAGAGATGATATTTTCAATTTAATTATATATTAGAGACATGACCACATTTTTAGCACAAATATGAAGAAACCTTTGTGTGAGAGAGAGGAATACCACAACACATTCTTATGAGAAGTTCAATATCTACAATTTGGCTAAAATTTGCATTAACACTACCTAATACTTTTTTCCACAAAAGGTTTCTTACTTTTGCATTTGTAATATGCGTTATGGGGTAGGGCTAACATTTAATTTGATTGTTTTCAATAATTTTATATGGAAGATCAAAAGTCCTAGTGGGTATCAAGGTCATACAATTTATTGGGAGGCACACAAACTCTTCTCGATAAAGGCTAACTATGTCACTTTCTGTTTGACCATTGTCTACAAAATATATAGACATACTCACTTCTCTAAAGAAGAGTTTGATTAAAGGTAAGGATCACCCTACAAAATAATTGGAATGGATGCCCTTCTCACAATTTGAATTAATTTTTTTCTCATTAAGTAAATAAAGAAATGTAATTTGTATCATGATCATAATAAATGACAAATTTAGAAAAATTGTCATACAAAAAGAATTAAAATATCCTATAAATTATTATAGAAAGATGAAAAGTATTCCATGGATAGATAGAATCAATTGTAGGAAGATCTCAAAATGTAATAAATATGTTTACTTCTACAAGGTTGTTTGCAAATGTGATTTATCAATATCAAGTAGGTGATGGGTTTCAAACATGAACAAAACACCATTTTTCATAAAGAAACATAAGTAATTAAGTATCTCCCATTGTTTTTTGAAGAGTGGTATTTAGAACAAGCATACCATTTCCTCCATAAAAATGAGTAGAAATTTCCCCAAAAATTTAGGAATAGAGAATTAAATACTTATTTCCTTCAATTATACTTGTCTCTACCCCTAGTGACATTATAGAAAATGCATAAACCTTTTCCTAGGAAAAATTATACACATGTATAATTTGGAGCAACATAAGAGAATGGGTAACAATACTAGTTCAAAATCATATAAGCTCTTGAATATGTCATATTTATTTTTACTTGCAAAAATATTATAATACATTTTTATGTGTATGCATGAAATTTATGTCAATATATAATAATATCAATAAATGGGCCAATTACTAATCCTAAGTTCTATAAATAAGCTCGACAATAAGAAAAATATCGAGATTCAAGCGACCCCTAACTATTCGCGCTCTAGGTAGTTGTCTAGTTTGCCTAGAGCTTAATCCCTTTTGCTCTAAAGACATTTGATATATGTACCGACCCTCCAAACAACTCCTTAACATAATTTTTTTCCAAACAAGTTTGAGCATGTTTTGGTTGGACCTTTAATCATGTTTAAAACGATTGAGATTAATGTTAACTCTGGATACTTTGTACCTTCTTAGTTGGAGGTGTTTGAATACGACATCGGAAAAAGTTATCATTATGACACTTATTGAACTATAAATAGCAACCTTCTCCCAGATTCATCATCATTTTTGATGCCCAAAATTCTATTTACTTCTTCTCGAGTCTATTATATGCCAACTTCGACATAAATAAAAAGGAATGCAATGATTCACTTAATGTTTTCCTTTTTCGAAAGTAAAATGAAACTAAGAAAAAGTCTAAAATATAAGTTAGCATATAAGAAACCTTAATACACGTCTTAAATAATAGAATTAATGTGATTAACCAAGACAACGATTTTTTTAAATGATGAATAAAACAATAAGGAGACAAAAATACTTGAGAAGATGGTTATCAAGAAAATTGACTTTATAAAAATCTATTCACCAAACATTTAATAAAAAATCCAACCCAGCATCTATACTTGAAGCCTGCACCGAATTTTAAACGTGGACTCCTATTTAATAAAGCAATTAAAAAAAGATTGTCTCCACAAAACAATCATAGCACGTCAATAGCATCCGGGAACAAATAAAATAAATTTCTCCTAACACTACAGGCGAACAGATATATTAATAATGCAGCTTAATCAAAGGTATGTACGTATACGAGGAATGAAGAGGCCTGATATGTCAAATTATCTAAGCCTGTCAAATCAAAATTCGCTGACGGCTTGGCTCTTTCAGGTGACTGTAAATTCCAGTAATTTTTATCAATATTTTTATAACTTGTTCATATATATATATAAATAGGTGTTATACGTTTATATAAGTAAATCATTTTTAAAAATTTAGTTTTTAAAATTTTCACCATATTGTCTACGGATTTTAGAAATGTTCACCTGTAAAATACAGTTAAAATCACAAAAAACGGCCTACAGCCTGTCAATTTCTGAGGTCTCCTCTACAATATTGACAGATAAATTTCATCACAAAGATATTAACTCTGTCTGCTGGCAAATCAAAGGTACATAGATATACTGATGCTTAAAAGTACCACGGTAACCGTAGAAACCTATTAAAAAAAAAGTAAATGACAATCCTTATCCGAGTAGTTTCATGAAAAAAACTGTAGTTCCAATCAAAATTTGTAATTGGGTTTATTAGGTAATTGCAAGATAAGGGCAAAAACCTCAAATTATAAAGTTGGATACTCGCCCTGGCCCAAAAACGAAAGATCTCCTTTGATAATTCTAACATTATGCCCATCGTTAGAAGTGGGAGATAAAATAAGAGATACATTGATCGTTAAAAGTGAACAAATAATTTGAATTGATCGAAGTAACTATAACTAGTTATTTTCTTTTTTTTTATATCCGTTACTTCGCATAATAATTAGGACCAGATGGTCAAATTAAAAAATTGATTCAGCAATTCGTATTTGGTGCTGGTTCTCCAACCATCTATCCCATTGAGGGGCCATTTAAAGGACTGTCCATGATAAAAATTATGTTAAATTGTTTTACTTATCTTTTATTACGATTTTATTGGTTGTTAGAAGCGGTAGGTGGTCCATTATACACTGCAAATTGTAAGTGAGTTAGTTATATAATAGAGATACAAAATATATATACTTTATGTAAAAGGTAAATTATATTCTTTAAATAAGTGTAGAAGAGAAATAATACGATATTTTAACATTAAATAAAATCTCATAAATTTTAATTCTTTCTTACATAAATAAATTAGGAGAGACTAGCAATTTATTTCGGAAAGAATAATTTAAGAGGATGAATTTTTGCTTTTTAAAGCCCCACTACTCTATAACGCTAGAGAGCCTCTCCTGAAACTAAACTTTGTCAGGTTTAAACAACATCAATAAAAAAATATTTACATAAGACCACATTTCTCAAATTAAGAGGCGCAGTAAACCCAACATGGAACAGCGCAATTACAATTTATGACAACCAGAAAGCAGAATAAGTATTAATGCCGGAAAAAGAATGAAAAGTGGTCAACCCCAAATTCGTCTGGTTTAACAATCATATATTACACGTAAAAAAAAACTCGTAAATATGATGAATAGCAGCAACACACCAGGAATTGGAGCTCCTACCAAATTCAGAAGGCAAAGTTATCTATCCCCAGGTTTGTGCAGGGGCTTCGGCATTCTCTGCTGTTTGAAACAGCTGACTTCTCAAATCATATGAATTTCTTGACGGCGCTGTAGAATTTGGAGAAGAGGTAGAGGATTGGGTATTATTAGGTGGGTGGTTATGATTCCCTTGGTAAGTGGTGAGAACAAAGTGAGGATCATCCTCGCACCTCTGGCTTCTCTTTTCACCTTGCATCCTCCTGCTTTGCATTTCAAATAAACCCTGCACACAAAATTGTTTTCGGAAACTACCCAAACCCAACTGAGAAATTTTATGTATTAATAGATTTACCTCTGGTATGGGTTGTTTTTGATTCGTTTCTGACCATACTTCTTCCAGCGGTATCCATCGTCCAGAATGTCTGTTTCGCTCCTTGTTTTGAAAGTGATTATGTTGGGTGGTTCAGTTCTCTCAGCTGAAGCTGATTCCATAGCTCTGTTCTAAAATTCAAGCAAGAAATAAACAGATGAAAGAAATATAATAAAAGTGGGAATCGAGAGAAAGGGATCGAAAAAATTAACTACTTACCATTGCACGAGGTGAAAGGTAAGGTTGGGCAGTACCGTTCACCTCATTTACTGATGGTTGGGTAGTACTACCTATCTCACATCAAGTTCTTGTCAGATTCTGCGATGGATAGGAAGTGTTCAATTCGGACACAAACCTTAAAGCTGATTTTGGTCAGACGTTATAGTGACAAAGTCAAGGGCTCATAGATTTGATGGTCTGTGTCTCTCCCCCGATACAAAAATTAATAATGTTTAACATTTTCTAGTATTGATTTTTTTATTAGAAAAAGTGTGGATCCCATTAAATTTGTGAGTGTTAGAGATATTATCATAGTAACAAAATTCGAATAAATTTTACGATATTTAATTTTTAGATAAACGTCTTTTTCCTATTTGACTTTTTATCATCATTATATATATTCAAACAAATATTTCGTTCTCTAAATATGTGAGAACGGTCTCCCAACTCTCTATATAAGAAGGATGGGATGCAATGATAGCACTTGAATAAAAGGGGGCCCTATGCATTTATTAGTCGTTTTATTTTACAATTTTTATATATTTGTGTATATTGTCTATTGTTGGTTTAAAGTATGTATTATTCGTGCACTTTGATGAGGGTTGTGTTATTTCTCTTCCTTGTTCCATGTATCATCTACTTTCTCTATTTCAAATAAATGTTTGATTTCTAAATAGACCATACATGCCCTTCACACGTTTAAACCGTGGAATGTTCTTATTCGCCATAGAATTTCAACTACTACTTTAAAGGCAATTGGACCCGAAGTGCATATACTTGACTAGTTGTTTCTTGTTAAATATTTCAAAATTTTGTCATCTACCCAATTTAAGAGCATGTGGAAAGCATAGAAAGAAACTTTTGATCTTTTCAAAATGATAAGACAATTATCTTCTATATGCGGGCGAAATGTATCTCAATAACATGCACTCCTAAATCATTTGTTCTACAAGGGTATCAAGGCAACAAGTAGGAGACACACATGTATCGAAATACAAGGGGGTAGACTTAAAGGGGCTATAATGAGCACTAGGGTCACATATATAGAGGGAAGTAATCCCTACACTAGGTCAACCTAGGGTTTCCAAGGCCCATGATCAAGATAGAGGAAGGAACCCTACTAAGATATCGGTGGTTGGGTGTGGATAGGTATGGATCAACACGCATACATGGAATAAATGAAATAAGCATGCATGGAATAACTAAAATGAAAGCTAAGGAGCTTATAATGGATAAGATTACTATGCTAACTAGCATCCAAACATTCTCAAATACTAAGCTAACATAGCATAATGAAGAAGGAAATGAGCTTGCCTATGAAAAATGACAAGGAATGGTTAGAGCACTCACCTTATACTTGTAGGGTGGTCAGTGACACATCTATCTCTCTAAAGAAGAAGCATACCGAGAGAGAGTCGATATTAAGTGGAGAAGGGGAACATCGTTCATGTCCTAGACTCACTATAGGTGACCTAATAGTGCAAGAAACCATCCAAGAAGAAGAGTATCCAATCTAATCTAAGCAAGATGCAAGATGACCAAGAGCTAGGAGAGCAGATGTGAAGATGGTGCCAAAGAGCAGAGCTAATAAAAGTTCAAATGATTTTGGCTTCCTTTTCTTCTTATCAACATCAAATGAGATGAGGTTATATATAGGACGGGTGATGGTGTTAGCCATGGGAGATGCAAAATCAAAAAAATTGTCAACGGGCAATGGTGTCCGTCATAGATGCTAGGAAGAGGTAAGGTGTCATGAAAAGTGAAAGAAAGGTGTCATAGATCATGGATATGGATAAACAAGATGCCAAGTGATGAGATGCAAGCAAGAAACTGTGAATGTGATGTACATGAGACCTAGGAAGACAAGGATATCTAGTGTAAGAAAAGCTAAGGCTAAGACCAAAAAATGATAATCTCTCTGTGTACTATTTGTAACCCATAATAGTTACGTGAATAACCATTCCTCATTCTTGACAGGCTCCTTAAGAATCCCTTTCTAGAAATAAATACATCATTGAACCTTATCTACGTAAAGGAAATTGTGAGTAACATGCATGAAAGATGAAAAGTGAAAAATTAGGTGTATAAATATGCCCTAACCATTGTTCACCTCATGTCACAATAATGCAATGTGGGTTGGTCAATGTAAAAAAAAAATCTATAACACGATCTTGAAAAGTAAGTACTTAAAGAAATGTTGAAAGTACTAGCTAAAATGAAATATACTCACCAATGCGTACCTAATAGTGTTGGTCGTCCTTCCAAGTGCATGCGTAATCCATGCTGCAAAGAACCCTAGTGAAGTTAAACTCAAAGGAAACACTAGAGGATCCTCGGTAAAATAAAACATAATTCACCTTCGCTTTAGGGCCCATGGGATGGATGTTGTGATATCATGATGTTTGAGACGTCATGATGGTATGGTGTCATAGAGATCATAATGTCATAACCAAGCAACAGGTAGTAACACTAAAAAGTGCAAAAACTATATATGGTAGAAGCTACAAAGAAGAAGCTGTCATTAACCTAAAGGTATAAATAAAGAGATGGATGGTTATCCCCAAAGGCGGATAACGACACTAAAAAAGAAACAAACCATGAGGTAGATGTCATAAGAAGAAGATTGAAACATAAATCCAAGCAAGGTCATGAGCCTAAGCGAGGATGTGCATAATATACCACGGTGATCCAATAAGAAATGACCGGGGTGTACAAAGCCAAAATGTTGATAATGTTGTTAGAGAAGGTTGATGAAGTAGTGAATTTGAGAAGGACGAGAGATGGCACTTGAGTAGTGAAAATATTGTGTTCCTTCATGCGTGAATTTTTTTAGGAATTAAGCATTTGTTGGTTCTTTGAAGATGTGTCCTTCATTGGTTTGAAGATGATATGTATTAGGACCTATGATATCTTTGATGAGGTAAGGACCCCACCATTTTTTAGCGTATTTTCCTTCTTTGTCATGTGTATAATCAAGTTTAAGGACAAGGTCACCCACGTCGAAAGTACACTGCAGACAAACACATTTGTTATGTTGTTTTGAAAGGCGTTGTTTTTGTTTCGATTTTGAGTGTAAGCTCTATCACGTCATTATTCTAATAGGTCAAGGTCATGGAGGTGTGCTTCATAGAGTTCCTCATCTAGAATGATACCATGAAGGGAGATGTAGAGTGAAGGGAGTTCCACCTTGAGTAGAAGGACCACCTTAGCTCCATAAGTAAGTGAGAATGGGTTTTCCCCATAACCATACGAACACTAGTGAGAGATGCCCATAATGTAGGATATAGCTTCGTATGCTAATCTATCCATGATTCAGTGATTTGTTTTGTAAGATTTTGTTGAAAATTTATTTCATAGATTCAACTTGTCCATTGCATTTGCGATGATATGGTGTTGAGAAGTGATGTTTGATTTTGAACTTAACATAGAGTTGCTTCATTTATTTGAATTTGAAACTCCCACCATTATCAGATATGATGGTGTGGGGAATTCCAAAGAGGAAAATGATTTGATTGAGGACGAATTTGGATGTAGTAAGACAAAAATATTGGTGAGAGGTATTGCTTCAACCCACTTAGTGAAATATTTCACATTTGTGATGATCAAGACATGACCTTCTTGGGATCGAGGTAGTCTCCGATGTAATACAATCCCCATATCTTTGAAGGGCTAGAGAGTTGTGATAGATTGCAACTCAACTGGAGGGGAATGAATCAAATCATCGCAATATTGGAAAGGTCAGTACTTTTGGTAAAATTTCTTATATCACTAAATCGGACATATTCTAGTGAATTTGGACTCCAATATTACAAGTATTGGAAGAAATCCATCTCCATTTTTGGCTATCTTTGGATTCCGCTATTACTATTATTTTATTCCATTAGTAGCGATATTGGATTCCAATATTGTCATTATTGGACTTATTCGAGTTCAATTTTGCTATTATTGGATTTTGATTTCGCTATTATTAGATTCCAATTTCCCTATTATTGGACTCTTATTTCACTATTAATAGATTCCAATAACACTATATTATTGGATTCTAATTTCACCACTGTTAGAATCTAATTTCTAAATCCTAATTTTTGGATTTCAATTTCTCTATTTTAGGATTTATATTTTGTTATTATTTGATTCCCCCACATAAGTCTAATGACCGCTAACTTATATAAGCCTAACGATTGCTAACTTACATGATGAAAGTGCATACTCGGTGAAATAAGCCTAGTGGCGTCAAAGTTACATCTTCCTTCCGACCACTAAGCTACATCGCCTTCCAGTCACTAAGTTACATCTGCCTTGTGGCCACTAAGCTACATAACCGTAGCTAGGTCAAGTTAAGTTACATAAGCCTTGTGGCCGCTAAGTTACATAAGCAACTCGATAAGCTACATAATCCTTGTGGTCGATAAGACACATAAGCATATCATCCGCTAAGATACATCTTCTCAGCATTCATTTGATAAGTTTGTAAAATGGAAATCATTGTGACGGAAATTAGTGGTCGCTAGGAATTTCAAAATAGAAGATAATCCAAATAATGGGAACTAATTTTATGATTTTCTAGTCTACAAATCATACAGAACAAGAAAGAGTTAAGAATTACGTTAAACACGTTGTTTTGAAACATGGATTTCATAGTTTATTAGTTCCTACCTATTGCAAGTTACTATACCTTTCACCACAACTTATTAGTTCTTACCATATCCTCCAATCAAAGACATTTATTTTTTTAGTGTCTATATTTCAAATGTTGGAATATAAATTAAACAATTTCATAATTTTAAAAAATCAATAAAATTGATTTACTTGATTTTCTATTGGTTACTTTTTCATGATAAGACAAAAATTATGGGTCGTATTCAAGTACATATTTTTCAATAATATTTGAAGGAAAAATCTTCAATTAATAAGTGTCACAACAATTATGAAAACTTTAACATCAACATTTTATAAGTGTACAAATGAATTGTTCTTCATTTTCAAAATAAAATATTAATAAGTACATGCCACTTATTAAATAATGCATGATGTCGTTATATTTATTATCCTTTCTTATCAAGCATGTCACACTCGATATTTTTGTATATCGTTTATCATAACTTTATTATATTATAATTTTATTAATATTGTGAATTACGATTTCCCATTTAGATATATTTTTATATATAATTAAAGACTTCAAACATTGAAACTAATTGTAACTAATTTTTAAACAACATTTTAAAACTTCTCTTGAACAACATTTTTTTAACAATTTAATAGATTTATTGTTACAATTGAGAATAGAATATGTGTCACAAAGAATTATTTGATCTCCTTTCCATATTTTTCTTGGTGTCCATGACCGGATGAAGTTTTTATATCAATATATGATGTTTCCCTTCATTTTGGCCACCATTTCTTTTTCTTTAAGCATTCCTGGTACCTTTATTTTTTTGTATTTTCTTTTCTTGTGGGTTCCCACCAACTTACCCTTATCTATTGAGCCTTTGTGTGGACATCATGTATTGGAATTCATTCTACCTTTCCCATCCATATCAATACGTTATTGTCGGTGAGTTTTACTAGTATCATTTTCCCATCATGTACAAGCATAGTAAGTTGAATGAAAACTTTTAAATATAATCAATTTTCCATTTCGACATTGATCTACTTGTGCCACTATTTTTGGACATGAAGTGGATGCACATTTTTTCTTAAGCTTTGTGCACTCGTCACATTTGACGAATAAGTTGTTCTTGGTGATTGAAACATGGGACAAATGTCCCACTTAACGAGACATGTGTGGCAATATATCAAAATTTCTCTCCACCGTTATGGATATCAATGCAATAGTTGTGACATTCTTTGCTTTGTAGTTGTTTCTATTTTCTTGTATTTCCATTTACTACCCTTTGTGTTTTCCTATATTTCCTTTTCTTTGCCCCTTTGTGTTTTCTTATATTTTCATTTACTTCCCTCCTCTCGCGATTTATCCAAGATTTTTATATCCATAATTGGTGCTCTTCAGGATTCCATGAAATCAATACAATTATCCCTTGTTTTCACTTTCTTCTAGGGTTTCACAACCATTAATTATGTATGGTAGTCTCACTTTGCTATTGAATACAATAGTTATTGTGATCATGAATAAGCTCCACGAGGGTTCATTAGCTAGAAATATCCTAGCATGTGGGTTCATATTGAGGTAATTAAAATTAATAAAATTAAAGTCAATATACCAGTAGACATGAGGGGGTGAAAGGGTTTAATTTATTAATATTTTGAATCAGGTATTGGGGGTAGATTAGAGAGGTGGGCAAAAGGAAAGGGAAGTTTAATTTTAATATAAAACTAAAACATTTGAACCCTATTTTAAAAACGTAAATACCTTAAAATTGAAAAAGGAGTGTGTTCATAAAGTTAAATTATAATCTCTTTTTGAATAAAGAAATATCAATTAAGAGATTCTTAACCAAGAAATAATAAGATGGTAGAAAACTAGGATTGAGTATGCTTTTCAACACAAGTGATATTATTTCACCATATTAATTATTTGAAGAACTATTGATAAATGATTAAAGCTTAACATTTATAAGGTGATTTGTAATAGGTCTTCAATGACATCAAACTATCTTTCGAGATGAAATGCATATTAAAAAAAATTGAGTGAGAAATATGATATATTTTTTGTTTAATATATTAGGGTAGAAATAAAAAGGGGTAAATAAAATTGTAATTGAAAAATGGGTAAGTAAGGTACATGGAAAAAATAGGGGTATTTTCATTCTAATAATATAATAGAGGGGTATTATCAATTTAATACTTAGAGGTAAAAACTAGAATTAAGGGTATTCTTTAATACCCTTTGAAGCACATGTTATACCATACTTTTACTAAGTGAATCCCTTGTGATAAGCTCAACCCCATTTCTTTGTGCAATGGAGTGTAGTTCTTGATGGATATACTAGTCCCTCTGCAACTATCACACCTTTGGAGGGTAAATGCACATATGATCCTCCTTCAAATACGAGTTCATTTTCAACTATATCCACACATAAAAAGAGAAAATTAGTAGCGTGGCCACTTAAATCTTAAACCTAGTATAGAGAATTTGAAAATGAGAAATATCAATAACAATTCCAAGGTTAAATCAAATGCTTGAAATCACAATGAGAAAATAAAAATAAACATCTTACCTATATGAACATCTCTTAAACCTCCTTCAATCTAAATATTGAAAAAATGTAGAATTTGGGTAGCATTCAAGTGAGTACGTAAGTGATTGTTGTCATTTATGCCACATATCAATCTTAATATCATCATACATATACGACTATTTATGCATACCTTATTCAAATCAATAAACGTTGACATTGTAAATCCTATCCAAATTATACGCTAAGATAGATGTCATCTATTTTAGAACTTAACATCCTTAAATGGTGTTAAATTTGACAGTCGTTTAAACAATTTTTGTGATTTTAGACGTAACATAATTTCAAATATTTTGTAGAACAGTCACGTGTGACTTGCATGTTTAAAATGTGTCTGTCAATATATATATATATATATATATATATATATATATATATATATATATATATATATATATATATATATATAAGTTATTCGTATCTATTAAGAATAGTTTTTAATTATTGGCAAAGCAGAGCTTTTTTTGAAAGGGACTATACCCTTGTACAACAGGGCTCAAAAGCCAGATTTATAGATTCAACAATACAAAAAAAGATCACAATCTAGATTTATCAAATCAGCCCAACAACATAAATTTTTCTGCCAAGATCACAACAAAAACCAACAATCCTACGGTGAGTAGACAATGACATCACAACAACATCGAGATACTTAGTTAAAGTAGTAGCACGACAGGCCTACAACCCGGATGCAATGATGAAAGCACATATCAGGATAGGGTTCATGCCTTGTCTAAGACAATGGAAGGTTTAGATTTAGTGTATCCCTTATTTTTTCTATCCACCACTTTTCATTCCTCATTTTATTCTTCCATTGAGATTGGAAGAACAAATTCAATTGACTTGATAGGGATGTGACCCTCAACAAGGGGTGTCGAATCACAATCTATCATTGAATCAACACCATGAGGAGAGGAATCTTGAGGTTTCTTCTCTATAGTGTTTGGAAGCTCTTCCATGTGGGTAAGTCAGTTTGTGGGGGTCCCATAATCAGTTTTGAATATGGGATAATTGTGAAATGATATGGTAGAGAATCCTTCTACCATACAAGATTTTCTTTGTGTTTGGAGTGTTCACATTCATTTGAAAGATGCCCGTTTGGAAGCATCTTCGGCATTTGAAAGATAAGCCCTCATAGTCTATCCTCTACACCCACTTCTTGTCACCTATTTACAGGTGAATCTCTGTTGGAAGGGCTTGAGAGGTGTCAATGTCTACCAAAATTCTAGTATAAGTTGTATGTGTTTTATGGGAGGTTTTATCATCAACTTTCACAGAAGATTCAATGGTATCTCCTATGGTAATGCGGTAGGATCTATTCCAGAGTTGCAATGGAATTTCGACAACCGGATCTAGATAGGGTAGGTGTCAAAGGAGTCTTTTAGGGGATCAAAAGATGGATACCATGGCTTGAACATGAGTCCATGTTCTCCCCAAACCCAATATTGATTAAAGATTAAATCCTTGTCCTCAAGGGTTTCAAAAACAACAATAAAATAGGCTTTAGCATAGGGGTAAAGTTCAATTTTACTGTAATCTTTTCTCTCCATCTTTGTGTAATCCAATCATGGAGCTGAGAGAGCTTAGGCCAAAACTTATGAAACCTGCAAATGAGACCAAGATGGGATAGGTTTTCCTCTTCCTTGAGGACCTTTTGTAGTAGATCTTCTTCTATCTTCAGCATGAGAGTCATTTGTGATGGTGTTAAAGGCTTGTCAATAGTTTTGGCATTCTCCTTGTTTGGAGACCGTAGTGGCATACAATCTAGCTCCGCTACCCTATTTCCCTCCTTCAAATTTGCCATCACCAAATCCGGAGTTTTTCCCATTTTGGGTGTGAGAGTTCCCCTTCTTGGGGAATAGTTAAAAATATGGAATATTTATTTATAATTTTTTAAAGTAGTGTATAAGTAACATTGTTTTGTATAAGCAATCATGTAGTTATTTACTAAATTTGTAAAGTTAAAATGTGAGTGATCACACTTACAAGTGTGAATGGTCGCCCTTCTAAGTATGAGCCTTGAGTCTCACTTCCCTCGACTCGTACTTCTAAGTGCAAGTCTTGACTCGCATTTCTAAGTGTGAGTTTTGATTCGCACGTCAAAGTGCAAGCACAAGAATTAAGGGATTTATTTTACCCAAATTATATATGGGCTTTACATAGGGCCCTTTATTTACATTACAAAAATTATATTATTAAATTCTTCCATTAATTCTTTGCAATACCAAATGCAACATTAATGAGAACCATTTTGTAAGGAAAAATGATAATTAATGTTGCGGTTGCATCAACATTAATTAGCCATTAAAATGAAAGTTATGTAAAATGCGCCTTTTAAAAGTACATGCGCCATTGGAAATATGAGTGCCATTTGGAGCATGTAACTTTTGTCAACCATTAATTAGCCATTTAATAAAAAGCAATGTAAAATCATATGTGTGCCCTCTTAAATTCATGTGCCAAAGAAATAGGTGGTTAGATTTTTCATTGCTTATAAGCGTAAATAGACATTTTTGAGTTTATATTTTTGACATTTGCCTTTCTATTCTCTTCATCAATGCGTAAGAGAGACAATATGTTCATCAATAGAAAAATATGAGCAAGGAAAGCATCGAAATTTATGTGCTTGATTTCTAAAAATGTTTTGATTTCCTATATGTGCCAAAAATTAGCATGCGTTCTCACCATCATCCCATCCAAAATCATGAAATTTTTTAATGTAAAATTTTCCATAGATAATTAGGGCTTATATTCATTTAGGGATTTTCTAGATAATTAAACTGAAGCAAGTTTGTTATTCAATATTTTGTAGAATTTAGTTTTTTTATCAAATAAATAATTTTGTAATATATTTAATAGTTGGAAGAGCAGTGAAAGAGGATGGAATGGAGCACATCTTGATAGATAAATGACATAGATTAATCTATAATAACATGAGAGGAATATTTGCATACTTTTTACAAACCCATAACACTGTCAAGAACTTATTTCATGTTATGTTTTACAAAATAATCTGGTGGTATGGATGGTGGATCAATTTACACAATAAAAAAGTGAATATCATAATCGATTTATGGTCATGGTGGTGCGTAGGAATCGATGAGTAGATGAATTTGATAAATTTTATATTATTTGGTTGGCCTTATTTGTGTCCAAAAATAGTCCTCTATTGCACATACTCAGTAAAATTCAATGGCTACGACATTGTTGAAATTGCCAATGAAAACATTTTAGAAGATATTCATGTTAATAATGAGTTTCCAGTCAATGTTTTGGTGTTAGATTACAACTAGCTATTTGTGAAAAAATATGGTAATTTAGGAATGGGATAACCAAACACATTTTGGAGAACAAAGGAACAAATAAAGATTTGTAGAAGGATAGTTTAAGGAACAAGGAAACTTTAAGACGTTTCTTATTATTTTTAACTGAAGCACCACTTTCTTTATTACTTTGGAAGAAACATGTATCCTCAAATGTATTCAAAAATTGTAAATTTGCTATGTTTGTGTCATGCCCTTGTGGTTTTTTGTCTTTTGCTTCCTATGGGATTCATCTCTTCTATACTTCAATGTAATATTTTTCCTTAAGGGCCTTTTTGTAAAAGGATATGGGTCCTTTCAAAAACCCCATATTTTCCCTTTTCCAAAAATGGACATAGTAGTTGTACATCAAAATATGTTATTACGGCATAACCTATTAGAATTTATGACAAAAATTTATTAAGTTATTTTGTTAAATTCTATCGATCGCTAATATCCAATTTTTATGGTGTGGCATAAGCTAAGCTGACGCTACGCTAAAAATATTATTCTTTGACTTGTTAAATGCTAGCAGTCCATAAGCTCAATATATTATATTGCGGAAGTATTAGCTTACTTCGGTGGGTGTTAAGCTCAAAACATCCTACTTTATTAGTTCTTGCCTCATGCAAGAATTCTATACTTTTCATTCAAACAAATAATTTCTCCTAAAAAAATGTAATTTTTCTCTGTTTGGAGTCGTGCCTTTGTGGATTTTTGTCTTTTTTTTTGTAAACACCTAAATTCCACTTTTGCAATCTTATTGCCAAATGCACACAAATCACTCTCATTCTTGCCAATTCCGTTATAATTAGTGATCTCTGCTAATTAACTAATGTTTCTTACCACTTTAGCCAATTAACAATGCTTTATTGATTACAGTAACCCCTTTCACATTAGGATGCCACTTCTACAACAAATCGTAAGCCAAAATCCTTCTCAAAATAGACAATTAGTGTTTATAGGCTAATTAAGCTTTTTTTCCTTGTTTTGATGAATATACCCTAGTATTGGCTCAAACCCCTCTTGCTGACCACTCAAAATCACCCCATTCACCTCCACAATGTCTCAACAAGCTTAAAAACTTATCCTATCCTCCTAGTTTACCCTAAGTGGTTGATTAGAGATTCATACCTTTTAATCACTTGGTAGTTTACTAATTGTGATTATCAAGGCCTAGTCATGACTAGCAATTCTAATCTAATTTGGGGCTTTTAGTCCACATGCAAAGAAATAAAAGTTTCGCAAAAAGGAAAACTATAAAAAGAGTGCACCTCTTACCTTAATATTTTACACCATGCTTTGATTTGCATCTCATATAATAAATATGATGTATAGCTAAGTTCAATCCTTGCCTAAAGCCTTCAACAAGGTTAGTAGATGAATAAATAAAGTGACTTAACAAGTCATTTGGAGAGGTCATTTCACCATTGTTTGGAGTATAAACCATATCCGTTTGATTTCCCTCTTAGGTATCTTTAGGCCAATGTTAGGTAAATTAAGCATATTAGTAGGCATGTTTAGTTATATTTCACATTGTTTTCAATGTTTAAGCCTTTTAATTTAGTTTCAAAGTTTTTGATTTCAAATTTTTAGATTAGTTTCAAGTTTCCGGATTAGTTTCAAGTTTTCTAGTTTAAATTCAAGCTTTCTAGACTACTTTCAAGCTTTCTAGATTAGTTTCTCAAGGTTTTTAGATTAATTTCAAAGTTTTACAGTAATTTTAAAAGTTTTGTAGATCAATTTGTTAAGCTAGGTAGTTGTTTCAACTAGATTTGTGGTAGAAGTGTTGTGATGTTTCTTGCGGGATATAAGGAGGTGAAGCCCTATCGAATTGTCCAAAATACTAAATATTTAATCTTTTTGAAGAAATTCTTGTCAAAACTCACATTTTGACCACTTGTAGCAAAGGGGTGTGCATACGTCAATAGGGGTGTGCAAGCATTAAACAGTGTGCACACGTCAACAAGGGAGTGCAAGCATTCATTGGGGTGCAAATTTGCTTCTTTGGAAGCACACATATAGCTCATCGTTTTCAGCTTCGTTAGTCATTTTTTCAAAGACATGCGCACACATCGACAGGGGAGTGCAAGCATTGAAACAGCGCACATCTGCTTGTTTGGAAGAAAAGTCGTCATCAACACTATCATTTTTTCATATAGGCATGCACACATCAATAGGGGTGCACAGGATTTGAGATAAGCATGCATGCACTCATAGGGGCACACAAGTGTGTCTATATAAATTTTTCCTACTAACTAAAAATTTCCATTTTTGGTTTTTAGGATTTCTGTTACTTTCCAAAGGTTTTTTAGATGCCATTTTTGTCAATTTAATAGATTTAGAGTAGGGTTTAAAGGAATTAATCTTGTTTTATGCTTTGCATGAGTTTGGGTTAAGGCGTGTATGCTCTTCTCTTACAATTCGTGTGATCTAGAGAATCAAAAGCACTCTTAAACATATTGTTGCTATCATTAGAGTAAGTACGAAATTTTTTAATCATATTTTAATTTAAATGTTTTTTTACTTTCTAAATAACCAAGGTTAAAAATTTTGTATGCTCTTCCCTTGCATGTAGTGTGATCTTGGGAATCAAAAGAAAGTTTAGTCTTTCATCGAGAAGCGCTTGGATTAATTGGAAAAAAACCTTAATTTACAAATTTTTATGGTAGTTAGTTGATTTATAAGCTTTGCATTTCTATTTAGTTGGACTATTTGTTGTGTATGCTCTTCTCTTGCACCTAGTGTGATCTTGAGAAACAAAAACAACACTTAATCCTCTTTCTATGATATTGTGAACCTTTTTGAACTACTAATCATTTGTTTGAAGGACCTAATGCTAGTCAAAGAAAGGAGGACCTAAACAATTTTTCTAACTACACGTGTGATTGTAGGTTTCCAAAAGGAGTGCAACAAAAAACCACATTACTTAATCCAAAAGATTAAAAAAATACACCACAATCATCACATTATATTTGCAGGTTTTGGTTAAGAGATATGGCTCATCTTCTTAACTCAGACATAAAACCTTTGGCATAATCCTTAAGCTACAAAATGGGGGTGGTTCTAGGAACCCTAAAGTAGTTCACATAAGAGGGAACCTTGTGAATGAAATAGGAAAGTGCTCCACACTATCGACTTGTCTAGTTAGCCTTGGTGCTCTTAAGTCAAATTTACTTCCATTATGACCCTAATGAAAGTATAACCTGAACACACTTTGGTGCTCATTATCTTGAAGGGGGTAAAGTAAATCCAAGATACTCCTTGGGAAACCAAGGTAAATCTATCTCAGAAGTACACTTGTGACACATAAAGAGAGAACCACCTAGGAAGCACTGCCAACTTGGAGCCATTGTTTTTGTCTTAGTTTTTATACTTGAGATCTCTCACAAAGTGACAAATTTTTTAGATTCAAACTATTTTTTTAACAAGGGAAATAATCTCTTTAAGTTGAAGCTGCGTGATATTTCATCACGAAATCTACTTAGTGTAATTTTTTCCTAGTTTTTCACTTTTCCTAAGACAAGGCGAAACTACTGCCAAAATAACACCAAGTTTATTTCAACACCACTTGGTCTACACCATTGTTTTCTTATTGCCCATTTTTGGACAACGGGAAAAAATATATATGGATACCGTTAGATATCACATGTCCACCACTTTTGTATTCTACTTGCTTGACTAGGTTGCAATTCTAGAGTGCGTAAGTGTTGAAAGTGTGCATGGTATGTACTCACGATCTAATAGGCCCCTTGTCTCAAAAACCCATATTTGAGACTTATTAAAATCGTAGTTAGATGGTTTCATCCTTTTCTTATTTTGAGTCATTACGCTACCCACATTATAACCATATAATTGAGATATTTATGTCTTTTTCCATTGTGAAACTTGATCTAAATCTCTATATTGTATCATTACGCGGCTTGCACTCATAGCATTTACTTGTTATATTTAGACATAGTTTTTACACCCTAGCTTTATCTTACATTTTTTGAGTGTCGAGGATATATTGTTAGCATTGCGATAACATCATTTTGACACTAAAAATATTGCTCTCCCTAAAGCTTGATTAACATGTCCAAATAGTGTTTTTATCGCTGCTCACATTGCTATCATCCATTTTAGAAGACTTAGGTTCTGTTAGTGTTTAGAAAGCTGGTTTCTAAGATACCTTGTTAGAGGACCGCACAAACATTATCTTACCATTTAGGCCTTGTTTGTTGCAAACTTGACCTATTTGGTGATCTTTGTGTTGTCACTATTTGGTTGTAAACCAATCTAGATGAATCATAGGGAGTAAAATTTTTGGTGTGGCTAAATTTAAGTATTAGACATCATTATAATATTCAAGATAATCTTGTGTCGTATATTACCTTGCTAGGTTGGATTATTGTTTATTATTGGGTTCTTATGTCACATTGACCTAGTGGATTGGTAACTATTCTATAGTCACTGTTCTTTGCGGTAACATTAACGTCCTTATGATGTCAAAATTTGACTAAGGTCCCTTTTTGGTAAACCTTAGTTTAATTTTTTTGTGTTATACATCCTACCTCAAGTATGCCTACTACAAGGATGAGATCTCCAAGATTAGGAGCTGATATATTTGGAGGAGATAACCCTCTTGTAGAGGACAATATCATGGTTGACCGTAGTGGTGGAGAGGAAGATTATCCTCGTACGAATATAAAACATCCTCCCACCAAGTTTGTGACTACAAATTCTTAAACAAACATGAAGTACTCAAGTGTGTTATGGAATTAGGAGATAAGTTACCTTCCATTGTAGACCCTTCTCTTGTTTCCAAAATGATTTGTGGAGAAGAGGAAGTAGGCTAACCTCATCATACTGTTACTAAAATTTTAAATCCAAGTCATGCCTCTACTTCTGCACCACAAAATAATGAGGAGGTACCATTTAAAAATGATGAAGAATAACATATACCTATATCCTGGGGTACATTGTGAAGACAATGAGGAACATGCTCATCATGCACAACCTCCCCCTAACGAAAATTATCATGAAGTACCTATTCAAGAGGTGACATTAGAACAACAAGTCCACACCATTACTCACCAATTGGATGGTTTGTCTTCCCACATACAAAAGGAACAACGCAAATTCTTGAAACAAGCTATACACCGAAAGGAAAACCTAAAGCTTTGTTTCATGAGTTCAAATAAACACTCCTCAATGAGAGGCACAAAGAGATCCTTATGAAGAGATTTTCACAAAAATAGGGGTGGGAATACACCTAGATTTAATCCTACGTATAAACCTATGCGACCCATGTAAGGTCCACTTTTCAAAAAAGAGTGGTCAATTCTGAAGAACGACCTTCTAACATTGCAAGAAGGTAAAACTTGTAATAGTAAGAAATACCAGTTTGACGAGTTGTGCCCTTATCCATTTGATAGGGCCATGCTCCAAGTACCTTTCCCATGACACTTTGATTTTCCAAAATTTGAAAAGTATAAGGGAAAAGGTGACCCTCGTGACCATATAAAGGACTTTTATATGGCATGCCAAGAGGTTGCATATAGCGACAATTATCTTATACGTCTCTTCCCACAGAGCTTAGGAGGAATGGCGTTAGAATGGTTCTTACACATTCCCAAGGGATATTTATCCACATGGCCAGAATTAGCAGAACATTTTGTGTGCCACTTCTCATTCAATATTGAGAGTGATGTCACCATGATAGATCTTTGCAATGCCAAATAACGAAATAATGAAAACTTCACTGCATTTTTATAAAGATGCAGGGGATTAACTAGTTGTTTTCCTTACTCCATACCCAAAAAATAATTAATAAGTATATTTATTCCCACCCTCCATCCATACATCACATTCCACTTGTAATTTCATTGTGGCAACATGTTCGAAGAGGTAATTGCAAAAGGGAGTAGAATTTTAAAAATGTTGTTAGCTAGGGGGACTCTAAACTTGTCTCCTATGATCATAATGATTCTAAATCTAATAATAAAACAAAGCTTGTTCCTAATAGAAATAAAAATGTCATTAGTGATGGGATAGTAGATTTGAAGCGGGTATAATCTTTTCAAAACCATGCACCTTTAAAGCTTGCAAAAGGAAATCCACCAATAGAGTATAAACTCGTACTTTCACACCTCTATCTAAATGAATACCATCCATATTAAAATAGTTATATGTTGTTAACATGGTTAAATACCCTGAAACAGAACCCTATGGAGATGACACACCTAAACCGTAATGGTTTAGGGAGAATGAATTCTGTGGGTTTTACCACGTAAAGGGTCATAAAAGTGACACATGTTTAAGATTAAAACACTATATTCAAGACCTAGTTGATGGTGGTGACATTGAAGTAGACTTTGTTGCCACTACAAATTCTCCAAATGAAAACTTAGGGATCTTCAAAGAGCCTTTTCCCAATCACGAAGAAAGGAAAAATATGGATTGGGGACAATCATCTCATAATAAGAATGCTAACTATTTGTCCAACAAAGACTATTTTGATGATTTGATAGGTTGTGTTGATTCACTCCTTGAGAAAATAAATATGATTATAATTAAAACAAGAGAGTGTGTCATGGAAATATTATAGGCTCACCTTGTTATCTCCGAACCTACTACCCCTCCTCCGCAAGAGAGTCACTATGAAATATTAGAACAACTAGAGAAGACTACAACTAAGATTTTGATATTAGACCTTTCAAATATCTCTAACGTCCATAAGGTTATACTTTGCAAAACCTTCCATGGATCGGGAGTATCTAGTAAGGTTGACACAACTCATTTCGAGGCCATGGTAGTGTAAATCACTCCCACAAGACACATAACCTTTAGTCCATTAGAATCCTTAGATGAAAATACCTCACATAACCTGCCCTTACATATTGAGGTAATAATCAAGCGTAAGAACTTCAAGAGAGTTCTTGTGGATGGAAGATCAGGTCTCAACATTTGTACTCTTAAATTAGTATGTCAACTGGGCTGCTTAGAAGCTGATTTGGAAACAAAGTTCATCACCATAAAGGCATATGAAAATAAAGAATGAAAATTAGATGGAATGATCACTTTCTCATTGGAAGTGGGTCCCATAATCCATGATACAAAGTTCCATGTCTTGGACCTAGAGCTCCCTTACAACATCTTTCTCGGTCACCCATGGATTCATGCCATGGATGTCGTACCATCTACGTATCCTTAGTGTTTAAAGTTACAGTATTAAGGAAAAAAACTAATTATACAAGGCAATCCCCTACCATTTTCTCATTACAGATCATTTTTGGGTTACTTTCCCACTATCTACATGTGTCCATCTATGAAAATTATGGTCCCTATTCAGTCAGAGGACCTTGCTTCATGAGTGGATTAAGACACCTTGACTCCTAGTGACAATGGTATGGCTACATTGGAATCTCCTTTTGCTATGTGGGAGATGAAGGTCATAAAAATGACTATGGAGAGTATAATCTAAAGCAAGCCCTTATGATTCAAAACATTTTTCTATGAGCCCAAACACGTGGTAGACCATGCTAAAAATTCCAAAGATCAAGGAAGTTCATTTCCCTTTTGACAATTTCATTTCAGGTGGCTTGTTAGAAGATGAAATAATCCTCAACGAAATTATATTTCATCCTCAATATTATGAAATGGATTTCTGTTACAAGTCATCTAGGTATGTTATTCCCAAAAATTCATGCTTACTATGAGATATCAAAGACGTGGTTGCAGTAGCCGTTATGAGAAAGGACCATTAGAATCTCTTTCAATACCTCGTCGTATACTTGGGTAAATTAGGTGTAGGAATTTATTTGTATGAGTCTCACTCTTTAGCTAATGAGTATGATTCTTCTGAGAGTGATGATAGTTTTTGAAAATGAAAGTTAAACAGATTCCTAGTGTAGTCTTTACAAATACCTCACCTCTACGAACCTATTCTCTAATATGGCTATCCTTACCATAACCCCTGTTATACCCATTGTAACCCATATAACTCAAACATTAATTCTCATCTACCCATCACTTGTGAATTGGCATCAACAACAACATGTTCCTATTGATGTGTTTCAAAATGATAAGGTTATTGGTGAGTTCCTGGGCATTAGAGATAATATATCGAGAAATGATCACAAGAAAGGCTTCTCCATTCATCTCAACACATATGCGTACTTCAGAGAGGAGGTAGAATTATGTGGACACAAGGGCAAGAGTCATACAAAAAATCCTTGCGGAAAGAAAAAGGGGATATCCTATAGTGAAAATCTCTTTGAGGTGATTGTGGAAAAACAAGCAGAACAACCTATGGAAAAGATAGTGTATCCGTATAATGACGAGGAGCTCTCTAAGCCACATTTGATAGAATATGATCTTAATCTACCACTTGATCCTATGCGCATGGGTGATGAGTCAAAGCTACTAGTGGAAGATATAATAGATGTTAACATCGACACGAAGGAGCTATTGAGGATAGTTAAGTTGGGAGCTTCACTCTCATCCAAAGAACAAAAACATTTACAGGAATATTGAGAGAGTATGCATAAATATTTGCATGGTCTTATGCTAACATGCCAGGAATTGATCCTACATTAGTGGTACACAACCTAGTTGTGCATCTAGACACCAATCCCATCAAACAAAAGATCTAGAAGATGCATCCTCACGTCACCTTGTTGGTAAAGGAAGATCTTGAAAGGTTATTAGAAGTAGGCTTCATCAGGCCTATCGACTACTCAGAGTGGATTTCTAATGTGGTACTAGTTCAAAAAAATTCAATTGGTATCAAAGTGTGTATTGATTTTAGAGATATTAACAAAGCTTGTCCCAAGGATGAATTTCCTCTCCCTAACATTGACATGATTGTTGATTCTACTTCTAGTTATGAGATATTATTGCTCATGGATGGCTTCTCAGCTTATAATTACATAAATATTGCGGAGGAAGGTCGACACAAGACATTTTTCACAACCCATGGGGAAGGTTTTTCTCTCAAGTTATGCCCTTCGGACTTAAGAATGCAGGCACTAAATATCATAGGGAAATGACCATAATATTTCACAATATGATAAGAGACATCATGGAAGATTATGTAGATGAAATACTAGATAAATTTATAACTCAAGAGGAGCACCCTAAAATTTTACGATGTATCTTTTAGTGTGTAAGGGACTACAAATTCCACCTTAACCCGAATTAAAATGTCTTCGGTGTGTTAACTGGGAAATTACTAGGATTCATTGTGTCAAGGAGAGGAATAGAGGTGGACCCTACAAAAGTCATGACTATCACATAAATTCCTCCTCCTAAGAATATTAGACAACTACATAGCTTACAAGGGAAAATTCAGGCCATTAGAAGGTTTATTTCACAACTAGCAGATAAGTGTCATATTTTCACAAATATTCTTAAGAAATATGTTAATTTCAACTTGGGGCTGTAAAAACAACAATATTTTGCTTTACTAAAAGAATACTTAGCTAAACCCCCTATTCTCATGCCACCCATGGTAGGAGAACCCTTATTGTTGTACATCTCTGCTACACATTTCATAATTAGGAACTGCTGGCCCAATATGATAAAGAACAAAGAGAAAAAGTTGTATACTACTTGAGTAGGACATTGGTAGCATATGAGCTCAAATATTTGAAGATCCGAAGGTTTTGTTACCAAAGTGTTTGCTTTCTAGAAGCTATGTCACTATATGCTCAACAACAAAATCAAGCTTATTTCAAAGGTTGATCCTTTAAAATACTTACTGTCAAAACCTGCCCTAACTAGAAAGATGGCTAATTGGATCATCTTATTAAGTGAGTTTGAAATTGAGTAAAAGGACAAGTCTTAGCAGATCAACTAGAAAAATCTCCACTTCTAGGTACCGAACCCTTGAGTCTAGAACTACCAGATGCATCTATCATGTACCTTGAAGAATCTATCATTTGGCAACTATACTTTGATGTCTCCTTTACCTTTCATGGTTCAGGTGTCGAGTTGTGTTAATCACTCCTACAAGAGACTTGATTCCCCAAGCATTCGGCTTAGGTTCCCATGTACAAATAATATAGTGGAATATGAAGCTCTCATTACAGGGATGAAACTAGCCATCATGTGGGATATCAGGTAGCCTAATTGCATTGGTTATTTAATTCTCATTATCAAATAGGTCACAGATGAATACAAGATAAAAGATGAGAATCTCCTTCCATAAAAGGGTATGGTGGATTCTTTGAAATAATACTCGAGCGAATAACATTTGAGAAAATACCAAGAGCACAGAACAAAGTAGCTGATGTTATGGCTACAGTGGGGTCCATGTTGAGTATTCCACCTAGGGAACAACAATATTCCATTCTTTGTTAAACATCTAAGAATGTTGACATACCACAGTCATGTTTGGTAAGTGAAGTTGTTAGTCCCTTTTCACCGTGGTACGTTGAAATACTTAATTACCTCCATAATGGAATATTTCCCACTAACATTTCCCATGTTGAAAAATGCACACTCATCCATCGTATATCCCATTATACCCTACTTAGGGGAACCCTCTTCCATCGAGGCTACGATGGGAATTTTTGTGCTATTTAAATTGAAGAGTTTATCCAAGAGATCAAGGAGGTAAATGAAGGCATTTGTTGATCCCATACTAATGTGATCGTACTTGTAAATAAAATTCTTAGAGTAGGATATTATTGGCCTACCATAGAGCATGATTGTTGTTAGCATGTGAAAAAGTGCGTAGATTTTCAAAGGTACGAAAACTTGATACATGCGCCAATGTAATCATTGAATAAATCATGACACCATGGCCTCTCTAAAAGTGGGGTCTCGATCTAATAAGGAAACTTAATCTTGTCTCCTTAGATGGCCATAATTTCATTATAACTGCCACATAATACTTTACAAAATGGGTAGAGGATGTTCCTCTTACCTATACAGAAGGTCCCCAAATATCTAAATTTATAATGAATCATATCATCTGTCGATATGGTATCCCCTCTGATATTATCACTAATAATGGTAAATCGTTCAAGAATAAAACTGGGAAAGCACTCTACAAATGATTTTAAATATCCCTTAAGTTATTGACCCCCTATTACTCTCAAGGTAATGGGGGCAGGTAGGCTTCTAATAAAACCCTAATTCACATTATGGAGAAACTGGTGAACAAGATAGGTTGTGATTGGAAATCACAAATTCACCATATCCTTTGGGCATTAAGAAGTTCTATTTGCACCCCTATAGGTGTAACTCCACACTCCTTAGTATTTGGCACCGAATTCATACATCCTTTTGAGATCTAGATCCCTTATTTACACATTGAGCTAAGGAGTACCGAATGAAGAGGAGGACAACAAAGTAGCTCGAATGGTAGAGTTGGATCTATTAGACGAGAAAATAATTCATGCTCTCAATCACCTTAAATTTTATCAAGATCAATTATGGTGAACCTAAAATAAAAGAGTCATACCTTGTCGATTTGAGGTAGGGGACATGGTGTTAAATGAGAATTAAAATAACACAAATAAGGACCATGAAAAGAAAGATAAATTGGAACCTAGTTGGATGGGACCATATCTGGTGGTTACCAAAAAAATTTCAGGTGCTGTTGATGGCGAATCACAACACCCCTAAATGTCTGCAACTTGATGGGTTGAGACTCTCAGTGCGATTGCATAACATGGAGCTTTTCCCAAGTGTGGGACCTTGCGAAATCGGAAAAGCTCTCTGGATGAAGGCCAGTTCCTATTCCTCTGTTCAGATGCACACATAAAAATGTAGAGGGTTTACTCAAAAACCTAATCTAACTTGCCAAGGAGACAGGGTAAGAAGATGCATAAAAATAAACCTAAACTAATAGAGGTGATGCACCGAGGAATGAAGAACACCTGTCTTGCCAATAAACACAAACCATTAAAATGCAATGCAAGATCATGCACTGAGATAACCAAATTTGTAGTGATGAGATCGGGAGGATGCAAATGAATACGAGAGAGGGTTGAGAATCATCCATAGACATGCTTTATTTGCTCCAAATATTGATACAATACACTACAAAATGCCAAGAAGCAAATTTGCATTACAGTTTTAGATGGGAGGTTTGAACTCCACAAATTCACCTGCCAAAGAGAAGAAGGGAGGGGCAAAACAAGAATGTCCAACCTTTAGAAAGAAGCCCCTCCTTACAATTTATAGGAAGAATGAGAGAGGGAAGAGAGAGGAAATCCAAATCTACCCCAACCACCCCAGGTTGTATTTAATTCATCTCATTATGGTGGTAGGTCGGGACCCTAGAAAAACCCAAAAAGTGGAAAACTATATTTTGCATTTTTAAGAACTTTTCCCCACCCAATTAAAGATATCCAGTTGTAGTTGGACAGAGGACCTCGTAAGATTTCCAAAAATTCCAACCTTGCATGAATCCGAGCTCCTTGTGAAAAGTTATGGCCGTTTGAATATTTGGGTCAGGGTCTACTTCCTGTCAGCGCTCAGAATGTTGCGCCTCCTAAAGGTGCGCCATAGGCGCATCCATATTTGTGTTGACATCCTCTTACCTGCGCCAAAGGTGCATCCATATTTGTGTCGACACTCTCTTACCTGCGCCAAAGGCACATCCATATTTATGTCGACACTCCGTGTTGTGTGCCCTTTACCTATGCCTTGGGCGTGACTTTTGCCATGTCGACACTCTGTGTCATGCACCCTTTACATGTGCCAAGGCATGAATTTTGGTGTGTTGACATCTTCTTACCTGCGCCATGGGCACATCCATTTTCATGTCGACACCTCTTGTTGTGCGCCTCTGACTTGCACCATGGGCGCGACTTTTGGCGTGTCGACATATTCTTACCTGCGCCATGGGCGCATCCATTTTCATGTCGACACTCTTTTTTCCTGCGCCATGGGCGCATCCATTTTCATGTCGACACCTATTGTTGTGCACCTATGACCTGTGCCATGGCGTGACTTTTTGCATGTGAACATATTCTTACCTGCGCCATGGGCACATCCATTTTCATGTCGACACCCTTTTGCCTGCGCCATGGGCGCATCCATTTTCATTTCGACACCTCTTGCTGTGCACCTCTAACCTGTGCCATGGGTGCAACTTTATTCGTGTCGACATTTTCTTACCTGCGCCATGGGCTGTTGGTGACGCAATAAATATCGGGCTTTGAGTTTCTTTGATTTCCATATTCTTCTGTTTGTCTATATCTACCCGAGGGGAAGATATTTACAACTTGATGCCTATATAAGCTAGCCTATGCAGATGGCCAAGAGCTTCAAGAACCCATCAACGTAAGGCATATTAAGAGATTCTATACTTGAGTAGGAGGTCTCTACAAATTTCAAGAAAAGAATTTTTTTTATAAAAAATAGAAAAAGAAAAATATAAATAAACAGGTGTGTCCAATAGTGAAAAAAATGCAATTGTGGCACTTTGAAAAATTCCTTTGGTGAAAACCAGTTTCCAATGCTAAGGGAGGATCTATTGTTCACAAACATTTCAGATTTAGGAGTATGACATCTTTTTCCTAAGTTAGTCTTGGCCTTTTCTTGAGTCCCTTATGAGTATATCCTTCTTTTCCCGATCGGCTAAACTAACCTTTTAAGTGCGGAGAAGTGTAACTTTGAATGAACCCATCTCACATTGAGGGTAACTCCAAAAATGTCACTTCTATCACATAACACGTGGCATTATTCCTTTTTACATGCCATCTAATGTTGGGGGCATCCACATTTCTTCATTTCCTTACACGTTCACTTTGGAAAACTATTGAGAAAACATAAAAAACATTTGTATAATTGTTGGAAAACCCCAGAACATGTAGATATGTTCCTTGGAAAAACCAAAACATTCAAATACATTTCTTAGAAAACTCTAAAACAATAGAATATTGTCTTAGAGATAAAACCAAATACAATGAAAAATGTCCTAAAAGTGTCCCAAACAAACAAAGTAGTATTTTGCTTACTTTTAGTTGTTGGTTTGTATGGTTTTTAGTTGCATTGCTTTTTCGTGTTGTGTGCTTTAAATTGAATTCAATTGTTTACTTAGATTGAATGTTGCTTTAATCTATAGTTCATTTATCTGAGTTCATTTTATCTTGCATGCTTGTCGATGAATGCGTTGGTTTTCTTAGATTTGTTTAACTTATGCTCGTTAATTTTTTCTTGTACGTTGTGTTATCACTTCATCACCACATCACATATATCCATCACATCTATACATCATATATCAATAAATGCCAAGTTTACATCATGCATGTATGCTAATTTACTTGTTTATGCTTGTCTACTATATTTGAATAGAAGTCACTTACTTCACCTCAAATAGGGGCAAATGTAGACACCTAAATGCTACTTTTGCAATCTTATGGCCAAATGCACACAAATCACTCTCATTTTTTAAAATTCCTTTATAATTAGTGATCTTTGCTAATTAAATAACATTTCTTACCAATTTAGCCAATTAACAATGCGTTGTTGATTGTGTAACCCCTTTCACATTTAGGATGCCACTTTACAAAAAAATCGTAAGCCAAAATCCTCCTCAAAATAGACAATTAGCATTTATAGGCTAATTAAGCCTATTTTCCCCTTGTTTTGGTCAATATACCCTAGTATTGGCTCAAACACCTCTTCAAACCACTCAAAATCACCCCATTCACCTCCACAACGTCTCAGCAAGCTTCAAAATCTTATCCTAGCTTCCTAGTTGACCCTAAAAAGTTGATTAGAGCTCCATACCTCTTAATCACTTGCTAATTCACTAATTGTGATTAGTAAGGCCTAATCATGATTAGTAATTCTAATCTAATTTGGGGATTTTATTCCCACATGCACCAAAATACAAGTTTCTCCCAAAAGGAAAACTATAAAAAGAGTGCACCTCTTACCTTAATATTTTACACCATGCTTTGTTTTGCATCTCATATAATAAATATGATGTATAGCCAAGTTCAATCCTTGCCTAAAGCCTTCAACAAGGTTAGTAGATGAATAACTAAAGTGACTTAACAAGTCATTTGGAAAGGTCATTTCACCATTGTTTGGAGTAACAACCATACCCATTTGATTGCCCTCTTAGGTCTATTTAGGCCCATGTTAGGTAATTAAAGCATATATTAGTAGGTATGTTTAGTTAGATTTCACATTGTTATCATACTAATTAAGCATTCCTTTAAGCTTCTATCTTAATGTTACATTCATAGACTTAGAATCCTTAGATATTAGGTGGAAATGGTGTTAGCATTCCTTCATTCGCTTTGTTATTTTCTTTGTAAAAATTTGGGTGTGTTCGGTTGCCTACGAGATTTCTCTCTTATATGCATCAATGTCATATTCTTCCTTAAGGAAATTTTGTAAAAGGATGCAGGTTCTTTCAAAACCCCCATATTTCCCTTTTCCTAAAAATGGACATTTATAACTCTTCAACTTTCTAGTGTTCATATTTTATTTAAATATGTTTTGAATCTACAAAACTTATTTTGCTTTTTCTTTTTTGGCTAGATAGGACTAATTTGACAAATATGAAGCCTTTTTGCAACATTGATTTATTCTATTTAAGAAAATCAAAATTCTAAGAAAGACATTTGTACAATCTTTAAATAAGATATGACTTTTAGAAAAAATAAATGTTAATAAAATATTCACTCCATTTAATGTTTATCTAAAAAGGAAGACTTATTTACAAGCTTGGAAAAGAGGCACATAAAAAATAATATACTAATCATAAAAAAATAATAAAATTTATTTAACAAATCACATCATAAACGTTTATAAATTAAATACATCTCGCTAATATGGGGGTAGGAATGATGGGAAGGAAAGAAATTTTCTTAAGGAAATGGAGAGATAGTTCTCCAATGGCCTTAATTAATGCTTTAAATCAATAATATGAATTGCATTGTCTTCCAAGCCTCCCACTTAGGGTTGATATCCTTTGCACGTGTGGTAGGATTGACAACAAGGAGGTGATTAAATAAAAAATTGTGCAAATTGATTGTCTCCTCCACCTTCGCTTTAAGTACCGTGACATCTAGGAAATTTGGCACACCATTTTGGGAAGTTTGGAAAGCTCAGAGTCTCTCATTTTAGAGATGGAAAGAAGTGGAAGCGAGAGGAAGCGTCTACCAATTCGGGTTGAGCTCTGTCTTATGGCTCTGTGGGGCTCTGTTGCTCCCCATTTTGAAAAGATGATGTAGAAGCTTCATTTGAAGAGTGAGTAGATGGAAATATTCAAAACCTTGTTATGTGTCGATAAATCTCTACAGATTTGGTAAATCACTCAGGATATCAATGGGTGTGAGGTGGAGGAGGTTTGTTCCCATTTGCATGGGTTAATTTTGGACCCCAAGAATTCAATTGGGAGGCGCAATATATTTGATGTGGCACAAGGTATATGCGGCCCCAATATGCTCTCAAATGCCTCCAGTCAGTTTTCTCTACATCTGGACCATGTTAAGCTTGAGAAAATAGGGGACAAGAGGGAGATGAGGCTAATTTTCATGTGCACACCATCCTTAGAGTAGTGAAATCCTTGGTTGTAGGACAAAAGTCCATAGTTAATCACTTGGGACTCACGCTTCCTCCTGAAGAAAGCGTAAATTTTCCCTATGAGGGCACTCCCGGCCGAGTCGAGACTAGGCAATGTCCATAGATTATGAAATAGTCTTCCTCGAGCGTAGAAAGTGCCAAAGGAGCTAGTGTTGGAAATCTGCCATAACTCTCTATAATTATATAGTTTTTGTATATCTTGGTTATATATAAAACTTTCTTATTTTTGTTGAATTATTCTGGCTAAATGGGCAATGTGTTATTGCTAGATCTTGCCATCTTTTCGTGATAATGTGTTTAGACTAGGAATGCCAAAGATGAGCGATGCTATCTTTGGAAACTTCATGTAATTTTTTTGTAGGTTAGGGCCCTTTCCCTGTGTAATATAAGAAAAGAAAGGTTTTAGCTTTGCTTTATCCCCGTTTGCAATAAAAATTATATTTGTAAGTTAAGTTTTTTAAAATACAATTTTTCTATGTTTGTATTAAAATGTTTAACAATAATTTTTTTATATGAATTACATTGTGTTAAAGACAAGAACAATAATGTTATTATTAGTTCTCTGTAGGTGTTACTATAGCTTTCATCCAAGTTTATTACTTCAACAATTTCTAGCCAATCATTTTTCAATATTATTTTTCTACGAGTCAATATTTGTAATGTATAAATGTTGGATATGTAAATTTGTAATATTATAATTATACAATTAATAATTTATCTATCTCTATATTAGTGGTTTTATATGATATGACTATGTAAAGGCCTTATTCAAATTCATAATTTTTAATTTTTTAAAACAAATATTAGAACATGAAATGTATTATCATATTTAATAACTTTAAAGTGATACATTTATTATTTAGATTTTTTTAATTTCATTACATAGTTAGGAGAGAATTTTTTTATAATTTTTTTAAAAAAATAAGCGCATATATAAAATATAATAAATGACATGTTAGAAATTTGGAAGTGACATATTTCAGTCGTCATGTCTATTTAAAATTTTATAAGCTTTATGAAAACAAGACTTGCCTATAAAATATATTGAAATGACCATCACCGCATTGAATATTATTCTCAAAAAATAGTAGGGAAAACATTAAAAAGGTTTAATCAACAAATGCTTTGATCATCTTCACTAATGAGGCTTGCAAAATAAATGATGTCAGTTGCATCACAGTTATAGAAAAATAATTTGGGCAACTAGCTTGATTTGAATTGATGTTATTGTGGGGGTAAAGTGAGGTGTGAGGAGAATAAAAGGCAACAAGTGGCGGTGTATGATCTAAATGTAAAACATTATAATTTTCAAAGCACATAGGCATGGTGATGCCATGGTTGATATGAATTGGGAAATGCATCAGAAGATTACTCAAATCCAATTCTAGATGTGCATCCTTATTCTTACCTTGGTTTGATTACAACTACAATTACATTGACAGACATAGGAAATAGGCATTAATGGGCCAATATCTTCTAGATTTTGTAATTATATGGCACTTCAAAGGGATTCATGCTTTCACTACCATATTGTAGCGAAATTTTAGTGAGCATGATAACTAAAAATTTCATCAAACCATGGGTTGCATCTGGTTCGATGATTACTAGTGTTTCCTTTTTTTTTTCTCTAAATTTTTCTGCAGTTCAAAGATGAATCTTGTGGTGAGTTTAGTTTTTATTTAGAGTAGATGAGAATACAAAGATGTAACATAGAATATAGAGTTAAATGCTTGGTTGAATATTTACGAATCAACAATGCCTCGATCCGATTTATAATCATTGTAACACCTGTGATTTTCTTTATGAATAATATCCACCTCCTCCTCTGGCCACGAGAACCACAACCGCGATGATTATTGAATATACTCCTCGACCACGATTCCAATTGAATATTTATGGATATTATCATCTACCTATAAGTGGAGTATGCTTGTTTCGGTATCATGGTTTCATGACGTGTCGCAGATTTCAATTGTTTGTATACAGTCTTTTCAAACAAAATAATTGGCATTTGATACCCATTTACATAACCGCTAGACAAGGGTAAATATGGGTAGGATTCAAATGCAACGACTTGTTGGGATGAAAAAATAAGAAGAGCACAGTGAAATGGTACAATAACTACGATGGTAGGCGGTGGTCATTAATCCTACCTAGAGATCTTACACCTCCGTGGACACCCACTTACCAGATCTCTAAATTGACCTCTCCGGCTTTAAGCACGGATAGATAAAGTTGTTTCTTTAAATTCCTTCCTTTTTTGGTCTCCATCTCATACTCGATCTTAGATTTAGAGAAATGCTGCTCTCGGATTCTCCAATCACTGCACAAGCACCCATTCCGGTGCCTCTGTCACACCCAACACCCTTCCAATTCCTCTTTCTCACCAATATTGACAACTATCTTTTCCTACATTTTCCCACAAAATACATGTTTTTCACCAGATAAAACATAATATTAACGACGATGAAGATGTGGTGGATAATTTACAGGATATCCTAGCGAGAGATCTGCTATATTATTATCCATTGGCGGGAAGAATAAGGATAAGAGAGAAAGATCAAGATAAATTGGAGGTCATTGGCATCGATGAGGGAATTGTGTTCATCCGCGCTCATTCCAATTCGAATTTCTATGATTTCCAATCCTTTCCAAATCTTTACAATTTTTGGAAAAAATTGTTACACAAAGTGGAGGCCGATAATTTTCTCGGCGTTCTACCTCTTGTATGGTGGTGGGGTGAAAATTTAATTAATGGGTCCAAATGTCTACCAACATTAATGCTAGTATTAAGTCACAAACATGACAGGAGAATTTTTTTAATTTTATTGTCAAAATATCATTTAAATAATGGACACATGTCTTTATAAGAATTTAAGTTATTTGAAATGAAAAAAATCAAGATCTTGGAATAAGGCCTTATATTTGTCAAATCAACACCAACTGACAAATAAGGAAATAGTTGAATGACCTATTTACATAAGAAAAATGTTTCAATAAAATATGTATGGTAGAAAGTTCAAGTGAATCGAACATTTTTAATTTTGATTGGTGGGTTAGGAAAAATATTTACTTGTATAAAAGGTATAGTATTCCTATTAGAGGCAGGTACTAATAATATGTTGTGGCATAACCTAGTGGTTGCTAACCTCAAAATATCTTAATTTAACTTAGTAAATGTTAAAAACCTATATGCTTAAAATATTATGTGGTGGCATAACGTAGCTGGCGCAAAGATCAATATTAATTAATTTAAAATCTTATAATCATACAATAAATTTGACTAATTTATATAGATCTTGATTACTCTACTATTCTCCAAAGTTAATGTGGTTAATTAATTCAGAGGTTGATAAGCTCAAAACAACTTACTTTAATTTTTCAAAACGTAACGACTTATAATATTTTAATAAAAATGTTAGGTTATTTTGAGGCATACCCTTTTTTGGCAAAGTGACAAGAGGATACAACATGTGTAACTTTAATGGGAATTTATGACATCGATAGATTGCATTCGTGCGATAGATGGGATCGATTAATGGTTATACACACGTGAGATGTAAGATGGTGTCGGTAATTTAATATTTTTAATAGGAAGCATGATATTTATGATTAGGATATCTAATTGATGATCTTTGGTACCCTCACACTTTCCTCCATTCGTGTGTTACACGCTGGTGGCTTTATATCTCTAGGTTGGCTGGAAATTTCACTACCCCTATCCTCTTTTTCATTTTTGGTTGTTGTGTTTCTTATCTCTCTCTGACGGTGTGAGAGATCTTGTTGGTTTTTGGGTGGCATGGAGTGTGGTCATAACAGAAGAGGAAGAGAACTATGATAGGAGAATATGTTGGGGAATTGTTTACTTCTTGGATGAATGGGAAATTTAGGAATGTAGCTATACAGAATTAGCTTGAGAAGGCCTAGTTGTTTGTGGGGCACTTCAAAGAAGAAGAGGAAATTGATATTTGTGAGAGAATGCAAAAGTTAATGCTTGACCCGAACTAGTCCAAAGGGAAGAGGAACATTTTTGACATGGCACAAGGCTTGAGTGTGGAAAACATATTGTCTAACTCTTGAGGGCATTTTATCTTGCATAAGAAGCTTGAGAAGTTGGAAGAATGTATAGTTAGCCTTCATTTTCATGTCCATACCTTTACATGGGGGGACGCAGGTGATTGTGAGTGGTCTATAAGTGGTTGCGGGAAATCAGGGTATAGAACTTCGTACTAGTGCTAAAGTGAAAATTTTAGAATGTTGCGTGGATTCATCCTCCTCCTCCGATCAGAGTAAAGGGGACTTAGATGTCAAGATCATCGGTGAGGTGGAGCCGAGAGGCTGAATGGCCTAATCTTTCCTTGATGCATTTTTATTTAGTTTTTGATTAAGGGCCGAGATGGATATCTGTATAGCAAAGTGTATAGATATAGGAAGTATTTTCAAGTGAAGTAAAGTTAATTACAGCTCTTCCCCATTAATTTTTTCATATATTTAGCATGATAAGTTGCTTGTAATCTTCATGGGAGTCCACTTTTGGAAGACTTATCATGGACTGGTTCCTCATGTACTATTTTTTACAAGCTAGGGCCTTCTCCCTAGGTACCAATAGCAAAAAAGAGGTTCAAAATTTTATGTGGAGGTATAAACTAGCGGGCATTTTGATTGAAATATATTAATTTAAAATTTTAAAATCATAGCATGAATTCAACTAATTTATACATTTCTTATTTACGATACATATCTTATTTGCAATACATAACCTAGTAGAAACTAAACTCAAGCTAGCATACGCTAAGTTCAATATATCATTCAGTAACTTGATATACTAGTGAAAACTAAACTCAATATGTCTTTCTTTACTTTGTTAAATATTAGTTCCTTTTAGCTGAAAATATTATATTGTTTAAATACCTAACACGGATGCTAAGCCTAAACTATGTTGATATAATTTGTTAAATCCTAGTATTCACTAAGAACCAAATAATACTTTGTTTTGTTGAAACCTATTGATCACTAAGATCCAAATATTATGTTGTGTCATAAACCTACAGACATTAAGTTCAAAATATCATTCAATATCTTGATATATTAGTGGAGAATAAACTCAATATATCTTTCTTTATTTTGTTAAATGCGAGTGACTCTTTAGGTTGAAATAATATATTGTTTAAATACCTAGCAGATGCTAAGATCAAACTATGTTGATTTAATTTGTGAAATTGTAGTGAGCAATAAGATCCAAATATTATGTTTTGGCGTAACCTACCGACTTCTAAGCTTGCAATATCTTACTTTCTTTTGTTGAAACCTAGAGACCGCTAAGAATCAAATATTACCTTAATTTGTTATAGCCTAACAACTTTGAAGAGTAAAACATCATTTGTTTGGTTATGTTGAAACATAACCTAATGGAAACAAAAATCAAGTATATTATTTCTTGATTTTCTAAATGCTAGTGACTCTTTAGGTTGAAATAATATAGTGTTTAAATACCTAGCTGCCGCTAAGCTCAAACTATGTCAATTTAATTTGTGAAATTACAGTGACCACTAAGATCTAAATATTATGTTTTGGCATAACCCACCAGCCACTAAATATTATTAAATATTGTAAAATATCGTAATTGAAGTTATTAAACCATAATGAATATAATCTCGAAAAAATATGTTGTGGCATAAACTTGATAACGCTAAGCTCAAAATACCTTAATTTAGTTTATTAAATCCTAACCACCACTAGGCTCTAATGATTATGTGATAGCATAACGTAATAGGCACTATGCTCGAAATATCTTAATTTAAAATCTTAAAATGATGTGATAAATTCAACTTATATAGACATATCTTGTTTGCATCTTCTAAGATTAAAATATCATTTGTTAAATTATGTTGAACAAAAACCTAGCGAAAACTAAACTCAATATGTTTTATTTAGTTTATTAAATGCTATTGATTCTTTTCTGTTGAAATAATATATTGTTTAAATACCTAGTAGCCACCAAGCTCAAACTATGCCGATTTAATTGGTTAAATCCCAATATTCTCTAATATCATAATATTATGCTTTGGCATAACCTATCGTCCTCCAAGTTTATAATATCTTACTTTGAATTATTGAAACCAAGGGAATGCTAAGATCCAAATATTATGTTGTTTCATAAGCTATGAGACATGAAGCTCAAAATATCATTCAATAACTGTTATCTTATTTTCCCCCTTAAGAAAAATTGGATTCACATAGATAAAATAACGGGATAGATTTGGCCATGGGAGCTCACATTTCAGGCTCAAGTTGAGCAAGTTGAAGTGACGTGGAAGCATTCAGATTCGTTGGGAAAAATTTTCAAATTAACGGGCTCAAAAGGTCGAAGGACATAAAATTTCAAAGTTAGAAATTCAGACTTGAACATGTAGGAGTTTGGAGTTGGCAGCAAGGTCGAGCGAAGTGAACACGCTGCCATGCGAGGAGAAAAGAAATCTGAAACCTGAAGTCCAAAATTTAGACTTGGATTTTAGGGTTTCGAGAGGTTTCATGTGCTAGGTGGATGAAAATACGAAACCCGAAACCATGAAACCCAAACCCCAAATACACAAAGGTCGAAACTCGAAGACTGAAATTTAGACTTCAGGGTTTTGAAATTTGGAACATTTTGGCTCGAGCGATGGACAATGTGATGTAACATTATTTCGAGTTTGAACTCGAACTCGAATTTTGGACTTCAGAGGTTTGACATTTCAGGACTCTCGAGGAAACCCCCCAGATGAACAATAAAACGACCTCTAAAGTGGAAATGCCCAAAGCTCTGAATCCTGAAAGTCTAAAATTTCATATTTCGAAGGGTGCGATGCATGGTTGGAGTCTGAAACAAAAAATCAACCACCCAAATTTATTGTAGAATGGCACCTTTATCTTTAGATGGCCATAACTTTTGACTGGGAGCTCTTATTTACACAAAATAGGAATTTTTGAAATCTCTCGGTGTTCCACTACAAAACTATAGTTGGTTTTCTTAATTTTAGTAATACTAAATATTTAAAAATGAGGAAGTACAATCTGCCATTTTAGAGGAACGTTCCATATTTCTCACCTATCGAAATGATGAAGGTATGGGTTTCCTTTCTTCCCCAACAATAAAAATAACATGGAGGCATGAGTTTTGTAATGGCACCCATCATTGTTGCAAGTGATTTTAATGCATTTTTGGGTGGTTGAAGTAAGATTTGAGTTACTTCTCTCTCCCTTTCTCTCATTATTCCTATATATTGTAAGGAGGGGCTCATTTTAAAAAGTTTGGACACCTTGTATATTCCCCTCCCTTCTTATTCTTGTCTGTAAGAGATTTTTTTAAGATTCCAAACCTCCCTACTGGACATTATAATGCAAAATATGTGCCTTTGAGCTTGAGTGTGGTGTATTGTATCAATTTGGGAGCAATATAAACAAATTCGTGGATGTTCTAAATACCCTTTTGTGTTTTGTTGTAGCTCTTCTGGTCTTTCATCACATGTAAATTATTGTGCACTATTGTGTTTTCATTGCAAGATTCTAGTTGTGTTGTGTTTATTGTGCAGGTTGTCTAACACTCCTTGGTGCATCACCTTCCCTTAGAGTAGGTTTTAATTTTCATGCATTTTTTCTATCTCTATCTCCTTGGAAATATTAGATTAGGGCTAGATCTACAACTCTTTGCACTTTGGAGTAGTTAGCACTAGGATAGGATAGGAATATGACCTTCTTCGGAGGGTTATCCTGATCACAAAGTCCCACACTTTGGGATAACTCCATGTTTGATGAATCACACTAACTGCCTCAACCATTCACTTGTGAGAAATCACGCATGTTGCATTTTTTCCATAACAATGACTTGATAAATTATAGTGACCACTAAGCTCAAAATATTATATTGTGGAAGTACCTAGTGCCCGCTTAGCTCAAATTATGTTAATTTAATTTTTTTAATCCAACCGATCGTAAGGTCTTAATATTATGTCTTGGGATAAGATAATGGACAAGCGATTGTAAATTTTTACAAGTGTTTAGACATGACGTGATGTACTCGATGAAACCTAATGACTGCTAAGCTATTCTTAAAAGTAAATATATAATTTTAATAATGAAGTTGTGTTTTGAATCTTAATTTTTAATCTTTACTTATTTAACACGAGACAAATAACAAAGTGATCTCTTTCCCAAAAAAAAGTGTGTTTCCTATAGCAAAATCAACGGATCGGTGAGTCTGCAAGGTAGATGTAGACTACCTCCAAATAAGAATTATATCCTAGTAGTCACTACAATGGGCAACATTTTTCATGCATATTTTATTCATACAAACATTTATATAAATGGTAGAAAATAATTCGGGAGTTTATATAATGGATACATAAATATACATGTATAATAATGTATTTTATGTTATATAGAGATATACATATACAATTGAACTAGTGACCGAGAAGTTATATAACAAGTTTTCAAATATGACGTGATCTACTCGTTGTACCTTAGTGTCCACTAAGATATTCTTAAAGGTAAATATATCATGTTCATAATGAAGCTATATTATAAATCTAAATTATTAATCTTTGTGTATATAATAGGAGACAAACAACAAAAGTGATCACTAACACCAAATAATAGTGTGTTGCCTATATAAAAAAAACTGCTCCATGAGGCTACCAAAGGTAAATGAATTTTTCTTTGAATAAGAATTATTACCTAGCGGGCGCTAGTTTACGCAAGTTTTTTCATGTAGAGTGTATTCATACAAGAGAAATCATATTGAAAATTTGTAAGTGATAACAAATAAATCTGGAGTTTATATAATGGATACATAAATATATGTTTAGAATCATGTATTTTATGTGTTATACAGGTATACATATAGATTTCTCTATTTCTTATGATATTTTGGAAGAATATTTTTACATTTATGACAAGAAAAGAAACTTGGACTAGTGACCGAGAAGTTATATAACAAGTTTTTAAATGTGATGTGATATACTCGTTGCATGCTTTAGAGGCCACTAAGATTTTATTAAAGGTAAATATATCATGTTCATAATAAAGCTATGTTATAAATCTAAATTATTAATCTTTTCTTATATAACATGAGACAAACAACAAGAGTGATTGCTAGCACCAAATAACAGTGTGTTGTCTATATAAAAAAATGCTCTGCATGAGCTCGCAAAAGGTAAATGAATTTTTCTCCAAATAAGAATTATAGCCTAGCGTGCACTAGTGTATGCAAAATTTTCCATGTAGAGTGTATTCATATAGGATAAATCATATTAAAAAGCTATAAATGATAAAAAAATAGATATGATGTTTATATAACGGATACATAAATAGATATTGTATCTTTAATGTGTTATACATGTATACGTATAGATTTCTCTATTTCTTATGAGATTTTGGAAGAATTATTTTACATTTATGAAAATTATAGAAACTCGGACTAGCAATTGAGAAGTTATAAAACAATATTTTACATACAACGCCATCTACTCATTGCATCCTAGTGGCCGCTAAGCTATTCTTAAAGGTAAATATATCATGTTCATAATGAAGTTGTTTTATAAATCTAAGTTAATATTTATGAATATAATAGCAGAAAAAGAACATAAGTGATCGCTAAGGAAAAAAACACTATGTTGCCTATATAAAAAAATGATCCACGAGGCTACCAAGGTAAACGAATGTTTTTTTCAAATAATAATTATAGCCTTTGCAGATTTAGGGTAGAAAAATTTTCCCATGGTAGAGTGTATTCATATAAGAGAAATCATATTGAAAAGCTATAAATGATAACAAATAAATCTGGAATTTATATAATGGATATATAAATATATGTGTAGAATCATGTATGTAATTTGAAATAAAATTCAGGTTTAGTAAATAGGTTGTCAAAACAAAGAATTATATCATGGCTACCTCAAAGCTATGTGAATTTTTGGCATAGATTAGTGGGCACAAAAGGAAGAATATATTAATTATTAAATACATAGTGATTAAAATTATATTTAATAATATTAACGCATATATAATGTGTTTAACTTCCAATGTACAAAACATAAAATTGTTGAAGACATTACATTTTGTTAATTCTACATGGAAACACATATATAATTGGAAATAATTATCATAAAATTGAATTATTAATATGGTTTTATAGTTTTAAAGTAATTTTTAACATCATATATTTTCCTAAAATTTCTAAGCGACAACCATGTAAAAAATGTAATATGAACTAATTAGTGATGTTTCTTTTTATCATCTTAATAAAAAACATTAAAATATCTTGGTTCTCTCAACCAAAATAAAATTAAAAAAAGAGATTGTGCAGCAAGCCATCATTATCCTAAAAATATCCATAGGAATGAGAATGAAAATTTCAAAACAAAAATACCGAGAGAGACATAGATAGGTGGAAATCGAAAAGCGTTCACCAGAGATAAATGCTAGAGTAGAAAACGGATTAAATTTTCTTCCATTAACACAAAAACAAATTTGTGTTTTCTTGAAGAACAAGGTGGTTTGTCATGGATATCAAAAGTAAATAGAAAATAAAGCTTGATTGTTGAGAACAACTCAATAAGACAAAGTAGGGATGGTGTGGATCACGATTGGAATGTCTTGAAAAACACATGAACCAATCATCTATAGAGAAACTAATAGAGCCTACAATAAAAAAGAAACACCTTTACTATAAATACCTTATTTAGTAATATTTGGGATTATTTTGTACTTTATCCTATCTATAAAACCTCCATCTTCTACCTCAAATAAACTATCTACATGATTCTATTCACAACCTTTGTTGCATGCCTCCTGTTGATACAGAATCACAACACCCCCTGAATGAGACATTTTATGGACTGGGGCATTTGGCGTGATTTCACAACATTGAACTATCTTGAGTGTGGGACATTGCAAAATTTGATAGATCTCCAAAGAAGGCTGGTTACTGCTCCCAACCTACCTTCCAATAACTACTTCTAATGTTGGAAAAACTACTCACTAACCGTAATCTACAACTTCCAATGGGATAGGGAAAGAAGGATGCATGAAATAAACCTACACTACAAGTGGTGATACACCAAGAAAGGAGTGTTGATCACTTCCCTAGCCTACAAAATAATGAAAGAGATGAACCTAGAATAGTTGGACTTGCACCACAAACTAAATTACATCCATTACATAATACCCGAATGAGAAAAACACACCAAAATGATTTTAAAACCAAGGAAATGCAAAGATTAAGCAAGCATAGTGAAAGCTAAGATGAAGATAATAAACCATGAGAGGTTAAAGAGATCAACACAAACATAATCTTATTACTCCATATAAATATACACACAATACATTATTGTAGCTGAAAGAGACATGAAGCCATTACAAATCTTGAGAGGAAGGATTGAAGCCCCAAGAAGAAATGGGGTGCATGGGAGAAGAAGATGATCAAAAACTTGTTTGTGCAACCCCTTACATATTTATAGAGGAATTTTTAGGAGAGGAGAGAGAGAAAATAGAACCCAAAATTACAACAAAACCCATAAAAATCATTCTTTAATCTATAGTGGGTAATTGAAGATCTCCCAAATCCTCTTCCATTAATTGATTTGCCTTATGTTTGAAGCAACTAGCTTTGATTACACCTAAGTTTAGCCTTTAGCTTCTTGTAGCTTCACCACAACCTATTCTCCCACCAATCTCATTAATGACTTAACCTACCACTACATGATCACCATTTTTGGTGGCTTAGGACCCCGAAATCCATAATTTTATGAACTAATACTTTAAATCACGAAATCACATTTCCAATGACTATAAATTTGCAAGAAACATGTGAGTATGTTGGAAGATATCATCATTTTAGTGCTGTGGATTGAATGGATTTATCCTTCATTTCACCTCCTAGGAACTAGTTTTATTCATCACCATTGAAATCTCCTCTGAAACACCTTTCCAGAAAGTATAATTTTGTTGAATTTGGAGGAATATAGCTAAAGTTATTATAGTTTGAAGTTTCCTTTAGGTTAGGGTTTTTAGGGCTCCCTTGAGCTCCTCTCCAAGACCGAGTTGTTTCGTTCACCGCCGAGCTATTCGTTACATGTTGAGTTGATTATGCCACTTGTCAAGCTATATTTCCCACTTGCCAACTCCCTTCCTTTCAATGCAAACCTCTCGAACTCGTCCCCCAATTTGGCACTCGATGTAACATGCCACCTACCTTCCTACTTGGCCTTAATGGCTTGGCCCATGATGATGACATGGTTGTATGTTTGAATGCAATCTGGTAGGGTTTGAATTGTTTCAGATTTTTGGGAGTCTCCCTTTAGGGACAACTCACCCATTTCCTTAGATTTTTTACCGCCCCAACTCAGAATCACCTTTCCATGACCCTAAAAATGATGTTGACCTCTAAAGCATCCACACTCCACCACGTCGCCCACCTCGACTTTGGGTTTTAGAACTCGATGGGTTCGGGGTATTTCCACTTTTCATCAATCAAACACCTCTCCAATCTCTGAAAAAAACATCCCTGAAACGCCAAAGTTGACTCGGCCAAGCACGTGTTGACCTTTGAAATTTTAGGTTTCGGGGTCTTTGTATTTTGAGATTCGCAAGCTTCCTTTTAAATTAGGTGCGTGAGAGTCCCAAACTACCGAATCCCCGAAGTACAAAGACTATGGATTTTGGGATTTATTTTTTCTATCTCGCTTGGCCCACCAATCGATTTCACATGTTCTCACTTGCCGACACCCATAGTCTATTAAACCAACCTCGCCCTAACGCAAACTCCTAAGCCTCCATTACTTGATATGTCGATCCTTCGAGCTAGCTCGACCGAGATCAAGCTCCTCATGTGAGATGTCCACTTTGTGCCCGAGTTTGGCCCCATGCTTGATCTTTGTTAAGCCTTCGAGCTCACTAATTTTGAATTCCGCATGAGCCACATCACTTTAGACTTCCGTCTATGTTGGCCCTTTGTAGAGTTAGCTGGCACTTCATCTTCCACTAAATAACTCGACCTTATTGATCTGAGAACGGATTGATTGATACCCCAACATGTCCACCCTTTTTGTGAAGCTCCTTTGGCGCCCACGAAACTCGCCCAGGTGGGCCCTTATCTAACTAGCCACTAACATGAGCTCGCCGAGCTCATCTCCAACATTCCTCCAACCTCGGCTCGACGATCAACTTGAAAAGTTACCTTTCAACTCATTACCCAAATAAAATTCCAGCTCTCTCGAGTAGCTCGGTGAGCTCATTTCAGCTCAATGGGTCTCACAAGGCTTCAAATATGAACTTTAGACCCTTGAAACCCCAAATTTTGGAATTTTTTGGGAATTTTCTCATGTTAGTGGGCCCATGTAGACTTAGTATCATAAATTTGGGCATGTTGGTCGAATTTGGTCATTTTTTTGAAAGTGTGCACAATAGGGCCTAGTTTCTCTTGTGGGCCATTCGAGTCCCTAATGGACAATTTTTCCTAGGGGGAAAATTTTTCAACACCTCTTTCATGTGAGTCATTTACGTATATCGTTTGTGTGCATCCTTTTTGTGCCTTATTTGCAAACAAGATTTTAATCACTTGTAAGAAATAATTGGGATTCAAACATTCAACCCTGTAATCTACGGTCTACACGTATTTTTAATTTGGAGACATGCTTTTCCGCATGACCAAAAAAATCCAAAACCCTAATAAATAATTCTCTGAGGTATTTAATAGTTTGTTGGACAAATTCCCCTTTTAAATCAAAAGTGTGGGCTATTGAAATTTCAAATATTCGAAAAGGGGGATTTCGAATTTTAAAATTTCTATTTTTCCATGGTGTAAAAATAAAAACTAATAAGGTCAAACATATCTTCATTATATTAATCGCTATAATGAAAATAAAAATCGTAGCAATTTGACCTTAAAAATATTAAAACAAGCATAATGAAAATATATATTATAAGAAAACAGAAGAAATAAGTCCTGAACATAGTTTTAAGTGTATTAGAATAATATAGAGACATTTAATTTTTAATTTTTATGAAAATCGATATCGACATTGTTAGATATAGTGTGCGATAATTTAAATTAATTCTCCAATTAAAATGTGCCACATGGAAATTTCAAACAAGCTATTTAGGCTACATTATAATTGACACATACTTAAAATCGACTTATATATAGGAAAACAATTAGTGGCCACTAAGCTCTAATTGCTACGATTTGTTATTCAAACGACAAATTTAAAATAATAAAGCTTTAGGCCTTTGTGAGAGCTAAGCTATTTATTTGTTGAGGAAAATCCTAGTAGTCGATAGCCTCTATATATTCTAGGATTCCTTTCCAGTAGTGTATGAAAAAACACTAGTGTTCCAAAATCTGTACAGATAGTGTTTACAATGTCAAGAGGTAAAGGTAGGAGCCTAGCAGTTGCTAAGTTATCCCATGGTTTGTTACTTTATGGAGCCTAGTGGTCGCTAAGCATTTTATTTGATAGGAAACATTGTGAAATATGTGTTGAAAAATAAATATCTTATGGGAACTACATAATAAGGCTAACGATCCAAAGTTGTTATATGATACAAGTATAATCAATGAACAACACTAGTGTTCCAAAACTGTATAGATAGTATTTATAATGAAAATAGATAAAAGTAGGAGTGTAGCAACCGCTAAGCTATACCATGCTTTACTATTTTATGGATATTTTCAAAATAAGAATTTGTTGAGCCTAGGGTTTGATATGGCATTTTTGTCAATAAGTAAAAAATCCTAGAATGCTAAGAATTATTATTTGATAGGAAACTATGTGAATTATGTGTTAAAATTAATATATCTTATTGGAACTACATAAAAAGGTTAACGATCCAAATTTTTTATATGATACAAGTATAATCAATGAAAAATACTAGTGTTCCAAAACTGTAAAAATGATGTTTATAATGCCAAGAGGTAAAGGTAGAAGCGTGGCAACCACTAAGCTATACCATTTTTTTTATTTTATGGCTATTTTTAAAATATGAAATTGTTGATACTAGGCTCTAATATGGCATTTATGTCAATAAGTAAAGGAGCTTAGCAGTCACTAAGAATTTTCTTTAATAGAAAAAGTTGTGAAACATGTGTTGAAAAAAAAAAATCGTATTTGAACTACATAATAGGGCTAGCGATCCAAAGTTATTATATGATACAAGTATTTAATCAATGAAAAACCCTAGTGTTCCCAAACTGTACAAATAGTGTTTAAATGAGAAACAATTTATCCTAGTGGTCATTATTTCATTCCATTCAATATTTAAAGAAACTTAGCCATTGATAATATTTTTCTCTCATACGAATAGATGTGAATTATATGTTACAAACAATACATCTTATGAGAACTATATAAGTCATGATCCCTCTTGAGGGTTTGTAGTGCAACACTTGGATCCACTAGGAAGGACCAACCAATATGATACAATTTTAATTAATGAAAAAACACTAGTGATGATCTTTACTTTTATCATTATTCTCAAATTATGAAACTGTTGATCCTAGTGTTCACTATGCCATTACTTCTAATAAGTAATGAAGCTTAGTGTTCGCTGAGCATTTTCTCCCATAAGAACCAATGTGAATTATATGTTACAAACAATATATCTTACTGAAACTACATAAGGCTTGATCCCTCTAGAGGGTATTTAGTGCAGCTATTGTCTCCGCCACGTACATTCCAGCCAATATGATATAATTATAATCAATGGAAAACACTAGCGATCCTAAGTTGTACATATAGTGTTTACAATGAACGTAATGGTAGGATCCTATCCGTCGCTCAACTAGGTCGCAATTTATTATTTTATCACTATTGTCACATTAAGAAATTGTTAAGCTATAACTATCATACTTAGACAAGTTACATACATTTAATCTCCACGACTACAGTATGTCCCATATACATATATTTCACATTGTCTTATATAACCAAAAATGTTGAGCTACCACTAACTCCGTTAATGTGATTTTTGCTCAAACACTCTCCCCAAAAATACCAAAAAATAGATCTTTTGATGGCTACGCTCTAAATATCTTCCTTAGTATTGTTATAGGCATTTAATCCTCTCGACTATACTATGACCGATATACACATAAGTCACATCGTCTTGTAAAATAAAAAATCCTAAGCTACCACAAACTACATTAATGTGATTTGTTTCTCGAACACTCTCTTCAAAATACCAAACATTAGATCTTAATGTCCTCTACACTTTTCCATTCAATAGGTGTAAATGGCTAAAAAGAATGTTTTAAGTTCTTTTATATGTCAACTAGAAGCCTATCTTCCACTAAAATGTATATTTTTTAACGTTCCTATCATGCCATCTATGGAATGTTATAGATTTTCCGACTCATAGATAATCCTTTCAAAAAGTGCAAATGGTTTCTTATCTTTCAATGCATCATAATTTTCTATTAAAATTTTATAAAAAAATTTTATTATTGATTTTATCCATAAAATATGAATTATTGTAACCAATTGAATGATAGATAAGATGTCTGAAGAAGCCTAGTGGTCACTAACCATTAAGTCAATTACTCTCTAATGATACATAGTAAAGAACTCTAGAGGTTGGTGACCGCTAGCGTAGTATTTAAATTCCTTATCAAACAATGTGATGAAAAACATTTAAACTTCAGAAATGTCCTAATTATTAATGTATTTTACTCTAATTATAGGTAAAATGTTTTCCATTGTTAGCGCTTCATTCACGAAAATTACTTTCATGCAGGAAGTAATTGTTGGAAGAAAAGAGACGATGAATGGTTTTGAAATCCATTCCCTTGAAAACTACCACGTAGACCTATGGTTATTTTTTGTTATAGAAGATAATCAAGAGGAAGTTGGTATTGTTCTATCCTCAAAATTTATTAATTCAGGGACACTTTGCTTTTTCAAGTGGAATGCATCAAATCTAAAAACAATAAGTGTCTTATTTTGGATATGAAGTTGGATTTTTCTTTATTCATGAAACAGGGGAATGCATGCCTCCATAAACAACAAGTCATATTTATGTTAAAAATATGGTTAGAATTTTGGGATGCTTATAGATTCTAACAAAAGTGGTTGTTCAAATGTAGACAAAATTCATAAAGGTATATTTACAATATTCAAAAAATTGTATAGAAATAAAAAACCTCTTCTATTTTTCATTTTTTGCATATAAAAGGTTTTCTTACACCTCCAAAATATGCCAAGCTATTTATTATCTTTGAGATGAACATATTTAAATAAATTTGAGAGAGACCCCATATAAATCAAATTTGCATAGGTTGAAAATGAATACTAAATCAGCTACATTGTTGAAGAAGGCAACCACTATATTTGAGAAAACAAAACCTTCGACTATTAAGAACTTTCTTTTGTTTTTGTTCAATGGTTAAGTATTTTCAATTGACAATTCAAGATGCCATGTAGTACCTCAAGAATATCAAGTATTTCCCGATAGATGATGAAAATGTTGACCTAATCATCCACTCCATGTTGATAAATGTTATTCCTACATAGAAAGACACAATTATTCTTCCCTTCTTATAGTACACAAAAACATAGTAGAAATCCATGATCCGAAAAGCTGGAAATTGATGATGTGAAATTTTATATAGTTGATGGCCAACATAAAATTTGTGCGCAAAAAAAGATTTTGGGCTCAAAAACTTACAAGTGTTTACATTCGATACTACGGGATCGAAAGGATCAAATTCTATCTACAAATGCATCTACTGAAGCCCTTGTTAGTATTTTCAAACAATAGAGTGAAGTAAACAAAACTTGGATAGAAACCAAGTTTATTGATTTCTTTGTAGAAAGATAAATTAGTTTAGAAATTATTAGGATTTCCTCAGCGACCGATAATACCAAAAACATCGACGAAAGATTGGAAGGTAATGAATTTTAATTATATTGCATTGGTTATTAAATTTTACTTTCGTCATATAAAAAGATTAAAAATATTTTTCTTTGAATGCAGAGCTTTGAGAATCAATGCCTCTCACTTTTTCAAGTGAAAAAATAAAGAATATGTATGATAAATGGAATTTTCTATTGTTTCCTGATGACATATGGACTAAATGGCAAAAAAATTAGTTGTTTAGATCAAGTGGCCTAGCTTGTTCACCTATTAAGGATAATCAAGTTAACTTTCAGCCAAATTTACTTGCAAGATTCACATGCAATCCATTCAGGGAAGCTACAAGTACTAGCTAATAAAGTACTTTCAGGGGATGTCTGGTTAACTAGGTCTATTGAGGCTGGTGTAATAATAGATACATTTTATTTTCTTGTCGGAGTATAAAAAAAGAAAATGAGAGCAAACATTCTGAGTATTTGAAAAAAACATCTAGATAATATTATACGGATAACTGCAAGTGAATCCAATGTAATGAATTTTTTTAATTACATGAATCACACTACCACTAGTTTTCTATGAACTAGGTGAAGAAAGAAATGGAAAAATAAAATTTTATTCCCAATTAGGGGAAAAATGGAAAAACAAAAAAAAACCATGAGGTGGAAGAATTTCTTCCTGTCATGGCTCTCACAATATTAGACAACTATGTAATGTCAATGCAAGGAAATATACCAACAAGGATGGAAGACACAAAATATTGTTTGTGTAAATGTGCATATCCATTTTAGGTTCCGTCAACTTTATCAGCTATTCCTTTGACTAATCCTTTCATTATTGAATGCGTGATCACGATTTTAGCAATTTGGCTATCAATATTTCTTCCGATGTAATATTGGAGCTTTAACGATTATCGGAACCAGTGTGTTGGATTGTATTATTTTTGTTCTAATGTGAATTGATTATTCAAAAAGGTTCACAAACATAGTAAAAACATATGTGCAAAAGGTTAAAGACAATGGAGAATAAACTATGTCAAGATGTTATAGAATCTATGACAACAATGATATATTCAAAATTTTGTGTCTTATGTACACAATAACTTGTGTGCACAACTACGACAATAAAAATGATTATAGAGAAGAGGTCACTAGGGTTTGGATGGAGAAGTTGCCATGAAAATTTGTAACTGCAAGAAAAATTTTCCTACAAGGAAACATCCATCCTTTTCCTTGACGATGAACTTATGAGTTATGGGATGATATTTTCACTCAATGTTGTTCCAAAAATATCTCTAGTACTATTGATTTATGGCAGAAGTGTTACAATCCACGCATTAGTTGATTCCGATCTATCTGTTGTTTTTATTGTTAAGACATGTAGTAAAGAAATTTTTCTGAAACATTACCATTCTCATATGAAGAAAGGTTTGTCACTGAAGAAAACTTCAACAAGTGATTTTGTTTAATGGATTTGAACCTATATATGATACTTATAAACTTATTGTTTATGTAGAAAATCAAAAAGATATAAAAGATGATGTACAACCAGTTCAACATGGTGATTTACCTTCAATCATTTAATAAATATGTTTCATGAGCTCTATTTTCAATTGCCATGGTTTTAAATTTTTAACAAATAAATGTTTTTTACAGTTTAGATGACAGATGTGGAGGATGCGGGAACATCTCGCCATGAATACGGAATCGAGATCCTAGTATGTTAGTCATGTGAATTTACAAACAAAACCACTAATAAGCTCCAAAAAATTATAAGACAAAAAATTATTATGAAGAAAACCAACAATCAAATAACGTAACTATGGAGGGCACAAAGGTATCTAGTATGAATAAAATCTCACAACCTAGTAAGTTAGCCATGTATATTTTAAAACAAAATCATTTATAAGGCCCACAAATTTATAGGAAACAATAACTAACATAAATTAGTTTATATGATTTGCTTAGGGTAGAAGACAAAATTTAAGGAAATCCACTTATAAGCTATAATAACAATTTAAAACGAAATATAGAGATTAGCGGAATCTATGCATCCACGTTTAATACAGTAATGGTTAGACTATAAAATCTTACTTTTATTAATGTCTCGCTGATTTACAACTACATAGTGTCTATAGTGTTTCATTGATTCACTACTTCATACTGACTACTTACATTGAATTTACATTGTTTTAGCTTAAATAGAATCTTAAGAAGGAGTATAAATGGATTGATCCCGCTAGTAGGTGTGTAAATCGGGACTTGGCTAGCCTCGTTAAATGTTTTCTAGTGAAATGTAGTTCAACCAATGATGGCATAACCTAGTGGTCGTGAATATACATCAATAGTGAGGACTATTTTCCACCAAAAGGGGGTTTGGAAAATATAAGTGTAACCTAGCGGACACTAAATTTGAAACATATGATAGAGAACAATTGATATTGAACTTACCATATCAAAATAAAACCACTATGTTTTTCAAATTAAGCTTTCATGTGCCACAACATGGAATCGATTATGAATTGATTAATGTTTATTTCAAATACATTATTCTCACATTTTTAATAGAAAAAAATAGATTATGAATTGATGAATGTTTATTTGAAAGATATCATGCATCAACGGATCCAATAGTGTGTAAATGCAGTGTAATCCAAGCTGTAATGTCAATCGATAACTGGTAGTCGTAACCTAAAATGTTGTTTATTTCAATTAGTTATAATTGATATGCAAGTGATGAAAATAAATTTGTTTACTTATGTGCAGATAGTGAAAAGAGTTATTTACTTATTTTAGATATGGAGGAATTTCTATATGGGATAAAAAAACATATAATAGGAAGATGTCATTCAGGTTTGATATGAAAGTTGTCAACTTGCAAGGTGGCCTGTCAGAATTTATAAAATTATCATCATCATACTGTGAACTAGGATTCTCGTCCAACAATCTCATTTCTGCTGATGTTAAAATATATCAACGAGCTTCAATAAAAAAATATCGACCGTATTGAATCCAAGACTCACTTGGGGAAAGGAACATTGCAATATAGTCGAGGGAATAACAATAAGAGACCTAGAAAATGTTTGGATTAGAAATGATTTTTCCTACAATTCTAAAAACACTTTGTGTATTGCATTAGGTGCAAAGGGAAACCCTCCTAAAAATTTTATGGCGGGGATGAAAAGAAGACACAAAGACTATACAAAAGATAAATGGTTGGTCAATTTGTACAAAATAATTTCACAAATAGTGTCTTAGGGATTGAGTGTGGTAGAGGTCATCAAATATTTGGAGCAAGAAAATGCTAAATAACTATTTAATATATCAAAATGTTGTTATGATGGTACTGTTTAACGTTTTAAATAATATATGCATTCATATATTATTATGAAGGTACTGCTTAACTTTATTATATTCTGTTGAGATCGTACACATATAATTTGGGAGTATTTATATTTTCACTTATTATAAGCTGATTGTATGATTGAATAAAGTGTGTGTTGAGTTATCATAAAAACTTACCCTTCAACAAATGGTAAAAGATTATTATTTTTACACTCTTGATGAAATAAATATAAATTTATATTGTATATACTTAAATATTTCAATATTTTTAAATATAATTAATAAATAAATAAATCTCTAGAAACGTTCATGGTCATATCTAAAAACATCCAAGTCATATTTGACGGTTATTTCAAAGATTTGTAACTATTTTATGGGTAAAAATGTTAAAAACGTCTTAATGGGTATCAAATTTAACACATGGTTGTGGCCTTTGTTGCAACCTTTGAAGGACATGAAATATGCTCTAAATGATATGTGATCAATAATTGAATTGGAGGGAGCTTATTTTTGGATATTTACTATGATTTATTTTGTTAATTTGGGATCCCAAATCTTTGGGAATAGTGTTATAATAAAATTCAAGCAATTCTTAAAATGTTTTTCTACTTTTCTATCTTTAGTAAAGTAATTTAAATTTATTTAATACCTATAAATGAAATCATAAATATATTTGGTGTAGCCTAGTTTTTACCCACAATAACCCAAGCCACATTAGCACATCACTCGGCCAGGAATCGAGCTCTCACCCGAAGCACAAAAATGTACCATGTCCCTCTTTTATGTCATCTTATTCAAGAAGTTACCATGATGATACAAATAGTCCAAATTCATAATAGTTAACCAAGTATATTCATAGCATAAACTAGATCTAGATCTCAATCATAAACAAGATTAACTCATACCATAATCAAGATTAACTTTACCATGCAAGATTTGTTAACAGATGTGTCAAAAATCAATATCTAGCCACAAATATCCATTATATTAATTTTTGTAAAACAAAGAAGCTTCATACATACATAATAATTTCATCATAAGTCATGTGCGCTCACAAACAGACAACATAACACTACTACAATCTGGGGTCCCTAAACCATGCAAATAAATACATATTTATAGTGGTGGGGAATTTCCCTTCACCACCCATGCACCTATAAAAATAGGATACATGATAATAATAGTCATACATCTGTACATGATAAATATAAGAGCATGCAATCTCGCTAATAACAAATCATCTAATAATATAACTGCAGTCTAATCCTATTAATAGTTTCAAAACTACACATGTCGATTGATCTTCTACTTGTCCAAAATGGTATTTGCGTGTTCTTCAAGTCTTCTACAAAATGTGCACTGCACTCCATGTTTTTAATTAACGTTATATTGGAAAATGGCTATATCCTTATTTCATGTCTTCTTGGGCATGCCTTATTCTACTATAGTTACGCATGCACCTATACGCCTGCATTCGTGTGCCCAATCCTCTTGCTCCTCTCATACTTAGGATATATTCTAACAACCCAACATCAAGGTTGGTTTTGTAATTAATTTTAATTAATTTAAGATCCATATTTAAATATGAAAATATTTATGGAATGGTTTTACAATTAATTACATTCTCCTACTCTAAATAGTCGCCCTCTTCTAGTTTCTTCATAATATCTTTAGCAATTCTCTGGTTACGTTGAGGTTCAATCACATCATACTGAATGAACCTAGAAGTGTCACAAATCTCTTGAATTTCATTACCCTAGTGGCTACTAGGCACAAGGTATTTTAATTATTCAAATCTTCATAGTTTAATCTTAAATACATTTAAACACTGATAAGAACCTTATTCCAAAACATTCATAATTCCTAGCAGTCACTACCTGTATAAAACAGAAACATTTTCTCTTTATAAAAATATTAAATAATTCCCAACGTTAATCATCTCATATAAAACATAAACATGTTCGTATATATGAGCATAAATAATTCCTACCGGCTGCTAGCCCGTATAGAACATAAACGTGTTTTTTTTATAAAAAAACATAAATAATGGCTAGTAGCGGTAGCCCATATAAAATAGAAACATGTTATGTATATAACAAAGCATAAATAATGCCTAGTGGTCACTAGCCCGTATAAAACATATACATGTTTTGTTTAGTCCAAAGCATAGATAATGTTAACGTTATTGCTAGTGTGTATAACGGATACCAATATTTGAGTTTTGGATTCCAACATATGGGACTTTGGAGTGTAGTAAATTCCAATATATGTGATTTTGGATTCCAATATATGTGATTTTGAATTCCAATATATGTGATTTTGGATTCCAATATATGCGATTTTGGAATCCAATATATGTGATTTTGGAGTGCAGATAATTCTAATATTTAACATTTTGGAATCCAAAACTAGTAATACTGGATTCCAATATTTGCTATATTTTTTAGTTGCTCAGACTAGAATAAGTCCAAATTTAATGAAATATGTGTTTAAAGGCATGAGCGTCATATTCTAGTGTGGGCCGAGACTAACCCATGCGTAGGAAATTACATGTAATAACATGATCATTAGATTGGCCACCACAACTTGGTGGTGATTATTACTACTTTTAGCACATTAGTTAGTGGTGATTGTTACTTAATTCAAACCCAACTATGGACTTACCTCCATACAAGCATCTATGTGAAGATAAATGATAATGTTTAAGAACTATGATGGCTATGAAATGGTCTTAATATTTGAGCTAGGGCATGATGAAGATTTTAGGATTGGAGTCCATATCCATAATTAATAATAGAAATGGAAGTTAGGGTATAGGGTTGGTATCAAGCATGTCATTAATACTAATTCGGGTACCCTATATCTATTTGATACCCCATTTTGGGTGCCCCTAAAATTGATGATTACGTATTTGTGTTTAATTAAAGGGGGTGTAAAGAATAATTACATCATAGTAAATTATAAGTGAATAATTTTTACTCATGTAGGTTAATTATTTAGATATTTGTTACATTGTAATTATTTTTAAATTTGTATTTGTGTGCATAGTTTTTTTGTGCTTTAAGCTAAATTAATGAAAAATAGAGACTAACACCTAGTAGCCCTAATTAACAAAGCTTAAAAAAAAGTACAAAGCACCATCAAGATAAGAATTAAACAAGGTTAGACACTAACATTTATCATATTAAAACTTTGAAACTTAATATGCTAATTATCTAAATCCTCTATTCTTTTGATTAACAACAAATAAATGAATGAACCTATGTAAGCTCCATGATAATCAAATAGGTTGCTCTTGATATTCTAAGAACCTAGGAATGGGGGCTTATCAAAGTTGGGTTACAAGACCCTTTTGACACCTCCCATATGACCTAAGTAATTTTGGCTAGAAAAGAGGCTTAACTCTCCAAGTGGTGAACTCTCAAGACAACAAAGGAAATCTTTTAGTCTACTTTGCTATTTGCTTTGCTTTTGTCTTCTAAAGAAGTTTAGGTGTATGTATAAAGGTAGAAGGAGGGCTCCTTATATAACCCAATGGATAAAGGAAACACTTCATCCCTTTGCATGTGGGATAAAAGGTAACCTTACTTTAGAAAGGTTTAATTTATACTTAACAAGTCATGGGAGTTGGCGGGTGCTTTAATTAATCAAGGTGATTAACTAATAGGTAGATGTAAGCTTATAAAAGCTAAATAGAGGAATATTAGTACGGTTTAGGCTATTAGAAGGGGATTAAATCAATTAAATATTGATTTATTGGTTAAATGAAAGGGAAAGCTAATTATTAAATAATTAATTAGTCTAGATAGAAGGAGTGATTTATTAATAGAAGGTAGTTATTTAGGGTATTTGTTGGATAGGCAACTTAATTAATTAGCGTGGTGTAATTAATTAATGACGATAAGAGAGAATACGAGAACTTTTTGAGGATATGTCTCCAATTTGTAAGAAGGGAGATAATTATTTGCAATTTAAGTATTTAAATTGCTCGGGCGTAATTATGGGTGTCTACATTTTCCCCTCTTTGGGTGGCGTAAGTGACGCCACTTCAAAGATAGTAGACAGATGAAATTTTGAAAGGATAGAAGAAAAATTACTAGGAGGGAGAGATGCCCCCTCGAGTGTTAATGGGGTGGTGAAGGAAGACAATCAACGGTAAAAAAATGTGAGAAATAGATAGAAGAATGGGAAGGGGTTGGATTCCCGATAATACGGAAGATTAGGGGTGAGAGAAAAGTGATGCGAGAAGAGATATGGAGGAGTGGAGAGAAGATCTTAGCCTCTAGCCATTGTTTATTGGAGCACTTTCGATGTGATCATATTGCCATAAGAGCTACATCATCGGTCCTTATGAAAAATATAAGCATATGAAAAAGGTAGAATGACATGAAAAACCATACTATGAATAATTACCCATTGCTAAAAATACCAACTCCATACGCAACATACAACAATGCAATGCAAGACAAGAAGGAAACAATCTTATTTAACATGGAAAACAAGTACGAATGCACATATCCAACCCAACAACGGTAAAGACAATTGTACAAATGTTTTGTTATCAAGCTAAACATATCCACATGTTCGTGATTGGAATGAGGGTTAAGAAAGATGCCAGAGAAAGGATATATACAAGGGGAAATGATAATGGACAATGGGTCCAAGTAAAAAGTGTTGTGTGTAACGAAACAACACCAAAAAATGTGCCCTAGAGTACGAGATGAAGCAAGCGACTAGATTTGTGAATGGTTGTGAATTTGACGATCTGCGAGTCGTATTAATCGGGAAGATGCGAAACAAACCCAGTAGGATATGGAGAGAATAACATGTGCAAGACACAAGTTTCAGCCGCAATAAGTTCGCTACCTATTTTTGTATGTTTTTTTACTTTTAAAGATTTTGTGAAAAAATTTACCCTATTTTTTTAGATTTTCGACGTGATATATATATATATATATATATATATATATATATATATTTTTGTTTTCTGTTTTCTAAAATGTGGTGGACAATAGAATAAAATAGAAGAAATATAATGAAGGGCCTAGGCATAATAGAAAGTTCCCTAGGTGGAAGAAAGAAGAAATAAGTAACAAATAATGTCCTTGTGCAGTGGAAAAAATTAATAAAATAATTATTTTTGAAAAATAATTATTTACGAGAGTGTGAATAAGAAGAAAAATCACCTAGGAGCAATAAAATTGTCTTAGTGGGAAGAAAGGGGTATTAGATAGCAAAAATGCCCCAACACGGTGAAAAATAAGAGAAAAATAATTATTCAATGGTGAACAGAGGAGAAAACGATGATCAAAATGAGCCTCCAGGCATTCACGGCGGTGAAAAACAAGTTCATATACCCCACTCGGGGGAGGGTAAATCACCACGACCCATTCACTTTTTACCGACCAATATTGAGATTTTACCATGAGGCTCTACCAGCAATGAGGATGATGGTGATCGCACGGGATCGATTGAGACGAAAGCGAGACACAGTCTGAGGGTACTAGTGGCACGCCAACGATGGCACCTTTGTGAGTATTCAAACCTTGCTTGTCAAATTTTGTCATTAATGCCTGAAAATTAGTAATTAGTGTTAGGGAGTCGTGTCGGCATGCATGTGCATAGGTGAAAGTGTCAATTTTGGGGCACATGCATCTCTTTAGGGGTGCAGGTGTCCTAAAGCATACATGCACACGCGTAGAGACACACATTACACACCCATGTGTACACGCACACGCCACACATGTGCACGGATGTGCACGCACAAGAAGAGGGGATGCACACACTAAAGGGGAGCACACGAGACAGAGGGGATGCATGCACATAGAGGGTGATGCACACACACACGTGTAGGGACACAAGTGATGGCGCAAGCACCGAAAGAGTGGCACACACGCCCAAAAGGGCTCGCATGCGCATGAATTATGGCATGAGTGCCCTAAGACAATCACGTGCACATGCACACATCAAAAGGGAGGTGCACACACCTGAAAGGGCACGCAGGCATCCTAGGCCGATGGAAGATAGACAAAAAATGCCAAAAATATGACACTTAGAAGAAAATTTAGGATTTTTGGGTTAACCCTAAAATGATAGATAGATTTTTAGAAGAAATGTTTAGTGACTGACAAGTGGATTAACATTTTACAGAGATGATTTCCAAAGCTACAGATGGGGAGCATCATTCCTAGATTGCTGAGTTAGAGGGGAGTATGTGTCGGCGACACCGATGTGCTATGGCCATACTTCTCGAGGTGGTGGGGCTAGGCTCTGTGTCTCGGATACCATCCACCATTTTGAACCACGGATTACTGACTACATTAGCCAAGCGATGGCACAACGAGAGTCAATGTTTTAGACTGCCTACTGGGGAGATGACTGTGACCCTAAAGGATGTATGGTGGATTCTCCACGTGCCGATCATGGGTACTTTGATTGAGTACACCTTTGATATAAGGTAGATTAAAGTATCTTGTAGCGACCTTTTTGATAGAGATGACATACCGCATGACGGTATGACTGTTGCATTGCACGAGTGTATTTCTGACCCGACACTGCATCGGGGGCCCCTATACATCATGTCACTTATCAGTGGGTTTTTCTCATTGATAAGACAGGGACGTCTTTTCCTGAGAGAACTACTACCATTAGTACATGGCATTTTCAGCGATGATTGTTATTTCGGGTGCAGTGCATATTGGCGTACTTATCTTGGGATTTACATTTGATCACTTACCACGGTCAGAAGATCATGGAGCAAGCCTCATTGCTACAGATTTGGTCATGGGACCACATTGCTATCGGATGCTCTATGGTCACTTTTCACGTTTGAGACCCAAAGGAGCCATCTTACATGGCATGGGTATCAGTTGGTGGTGATATACGAGGCCACCTAGGTAGCCTATATAGATACTGGTGAGAGTTTGATGAGTTTCTAGAGATACACATCATATGGAGACCCTACAGACATATTCAGTGGTCAGAGGATGTCGTAGAGCTCAGTGTGTGCTCAGTAGAGCACTTTATCCTTGGTAGTCGCAGCTACATCATAGAGCTGTACAAAGTTAACAGGTTCCAGCGATAGCTTGGTAAAGTACAAGGGGTTCCAGCACTTTGACATATGGTATGCAAGCCGAGAATCGGGAGAGGCATCTTGTGGGCCCCATGAATACTAGTGGCCGAGCTAGGGTGAGCTTCTTACAGGTGGTCCCACAAGCATGGGACCTAGCATGACAAGTCAGGGACCCAGGTACTACAGTGGATTATTGGACTGGTATGCCATTGTCTTACCCCGACATCTTACTATCCGGGGAGGAGGCACAGGCAAGAGGCCCCGACTACCTAGAGAGATTTGGCACGGTGTTGAGAAGAGAGAGGGTGTAGCAGGTCATGACCCAGAGGACCCATTTGATGGGATACCACATGATGAGCAGGGTACCACACAGTGCTGGGGACTAAGGCCACCGTAATGCCATCAATTTTTTTTTCCATTTATAAAGCAAACACACTAAAAATTTCAGATTTAACATGTAATGCTTACTAGATATTGCAGATTTCAAACAAAACAATTATTTCAAATGAAGACAAGTAAAATAAAGAACTCATGATCTTATATTGTAATTTTTTTAATAGAGAAAGGTTACAAGACAAAAGAGACATGTTATTACAAGACTTTCAAATCACAATAGGATAAGTTTACAAGATGAGGCTATCCACAATCAACCATATAACATAGTCACAATGAGGTGTAATATTTACAATGATTTGAGGATAAAAGAGACAAAGTCACCACTCCAACTAAAACTTCATCCTTGAGTCTCCACCTTGAGTGTTCTTCTAAGAGTGTTGAATCAAGAGATATGGCTTGTTTACCACCCAACCAATAGGCATCATCACATGCCTTTCCATGGTTGGAAGCCATGCTAGCCTCCCCCAAGCCCATGGGAGAGAGGAACAAACTACCACAATGTGCACAAGTATAAAGGGGATAAAACACAACAAGAAATACATAAGACCATTTAACCACTTAGACATACTACACATGATAAAACAACAACATGAGGATAACAAGGTCAACCTCACAAGGGGGAAGAGAAGAAGTAGGATGCCCAAATCAAAGGTGTCCAACCATAGGAGCACCAACAAAACATGTTTACAAAACTCCTTATACCTCCTAATCATTCATCCTCCTTATTCCTCCTTTATGTCATAGAAATCCTTCTTGGGAGGATTTTCAAACCCAAAAGGGTTTCCTCACCAAGAATGGGGAAAGGTTCAAGCCATATGGACCTTTCTCCCACCTCAAACCATATGAGGGGATGAGAAGGGACCTTCATGGCTTGACCAACAACCATGAGATTTCAGAGGGAAATCCCTCTCTCTTCTCCTACATTCTCCAAAAACCATCAATCCAAATGATGGTGGAGAGAAACAAAAGAAAACATCAAGAACAAGCAAACAAAGTGACATTCACCATACAACTTCACAACACATCATTTCACACACATCATTTCATTGATCAAAGCATAGTTAACAAGATAAGCACAACTAAGAAAGAAAAAGGTTAAGAATCCTACCTCTACAATGCTTTCCAAGACTCTAAGCTTTTCCCTTTGTCCAAGCTCCCAAAATTCTCCAAGTTCTCCCAAAAAAATGAGCCAAGAAGACCCCTTCCTTCCACATGAGGAAGAATAAGAAGAGGAACCCAAAAGTTTCCTCACCAATGGGAAAGTGACAAGTGTCACCCCCTCTCCTCTCAAGAGTCAAAGATTCCAAAAACCAAATAAGTAAGAGTAAACTCACCTTTTAGCCCTTATCACCCAAAATACTAAAAACTAAAATAAAACAAAGTGGAGCAACTTTTAACAATTACACACAAATCAACCATCTTACATGGATGGTGACTAAGGAGGGAAAATGGGAGGGAAAATCCCTCCAAACCTTGGAAATAACCCCCCTACCTATTAGGTAGGGTCCAAGGGCCCATTTTCATGCTAAGGGAACTCCCAAACTCAAAAGGGGTCCCTAAAAATGCCCAAAATAACCCAATTTCGGGTTTGGCATGCTTGGGCACAAGGGTAGAGGGTGTGGGGTCCACCCAAGGTTCACATGTGGTCCCCAATCCCTTCTACCAACACACACACACTTACCCAAAACCAACACTTAAATTAAGATGAGATCATTAAACCCCTAAGCTAGTTTACTTAATAAAACACACCCTAAACATAATTAATTTTACAAGACATAAATACATTACAATTGAGGGTTCACCCATGGTGCCCAATTAAATACATTTATTCTAAGGCCTCAAACATTTAGCATGGTTAGGACTCAGCCCGTGGGCCACTTGTGCACAATTGTGTAGCTACCCGAAATCCATACTCTCCTATACCTGTCACCTACACACTCATTATACACATTAACCGCATCTGCCCAATATAATAAACATCATCTACACATCACAAATTCAATCAAACTTATAATGTCCTAACATAATTTTACAATTGATAGTGCAATGCATACAATTATTCACATAGTTTGCCATGAATCATCCATAAATAAAATTGCAACGACATATACGTAGGCTAGCATGAAAATTACCATTATTAAATCCAGAAAACTATATCATTAATCAAATCAACCACAAGGAACCAACATATAACCAATAAATCTATCATATAACCCTGTTAGTGTCATCAACATCATAAGAAATATATCAAAATACGAATCTAGTCCAATTGGCGCTACGCGCCCAAAATACCATAATGTCCATGAGGATAAAATAACATAGTAAAATGTCTAAAATCTATCGATTCTCAATCAAAACATGTCTATGCATAAAGGAACCAACTAGATAAATGGAGCTATAAAAACATGGGCACTATAGCCACAGGTCGGGGTCCAGAGACACCTACACAGATTCCTAGATCTAAAGTCCTAGAGCAAGGCCAATCATCTAGAGTGCCACAGGGACCAATCCTAGTGGCATAGCTAGTGGCATAGACAACCACCTTGCAATAGTAGTTACAATAGGCTCTAGCTGAGAGAGATCAAGATCAGGCTCATATTTTGACTTTATTAGTAGAACGAGATCGAGCTCGAGCCGAGACTAGCCCAAGAGGTGACAATGTTGTGCACTTCGAGCAAATTTGATAGATGACCTCCTAGATGGCCCGAGTGACATATTTATACCAGCAAACACAAGCCTAGTTGCAACCTGTGATGGTAGAGCGATATAAGTTCAGGGAAGAGCGTGTAGTTGGCCAGGTCAAGATTTCCCGAGCCTCAATAGAGATAGCATCCCATCGATACACAGAGGGTACAACGGTGACTACCTAGACTCACAGAGATCTAGCCATAGTAGAGGGTAGGGCCTCCTATTATAGTTCCTTACATCTTGAGGCAATTTTGGATGAGAAATGAGTGCCATTTTATAGCCAACAAATCGAGAAGGGGCACTAGATCTGTGAGGTCTCATGCCTCAGTGGAGCAGCCATGTCCTGGGAGAGCCATCGATGCTCATGCCATGTTGCCACCATGAGACAAGTCGATTTGAATCCTTCAGAGGGCTTGAGTCAGCCCTGATGTTTTGTATTTCCACATATGCCTCTTGATGAAGGCTATGAGTAGATTGTGCTCTATGTATATCATTTTGTATTTATACAATAGTTTTGACACATGCCTCTAATGAAGGCTTTTATATTTCTTGATTCGATGTATCATTTTTTTTGTATGCCTTAGAGCCATGATGTATATCCATTTTTGATATAGATATACCACACATGTATTATATGGACATTTTTGGCATGGCATATGTGTATATGAGATGATTTTTTTATTATATCTCATTGATAGATAGCTATGTTTATGATGTTTAGATGATTTGATTTGACATGTATATGTATCAATGATCTTGTTGATGTATCACATTGTGTTTTGATTTCTAGACGATTGATCTTGTAGAATATATCAAATGTGTTTGTTTATGTGATGTGCCATACTTTGTGGATGGGATGATATGATGATAAGGGTGTGGGGGGATAGATTTTGATATTTCTGATCCCTCTTACCCCGTTTGACGATACGGTATGTGATGATTAGCTTGGCATTCATGTATGATGTATACTTAGCTTTTTCTTGATATATGATGTATAGATGATGTTAGATGTGATGATAATGATTGTAATGTGATGATGTGATAACAAAATAATACACATGCAATAAACGCAATCAAATGCTAATAAAGAACACAATGAATTAACATAATAATGAACCATGATTCACTACCATGCAAAAACATATCTCAATATGCACAAGTAAGAATAAATCTAATCTAACCAAGAAAAGATGAATCCTAACAAAGTATACCCAAGAAACAAAACAACCTAAAAGCATAAACATGAAGCACCTATACAAGAAAACAAGCAAAGCAAGAAACAAGACAATGCAAGTAAACGTAAGTGATCTGTTTTTGTAAGATTTGTTTTCATGCAACAATTTTCTATTGTTTTTGTGTTTTTGAAACAATTTTCTATTTTTAAAATTTTTGAAACAATTTTCTATTATTTTGTGTTGTTTTTGAAACAATTTTCTATTGTTTTTGTGTTGTTTTCTAATAGTTTTCTAGAGTTATGTACATGTAACCAAGAAAGCATGGATGCCCCCAATGTTAGATGGGGAATATACAATGGTAGAGGCCACACACGTATGAACAAGAAGGTGAAGTCGTTGAATTTCCCCAGCATAAGATGGGGAATAGCGAAATACCATGCCCCTCATAGACGAATAAAAGAAGACAAAGCTAGATCAAGGCTTGACAGGATTGGGCTCACAGGGAATCTCGAAGGTAGAACTAGGGCTAGGCCAAGTAAAAGTACCCTCTAGATGCAAGATGCTTGTGAACAATGAATCCTCCCAAGGTGTCGAAACCGGTTTTCACCTAAGGACCTATCCAAAGTGCCAAAATTGTGTGCTTTTCACTTGTGGATGACCTGTTTTATCTTTTTCTTTTTCCCTTTTTGAATTTTTGTATTTTTGATCATTTTACTATATTTTTTATTTTTTTCTTTTCCAATTTTGCGCCATGCTTAAGCATAGAACCGCTTAAGGTGCATAGAATTCATGGGCTCACGGAATTCATCACCATTGGGGTGAGTATGTTTGTATTCCCTGTTCCATACTTGGCTACTATAACATAAGGTCCTAACCAATGTGGTTCAAACTTTCCTTTCTTTTCTCGTTCTGCTCTTGTGTTGAACTGATTCTCCTTCATGACTAAATCACCAACCTCAAATTGATGAGGTATGATTCTCTTGTTGTAGTTTCTGGAGACTCTGTTCTAATACACTTTGAGGTGATTAAGGGCGCGAATGTGCTTCTCATCTAGGAGCTCTAATTCAGCCATTCTAGCCACTCGGTAATCTTCATCTTTATCTAGATAATCCCTAAGAGATATTCTTAGGGAAGGAAGTTCAATTTCTAGTGGGATGATAGATTCCATCCCAAATACTAGAGAATATGGTGTCACACCCGTAGGAGTGTGAATGGAGGTTCTGTAAGCCCAAAGAGCTGGGTGGATTTTCAAATGCCAATTATGACCTATTTTACTGACCATATTTTCCATTATTCTCAACAAAGTCTTGTTTGTGGCTTCGGTTTGTCCATTACCTTAGGGGTAATATGGTGTAGACCATTTTAAGCTGGATTTGGAACCACTCATAGAGACTTTTTATAGTTTTATTCTTGAATGATTTTCCATTATCCGTGACAATGGGTGTAGGAATGCCATATCGACAAATGATATTATTCACGATAAATTTGGAAATCGAGCTCTTATTGTTACATAGGTTAAGGGGACAAATTCCACCCACTTGGCAAAGTATTCAGTATCCATGATGATGTGGGTATGACCATCGGATGAGGTAGGGGTAATATTCCCTATCAAGCCAAGTCCCCATTTAGAAAATGGCCATGGGGTAGTGATAGGTTGTAATGGTTGTGATGGAGCATGGATGAAGTTTCCATTCTTTTACAAAGTACACACTTCGACATAATTGTAATAATCGGTTTCCATGGTAGGCCAATAATAGCCTACTCTTAACAATTTCTTGGCCAAAACCATGCCATTAGTATGTGCTCCACATACCCCTTCATGTACTTCTTTGATCGATTGGATCCACTCCATCATATCAAGATAATGTGATTCCCATCGTAGCCACGATGATAAAGCATATCTCCTAAAAGGGTGTAACTAGCTATTTGGTGAATCAGGATTTATTTCTCAGAATGGGAGATATTGGGAGGGAACGTGTTGTCCTTGAGGTAGGTAAAGATGGGCTCGTACCATGGGGAATTGGGACCAACAACATCACAAGCCGGATAAGATTCGGCATGTCGTATGCGCTGACATAAATTTTCCACAAAGAATGGCATGCCATTATTCCCTGGTAGAATACAAAGCATAGAACCCACTGTCACCATAGCATCTACCGATATGTTATGTGCTTGTGGAATTTGTTCAAATGTGATGCACATGAAGTACTCTATAGATTTTCTACCGACTTTTTTTTTTTAAGGTATGAGCTTTTCATCCTTAACCTTGTATTCATCATTAACTTGCTTGATAATTAACAGAGAATCACCCACAACCTTGACATGGTGGATGTCCCATTTGATAGCAAGCTTCATCCCTATGATAAGTGCCTCATAATCTGTGATATTTTTGTGTAAGGAAAACCCGGAAAAATCTGTGGTATAGGGTCACCAAAAGAGTAATGAGGACCACCCCTACATCCGAACCATGAAAAGTAAAGGACTGTCAAAATGTATATGCCGTATGACATATTCTTCAATGTATAGTAATGAGGCATCTGGTAGATCCAAATTCAAAGGTTTAGTTCCTTGTAAAGGTGCTTCTGCTAGTTGGTCAGTGAGTACTTGTCCCTTAACCGACTTCTGATGCACAAATTCTATATCAAATTCACTTAGTAGAATGATCCAATTAGCCATTCTACCTGTGAGGGCAGGTTTAGACAACAAGTACTTGAGTGGGTCAACTTTGGATATAAGCTTGGTTTTGGTATTCAATAGATAATGGTGAAGTTTTTGAAAAGTAAAAAATACAGCCAAGCAAGCTTTTTCAATTTGGGGATAGTTGAGCTCATAAGTGATGAGAGTGTGACTGAGGTAGTACACCACTTTTTCTTTATGACAAAGGTCGTATTGATTGACGAGCAACGCACCAATAGCAAATTGTGTAGTGGAGATGTAAAGTAAGAGTGGCTCAATGAGTTGGAGGCATAAGGATAGGCGGATTGGCCATGTATTGCTTAAGCAAAGAAAAGGATTGTTGTTGCTCTAGCCCCGGATGAAGGAGATGTCCTTCTTAAGTAGGTGGGTGAATGAATGGCACTTATCTGCAAGCTGGGAGATCAAGCAGTGAATAGCCTGTATTTTTCCTTGGAAGCTACGTAGTTGCTTAATATTCTTAGGGGAGACATTTTAGTAATGGCAGACACTTTATCAGGGTATACTTCAATTCCCCTTATTGATACTATGAAACCTATCTATTTTCCTGATAGCACATTGAATAACACACTTCTTTAGGTTTAGCTTCGACCTTATACTCTCGTAGGCATTCAAAGATATGCTGCAAAATGATAGGGTGATCTTCTCTTGTCTTAGATTTTCCGAGGATGTCATCCACATAGTCCTCTATGATATCATGAATCATATCATGAAACATTACTGTCATTGCCCACTAATAAGTAACTCCTACATTTTTAATGTCGAATGACATTACTTGGTAACAGAAGGTACCCCAAGGAGTCGTGAAAGCCATTTTGTGCTGATCTTCTTAAACTATCTTGATTTGGTTGTATCCTAAAAATCCATCCATGAGAGATAGCATCTTGTATCCTGTTGTTGAATCCATAATCATATCAATATTTGGCAGTGGAAAATCATCCTTAGGGAAATATTTATTAATGTCTCTAAAATCCATGCAAATTCTGATACGGATAGGATTTTTCTGAACAGGGACAATGCTAGATATCCATTCAGAGTAATCAATAGGCTAGATGAATCTTGTCGCAAGCAATATTTCTAATTCTTCATTAACTAGTAGGGCCACCCTTGGGTGCAGCTTTCTGAGCTTTTTCTTAATAGGCTTAGCATCTACATGCACAACTAGGTTGTGAACAACCAAAGTTGGATCTAAGCCTGGCATGTCTTTGTAGGACCATACGAACACGTTTATAAACTCTCGTAGCAACATGACGAACATTTCTGTTTCTCTGGCCGAGAGCGAAGCTCCCAATTTTACTATCTTTGGGTCTTTTTTTGTACCAATATTCACATCAATAGTCTCCTTAACTAATAATTTTGACAATTCCTCCATATGCATAGGATTGGTAGGAAGGTTGAGATCTTCGTCCAAGGATTTCTCCATGATATTTTCATCCTTGACATGGTCACTTTTATTGTCCCTTGATTTTTGCACCTATTTGTCGGCTAGTGCCTCAAAGAGGTTTTCACTATGCGACTTGGACTTTGATTTTTCCGAGGCTTTACATTGGAACTTTTTCCCTTGCTTTTCTTAATTTTTTTCGACCACGAAGCTCAACCTCCTCGCGAAGTAGGCGCAGTATCAAGTTAATATAGAAACCCTTTTTGTGGTCTTCAATAGGAATTGTATCCCTTATGCCCATGAACTCGTGATAGCTTCATCATTCTCAAATATATCTAGTGACATGTGGCATTGTTAGTCCCATTTAATAAGGTAAGGGTAAACAAGATCAAGGGTAGGTTCTATGGGGGTTATGGTTAGGACAACATTGTTCATGAATAGGTTTGTGGAGGAAAGATCCTCATATTGGCTACAATGGGAATTCGTATCGTTGTCTAGATAGTCAGAGCTATCCCGAAGTTCATAACAAGTAGCATCTTGATCATTGGGGTGTTCTCCATAAGGGTGAATTCCAATGCCGTATCTTTCTATTTTAAAATGTGGGAGAGGCACTGGTTCTCTCTATCCTTGTTTGTTTCTTCCACATCCTAGGCCCTTGTAGCCCATGGAGTAAATCATTTTACTGGATTTCTCGTATTCAAGGGTTTGATAATAGGTTGGCTAAGTATCCTCTGGGACCCATGTTGTAGGTGGATCTAACAATTTTTCTTTAGCCAACAAGCCTCAGGTAAGAATGACCCAATAGTGTGTTCATTTCTAGGTCTTCTAAAGTGATAGTTGGGTTGACCTCTAGTCTTGGGTGATAATGAGAGGTCTGAAACTAAGAGGGCTTGCTGCACATTATATTCTCCACAACCATATTCAAGGATTTTCATCTCCCATGAATCAAAAGGAGAGGTTGATGTAGATGCACCATGAGTGCAAGAACGAGAGAATCTGAATCTATTCATGATTCTATGGCTTCATATTGGAGAGGGACAACTATATCGGCAGAGGGACATGCATATGTTCCCTTACGTGTAAAACTATTAAGATCTTTGTAATGAGTGAAGGGCTCTGAATCTCCTTGTATTGTAATGGTGTGTCCCTCATGCTTCAATTTAATGCACTAATGGAACATCAATGGCATGACCTACATGGTATGAATCCATGGTCGGCCTAGAAGCATATTATACAGAATTTCCAAGTCCAGGACATGAAACTTTGTTTGATGGTAAGGGGGACCCACCTCCATGGGCAACATGATTTCCCATTAACTCCCTTTCCACATTTTTGTAAGCAATGATAGTGATGATATTTGACTCAAGATCTACTTCAGTATGTCCTAGCTGCTTAACTAGCTTTAGCATGTATATGTTCAACCCCGATCCATTGTCCACAAGCACTCATTTGATCTTCCTATGGGTAACTACCTCAATGTACAAAGGAAGATTATGCGTTGGATTTTCAGTAGGGATCTCCCTATGATTAAAGGCAATGTGTTCATTTGGTATGATGTTTGCTCTTTGCGGCTTGGAGATGTGTAGGATCTACCTCTAATGGCACTCCCTACCCCTAAAGAGTTTGGTATATAATGTCTTTGTGTACATTGGATATCTTATGAAGATATAAGATCAAAATCTTATGAGACATCTTCTCAAGTTTCTCTAAGAGGTTGTATTTACCGACTTGTGGGGTTGATGGAGAAGATTATGGAATCACGAGGCGAGGCACGCCTTGTTACACATCACAATACTTTCCCTTGATTTGGATGGTGTTGAAATAGTCATTCGGAGAGCGAATACATCCAATAAGTGAATCATAATGATTGTTGTATTTTTGGTGTATAAGTAGTTTGCTGCTTTATAACCTTGGGATGACTCTCCTTGATCCGATTTGACTTTTCTATTTTATCATGTTTGGGAATGGATCTTTATATATCCCCATATTTTTGTTGGGTGTCCGGGTTTTCACGGGGTTGTCCACCTCTATCTCACCATTTTCGACAAGGTCTTGGATATAATGATGAAGTCACAAAATTTTTTCTGTCTTATGTCCCTTGACACGATGAATTTCACAATATTCATGCTCCTTGTACCGTGAAGGTTTTAGAGCATTGTCATCAAATAGTTGTGTCATAGGATATGTCACCATGTGAACCACGTCCAACTATTTTAATTTAAGCGACAAAGGTTCATTAAGATGGGTGAACATTCTTCATTTTGGTGGTGGTTGAATTGGTCCTTTACTTAGTTTAAAAGGTTGAATAGTTTGGACCGTTTGTACACATTTGAAATCATTGATCCGTCTCCTACCACGTTTTTGTTTTATTTAAAAGATTCAGCTTCTCCGTGGGTTTAAAATTTTGATTATCTCTAGATTAGGACTTGAGAGTTCCTTTGGCAATGAGAGATTTCTATATTTGAACCCCTTTTTCAATTACCTCCTCAAAAGTGCGAACACAATGCATTTGGAGGTGAAAGGCTATGTCCGGATTTAGGTTAGGTACAAAAATACTTACCAGCTGTTTTTCAGGGAAAGTGCAACGGAAGTGGCTAGCTATACCTCTCCACTATTGTAAGAAGCTAGCGAAAGTCTCATTAGGGTGTTGTTTGGTGCCACATAAATCTTCCATGGTGACATCACTCTCTATATTGTATGAGAAGTGACACATAAACCTTTCTACCAATTCTGGCCAAGTGAAAATTGATCCCCGAGGTAAACATGTAAACCACTCCAAGGATTGACCTCCTAGACTCTTGGGAAAAATTCTTATGAGATAATTGTCACTATAGGACACCTCTTGACATGCCATATAGAAATATTTGACACGATCCCATGGATCTCCCTTCCCTTTATATTTTTCAAATTTCTTAGGAAAAGGTTGAAGGGTCATAGTCTTGTCAAAAGGATAGGGACATAATTCTTTATATTGATACTTTCTAATGCTCCCAATATTGCTCTCTTTAAGGCTTATGAGTGTTTCTTTCATAGACTATACCTCTTGTGCAAGTAATTGTTCTCTATTGGGAGAAGCGGGGATATATCTTGGATGATACCCCGTATCGTCTTCTCCTTTAATTTCTCTATAGAGTTCTTGATCTTAACCATTGGCCTTGAATTTTGAACATTTTTTCTTGCTTCCTTTTGTACATGAGAGGTTAGAAAAGCTAATTTTTGGCTTAGGTTACTAATCTATTGTTGAATGGTAATTACTTCTTCTAGAGGTTCCTCCTCTTCCTCGTATTTTAGAGGTGCTTCACCATTCTCATGTCCTGTCCTATTTTTTCATGGCACTTTGATATAGGGTATTTTATCTCCCACCACTTTATCACTTCCTACGTTGGAGGTAGAAGCATGTCCATGCATCAAAATATCCTCCATGTTGATAAGGGTTCATTCTTCCTCATTAGCGTTATTCGCAGGTGGGATTGTTTCATTTTCAGTGGGCATTTTGGCCCCTAATTATACGACCTGTGCTAGCACTCTATCCTTATTTCTGAAAAGAAACTCATCTAATAAAGTAGGGTCAAATTCAAATTCTGCATGTGGGGATTCCAATTCATCACCACTATGATCGACCATATCTTCTATCTCTTTTTCCGCAGAAAACAAAGGCCCTAGATCATGTCCAATGAAAGGGTTTGACCCTTGTCTATTTGAGGCTTCCCAAGCTTACGCTTGTTGTTCCTCGTATGTTTGTTACTTGAGTCCTAATTGTGTTTTAGGTGCCATGATTTGTGATAGTTTCACTAAGGTAAGTTGTAAATGTGTTGGAAACTTTGTGAGCACACCTAAGTGAAATGCAAGATAAATTGCCAAGAATATGAATGAATAACTATGTGAGAAATACCAATGTGATAGAGTGATAAATCACTAGTGACACAAATGTTTGGTATCTAAGCATATCAAATGAGGTACCTCCTAGACTATGTTTCAAAAATTAGTTTAGTGTCGCAAGATAATTAACAAGATCTTCTCACTTATGCCAAGTTCAAGAGAATGAACAAGACGTAAGTAAATACAAAAAGTTAATGTGACCTCCGACAAGATATACTCAAAGTGAGCTCAAATTTGATTAAGACCTATATCCCAAAAAGTGCGATTACAATTTGTGAGTGACACAACAATATGACAAGATATGCTAACAAAACTTTGCATGAAAGTAAGGTATTGATATCAAGATGCTATTAATATAACATGCATAAGTGGTAACACTTAGCACTCTTCAAAATCGAGGTAATAATAGAATCAAACCAAAAACTCAAAGTATATCTAGGAATAGTTAAAATGTGTGCAGCGTAACCATACAATAGGGATATTTAGGTCGAGTTTACAAGAAATAAGAGGTAAATACCAAAATTATAGTGATACGATACAAACAAGGTAGCCTTTCTAAGGAATTCCAAGATGATGAACCATGCCTAACTACAATGATGATCTTGACGTGGGTATCAAGATCACAAAGGCCACCAATGATATGAATACGCCTCCACACACTTTAGATGTTTAACTTACCTAGCCGCAAACATGGATGGGCATAAATGGATAAAAAGTGGTAGAAACAATCAATTGGTAACACAGAGGTAGTCACCCTTCTTTTGATCAACAAAGTGTCAAAATAATGTGAAGGAAGTAGATCAAAAATGGGGATGAAAAATGCTAGCTTCACTTCAGCAGAGTTTTGCCTCACCTTAAGGCAAGTGAAAAACTAAGTGAAAGTAACACATCACATGTTTTGTGATGAAAAGATGGTTCATAACTCAAAACTGTTTTAGAATGGTCAAAGTGGGCTCCTAGCCAAAGAATATCTTCCTACGTGGTTCTATTGCCCTAGGTGTTACAAAGCTATCTTAAGTGAGTGGGATTTACCCAAACAGTCCCGACTATCTTAGGAGTATCTCAGCTTTACTTTACCCCCTTTAAGAATAGTAGGAAACTAGTGCGTCTACGTGTACTATCACCAGGGTTTCCATATGGACAACTTGTAACACTATCTCATAAAAGAATCACTAGTCAAGTAGGTAGTGCGGAGCACTTCTTGTTTCATCCATAAGGTTCCCTCTTGCATAGACTACTTTGGGGTTCTGGAACCACCCCCATCGTTGTAGCTTAAGGTGTTATGCCAAAGGGGTTATGTTTCGGTTGAGTGGAGAGGACATACCCTTTTTGAAACCTATAATACGAGTGTTTTGAATATGTTGTTCTTTTTATCTTGTCTAATTAGTTGTGGTTTATAATGACACCCTAATTTCACATTTGTCCTAAATAAATTAATTCCCCTTCCTCATTTCCCAAAAAAATACACTTTGAATTAATCAAATATAATTTGATTAATTATCCATTTCAAAATCTAAAAAATAACCCAATCCTCACCACATGTCATTATTCTCCATGTTTTTCTACTATTGAATTAAAAATTCAAATTCAAATCCTCACCCACCCTTTGTGGTCCCCACTCACCTAAAATCCTCCACTTATGAATTAAAAATCTAAAATCAAATCCTCACCCATTCTTCGTGGTCCCCACTCACCTAATCTTGCCCACATTTTCAAACCATGATTACTTAAATTACTCTAAGTTAATCACTCCCCAGGATATAAATACAACCTTACCCCTACCCTCTAAATACATGGAGAATAAGCTTGAATGCCCTATCTAAGTTCTTACATCCTTTGATCAAAGAACATCCTTACGCCTCGTCATAATTCCCAAATAGCCTCATAATCCATTTTCCCATCTGGTGCAATAAGAGGATCATTGTTGTAGGAAGGCCTTGCTCCATCTTGAAGAAAAGCACCTACATATAACAGAATCAGGGCTCAATCCAAGTTTCCTAGCCCATTCCGAGGTTTGCTACAGAGAATGCAAAGGAGGAGGTATGATTATTAGTATTTTACTTCCTTGTTAGTAGTGTATTTTTCCTAGCTTACATTTTAGCATGCCAGTGGGATCCTCTAGCTTTGTTTTCCAACTGTCATTTCAATCATTATTTTCCTTTGTCATATTATTAATATTTATTTGGTCGTTGGTTTTTATGCTCTTTTCTGCACCTTCAAGCGATCGGAAAATAAAAAGCAACCACGATCACTTTTCTAACATTTTGTTTGCGCAGGATAACTACTAATTTGTTTTTGTAGGATTGCGTCTCTGGAATATTGTCAAAAACAACAAAAAATTCACAAAAATACCACCATCCAAAGAAAATTTTTGAAACCAAAAAAATGTACGCTTAGGTACGTAATTATTTTCTACTAGTGATTTATTTCAAGTTGGAAAAAACCCCACATTTAATCACTTTATCATTTTGTTTTTACATGTAGACGAGGTGGATTTCATCACCACTAAAGCTACACAGGTGACATGGACTTGACTACCATGCACCAACAACATTTGCATCTGCATTTCACTTTGAGACCTTGTCTCATCACAACATTTAGTATTTACCTCGCCCCTGCTCTTCAGTTACAAGTAATGTTGTCATGCAACACATGCGAGTCACACCTAAATAGCTGTAACAACGAAGCCTGGGCATCATCCCTGTAAATATTCGGGGATTTATAAGGACACCATACACATTCATCCCTCCATCACCTTCCACCTTTTCACAAACCACATTCGGATGTGGTGATTCACTCAAACAGGAAAGTAAGAATTGGTGAGTCTCCTCCAGTGCTCTAAGGGCTCTCCGTACCAATTTTGTCTCCGTACTGAATTAGGTATATCATGACTAGGGTATATCAAAGGAAGCACCTTTTGTTTTGGTGTAATAAGAGCGTACATCCATCAGTCCACAACATACTTGTATGATTGCATGAAACAATGATCATTCCTAAAGAACTTCACTCATAAGCCAAAATAATTGGATCCACATGATTGCTTGCTATTTGAAAACAAAATAGTTTAGCATTGTTTTATCATAAAACTTGGTTGATATCAATGTGTTCATTGTAAAAGTTCAGACCCTAGTTGTGTTCCACAAAAAAATCAGTTCTCGACCAATTCAATACCAAGCAAAAACATCCAACAACGAAGACCAAAACATCACACCAATTTCATTAGCTTGCTTCATCCAACAATACATCTATCATAGCTTGTCTTCGACTATATCCAACTAATATTGAGTGACTAGCATTCACTCCCCATATCGTCAATTGTCAAAACATCCTTTATAGCTTGTTTCCAACTATATCAAGCTAATATTGGGTGACTTGTTTGAGATCACTCATTATTTTATCCTTTCGCGTTTATCTAAATCACATTGACTAACACAAATCCTTTCATAACTCATTTTGAGTTATATCACAACCATATCATGATTAACCTATTCAGGTTACTCTCCCCATCAATAGTCCAAAGCTTGTTTAAGCCAAATCTACACAATGTGCAAAAAATCCTCTAATAACTTGTTTAGAGTTACATCATCATCATATTGAGATAACTTGTTTGAGTTACTCTCCTTATCAGTCATCACGAGCTTATTTGAACTAAATCCAAAGTAATCAAGTTCTCATTTCCTCGCACCTGTTAAAAATTCCTACCCATTTTTCAGCTTTAATCGGACACATTTCGTCATGGTATTCACTCGTAGTCACAATTATGAAAATGATGATGAAGAAGTTGCACAAATTGAACTCACCAATGAAGAACAAGAACAAGTCAATAGGGTAATAGAACAAAACAAAAATGAATATCTATTACGCATCCTAGCCATGGGGGCAAAACTACCCCCTGACTTCGGGATGGAAAATTTAAACAAACTCATTGACAATGGTGAATCAAGTTATCACAACAAAATACCAAACAATCCAAATGGTTCTTTGGCCAAAGAGTTATTCACTAAAATCCAAGACCTAACAAAGAAACTTGAGGAAGCAACGACTAGAGCTGAAAGATTAAAAGACCTCAATCTAGATTCCAATACTCATGACATGTTTGATAAATCGTCCCCCACTTCTCCATTCACACAAGAATGAAAATTTATGAAAGACACCATTCAGGGACTACAAAAACAATCAAAACAATTCAACTTTGAAGAATTGTGTCCTTATCCATTTGATACAGAGATATCACGATTACCATTTCCGTCATCCTTCGAAATCCCTAAGTTTGATAAATACAAAAGCAAAGGCGACCCCCATGAACATGTCAAGGAATTTTACATGCAATGTCAGGAAGTTTCCTATCGAGACATGTACCTTTTATGATTATTTCCCCAAATTTTAGGAGGGTAGGCTTTAGACTGGTTTTTCCATCTACCCAAAGGGTTGGTCACGACATTTGCAGACTTATCGGAGAAATTTGTCAAACATTTTTCCTATAACTTAGACTCAAAAATAACCATGCTTGATCTCTGCAACACTAGGCAAAGGCCAAATGAAAACTTTTCCTCCTTTTTACAATGATGGCGAGGAATTGCAAGTCGATTTCCCTGCTCAGTACCCGAGAGGCAACTAGTTAGCATTTTTGTCCCTAATCTCAATGCCAAATTATCATTCCACATGCAAATGCATTGTCTGAATAGTTTCGAAGAATTCATCGAAAAGGGCACACAAATCGAAAAAGCCCTCATTTCTAAGGGCTTACTTAAAGCACCCTTTAGGGACCAACCTTATCGAGACACTCCTTAGAACTAAGACAAATCTAAATTCTTTAACTAGAATTGAAATATCATCAACGATGGCATTACTGATTCCCACCATGTCTGAAATTTCCAAAACCATCCCATCAACACATTAAAATCCAAACAACCAATCATTATCCCTAGAAAGGAAGTTCCTTCTCGGGATTGATGAAGAGAGTTCACTCCTCTCGGAGAAAGTCTATCTAGTGTCTTTCGTCATTTGGAAAATTCCAATATAATTACATATCCCATCATCAAACCCTTGAAGAATGATAACACAAATCAAATTAGTATAAGGACAATGAATATTGTGATTACCATCACATAAATGGGCACTCTAAAGATCGATGCATGCAAATCTGCCATTAGGTACAAGACCTAATTAAACATGGAGACATAGAAGTTGAAAATAATTTTGAGACAAAAACACCTAACGAAAAAATTCACATGTTCAAAAATCCTTTCCCTAACCACGATAACAATTCAAAAGATAAGGGTCAATCATCAAGCAATGTTGAGTATGACTCAATCATCTTGACCATAGACTATGACCAAGACTTAGTGGAAACTATAAAGATCAGAATTGACTGTGTGATCACCACTAGACAGAGAAAAAAATGTGGGTCCCTACAACAAAAAAATCTGCCACTTTGTCCCAGCATCACCTCCTATTCCACCATCTAATTTCGCCACCAATTCCTCTCCACAACCTATGCCATCATTTAATATTGTCAAACAATTAGAGAATACTACCGCACAAATTTCCATCATGGAACTACTTAATTCTTCTCCCACACTACAACGCATCCTTATGCAAACATTGAATAATGCTCGTGTCCCTGAGGACATCAATTCACAATAATTCCAGGCTTTAATTGCACATCTTACAATCCCAATACTATTTTATCTTTTGGTCTCGCTAACTTTGCTTAATCCCAAAATCGCTAATAATCATTATTTATCGTCAAGGGTTATGTAACTCATTGTAAGATCAAGCGCATCTTAATCAACAATGGATCAGCATTAAATATTTGTTCCATGAAACTTTTACGTTGTCTAGGTTACACTAAAAATGATTTACAAATCAATATCATAACCATTCATGGGTATGATAATAGTGAAAGAAATACTAAAAGGCACAATCACATTACCTCTCAAATTGGAATCATCACCTTAGACACGGTCTGTCATGTGGTATATGTATAAGTTTCATATAACATTCTCCTCGGTCGACCATGGATTCATGCCATGAAAGCCGTCCCATCAACATTCCACCAATGCATTAAGTTTTCTCATTTGGACAAGGAATTTACATTACGTGCGGATCCCTAACCTTTTGAGTATTGTATATTCCTCGAAGGACGGTATCGACATGATCACTATTGTCCATCAATAGATAAATATGCTCCACCTCGCATAATCCCTAACGAAACATGCATTGATCCCGATACACTCCCTAACAATGATCCGAAACCATCATCTCCTAACCAAAACACATTTTCCAATCCATTATCTTCCACTAGTCAACCATCTTCCACCAGTCCTCCTCCCACTAATCAATCATCTTCTTCCACTAATCAAGCTTCTTCTTCCAGCAACAATTATTCTTCCACCACACCATCTTCTTCCTCACCTAGCCAATCTTCTTCATCTAACCACACCTCTTCTATTAAGATACCTCCTCCTGTGAATAACCAACCTTCATCCTTCAATCCACCACCTTCTTCTTATAACCCATTCTCTTCATCTTTTAAGACTACCAAACTAACTTCCCCACCACATGAGGTACCTATTGGTTCCCCATCTCACACAATTAAAATCATTAACACATGATGTGGTGAATATCAATTTAAAAATATGGCAGACTCATTTTATATCACCAAATCCAAACATAGCTATGACAAACCTAATGCTCCAAATCTGAAAATCCATCCCACTTACCAAATGGGAAAGTCAGTTTGGAAAAATTTGGTTATCTTGACAACGAACATATTCCAAGTTCTTTAGGATCTTGGTTATATAATGATGAATTTTCTCCATGTTATGAGTCCCCTCAATTTACCAAAGCTCACCGAATAATGAAAAACATGCGATGGAAGGGTAAAGGACTCGATCTAAATGAACAAGGTCGTTTAGACGATAAATTACACACAACATCATGGTAAACATGGTCTAGGTTTCAAGGTGTTTGATGTTACTCCCATAATAATTTCAAGTGACAATGATGACACCAGTTCTGATAATGACATTAGGTCTCCATGTAGTCTTTTTAAGGACCTCGATGAAACACATCTTTACTTTGAACATTTATCTATTAATGTCATCAATTTTGAGCCTACACATCCGAGTCTCATAGACCATGGCCAACCACATCATGCGGCCATGGACATGTTCCAAAATGATGAAGCCATCAAAGAATTCCTTGAAAATCATGACCAAATCCCTACTTCTAACCATAGAATGGGATTTGAAATCAATCTAAATGAATCGGCCTATTTTGGCGAAGAGATAAAATATTCAAATCCTTCACCCTCAGAAAATTTGGATCAGAAGCGCAAACAGAGGATTTCCCATAGTCAAAACCTCACCGCCACTCTATCCAACAAACATGTCAACAAAATGTTCCAAAAACACCCAATAACAATGACATACATCAACCATTAGCATTGTTCTCCGAAAAGGATACATCTAAAATGCTTGTAGAAGAAACAAAAGATATAAACATTGGCACCACCGAACGGTGAAAATTTTTACTGACTGGCATTAGTCATGTCTCGAGCAAGAATGCATAGAAATCACAACACTCCTTATTGAATTCCAAGATATATTTGCATGGACATATAAGGACATGCCAAAGCTTAGACCCATCTCTTATAGTACACCATCTTGTGGTACATCTACATACAAAACTGTCAAGCAAAACTACATAAAATGCATCCCCAAGTTACATTGCTTGTCAAAGCTAAACTCGATAAACTCTTGGAAGTCAACTTTATCAAACCTATTGATTATTCAACATAGATATCTAACATAGTTCCATCACCAAGAAAACTCCTGGCATCAAAATATGCACAGAATTCAACAACATCAACAAGGCTTGTCCCAAAGATGACTTTCCCTTGCCGAATATAGACATGATTGTTGATTCTATGGCAGGCTATGAAATAATCTCCTTGACTTAATGGATGGATTCTCTGGTTATAATAAAATACGTATTGCTTTGAAGGGGATCAACATAAAATGACATTTACTACACCACGGGGCTACTTTTGTTATAAGGTCATGCCTTTCGGCTTGAAAAATGCTGGTGCCACCTATCAACGAGTAATGACTATCATCTTCCATGACATGTTACATGATATCATGGAAGATTATGTTGATGATATATTAGAAAAATCAAAAACACAAATAGGGAATCCAAGTGTTTTGAGATGCATTTTGGATAGATTATGTGAGTATAAGGTTCATCTTAACCCAAATAAATGTGTGTTCGGAGTAACCTCTGGTAAATTATTAGGGTTTATTATCTCCCAAAGAGGCATAGAAGTGGATCCTGCCAAAGTCAAAGCCATTATGGAAATGCCTCCTCCTCAAAACCTAAAATAATTATGCAGTCTTCAAGGAAACATATAATCTATTCGGTGTTTCATATCACAGTTGGCTGACAAGTGCCATCACGTTAATTAGTTACTCAAGAAAGATGTACACTTTCATTGGAACCATGATTGCCAATACTGTTTTGCTAAGTTAAAAGAATACCTCTTAGTCCACCAGTTCTTATGTCACCAGTTGCCGATAAACCCATGTTGATTTATACATCTACCACTGAACATGCCATAGGATCTCTACTAGCACAACATAACGATCAAGCAAAAGAACAAGCTATATATTACCTTAGTCGAACACTTATTGAGCACAAAGTATGTTATTCCCAAATCAAAAAAGTATGCTTAACGTTCACCTTTGCATTTCATAAGTTACGTCATTACTTACTCAATCACAAAACTAAGTTGATTGCCAAAATTGATCCTCTTAAGTATTTTTTGTCCAAACCCATTCTTATGGGAAGAATGTCTAGTTGGGTCATATTACTTAGTGAATTCGATGTTGAATTTGTTCTGTAGAAATAAATTAAAGGAAAATCCCTTGCAAACCAACTTGTCGAGGCACCCTTTCCTGGCACAGAACCAATTTAGTTCTCTTTTCTTGATGAAGATATTCTATACATAGACATCGTGCCAACTTGGACACTATTTTTTGATGGATCTTGTAATCTCTATAGCTCGAGATTGGTATTTTTCTTATCACACCCAAAGTGGACATGTTATCCCCAAATCATTTCACTTAAAATTCCCATGTACTAATATTATCGTAGAATACGAAGCTCTCATCACAGATTAAAACTTGCTATATCTTGGAATCTTACAGAATTAGTTGTATTTGGTGATTGTTTACTTATCATCAAGAAAATTACCGATGAATACCAGGTCAAGGATGAAAAAATTATCCCATATAAACACATAGTGGATAGTCTTCAAAGCTATTTTCGATTAATTATCTTTGATCAAATCCCCAGAATTTGTAATAAATCTGTCGACACTATGGCAACCATCAAATCCCTATTAGAAATCGCATCTAGTCAACCTCGGACACATTTTATCGTTGAACATCTCTTCATGCCGCCTATAATCTTCCTAAAAACACTATGGTATGCGAGATCGTGGGTCGGTAAGAATAACCCTTGGTACCATGATCTTTATACCTTCATTCGTGATAAAACATTTCCTGACGACATGAAACCAATGCATAAACGTGCTTTAGCACAACGTGCTTCTTGTTACACCATTTTAGTAGAAACTCTTTATAAATGAGGATATGATGGCACCCTGCTCTAATGTCTTAATCGAGAAAGCCTTGAGTGTCTTATTTGAAGTCCATTCTGGTATCTATGGAGCACACATGAATGGTATAGCCTTAGCAAGAAAATCTTGTGAGTTGGATATTATTGGCCCACCATGGAAAGTGATGCATGTCATTTTGTCAAACGTTTTCAAGCATGTCAAAAACATGGAAATATTATCCATGCACCTTCTCAGGAATTACAATCGATAACCACACAATGGCCCTTCTCTCAATGGGGACTTGACCTCATTGGTAAAATCGAGACCAACATCGTCTGATGGACATAAGTTCATCATTACCATTACCGATTACTTCACTAAAAAGGGTAGAAGCTATGCCTCTCACTTATGTTCTTGGTAGCCAAATATCGAAATTAATTTTTAATAATCTCATCTGTCGATTTGGTATTCCATCTGCTCAGTTGCGAGATAATGGAAAATCATTTAAAACCAGTTGTAAAAGACCTAGCCAAATGTTTTCGCATCAAACTTAAATTGTCCACTCCATACTACCCTCGGGTAATTGCCATTGGAAGTAACCAATAAGACCTTAAAATCCATCATGGAAAAAAATTCAATACCCATGGATGTAATTGGTATACTCAAATTTACCCTACTCTTTGGGATTATCATACAACTTACCGCATGCCTACCAGAGCCACCCTATTTTCCCTTCTTTAAGGTTGTGAAGCCATTTTACCTATTGAGATAGAACTCCCATCCTTGAGGATCTCCCTTAAAGATGTAATTAATGAGGATGAATACTGACAATCATAGCTTCAAGAGCTTGAGATTCTCAATGAAAAATGACTTAATGCTCTCAATCATCTTCAAGTCTATCAAAACTGATCGCAACACAGTTATCATAAAAAGGTAAGACCTAGAGAATTTGAAGTTGGTGACCTCGTTTTAAAACAAAGTCAAAAGAATACCACTAAAGAACAAGAAAAACAAGGAAAATTTGAGCCTAATTGGTTAGGACCCTATGTAATTACAGCTAAATATTGCTCTAAAGCCTATAAATTGGCCACTGAAGATGGTCAAGATCTTGATGAACCAATGAGTGTAGTTCATTTAAAGAAATTTTATCCTTGAGATATTCACTATTCTAGGAATCAACATGTACATTGTTCCTTCTGTCTTTCTTATCTCCGAATAATTTAAATTTATTCATTTATATTGGCATATATTTTATTTATCAAATTCACATCTTCATAGTAATCATCATGAGACAAGTGCTAATATTGATCCTATTAAGTTTGTAAGTATAATACTTCTTATAATATCTCCCATTTTTAGTCTCTTTCACCTATGGTCATACCTAGAAACTTACTGATGGTAATTATTCCCTTCAAAAACTCTCTCTTTCATAACAAAGCTTTAAACTTCTTTATCCATTCGTTTGGTTGTCCATCTCAGTCTTTGGTGTTGAACCCTCACATCCTACTAGTCATGTGGGGCTGAGATTGGGGGCAGACATTCCTTCCCAAATACAAAGCACTATTGTAAAAATCCATCAATTCAATAACTTATGAATAATTCATCATCACATCTTTCATCCTTCATAGTCTTTGGTGTTGAGCCCACACTTCTTCCTAGTAGTGTGAGATTGGGAATGGAGGAAGGTGCCCTTACTCATCTACGTCTTGTCTTTGGTGATAAACCCTTTCCTCTTACAAGTGGCATGGGGCAAAGCGTAGAGGGTAATTCTCATAAAAGCATAAAAATATTGCAAAATATTCAAAAAATAAATAAAACAAAAAACAAAACAAAACCAAAAAAAAAGACAAAAAGGGAATTCACTCGCCTATATTTTGCCTTCGGTGATGAGCCCTTGCTTCTCACTAGTAGCATGGGTCAAGGCATAGGGAGTCATTTCAAAAATACAAAATCTTACAGTGATTACAAATTATATAATCCCCAAAGAAGTAATTTAGATGCCTAAGTGAAGAGAGAATTATCCTTTCACCTCATATCTTACCAATCAAGGAAAGCTACATAAGCTATGCATCAAGCCTAGCACGTGACTCATAAAGTGAAAGCCATTTTAAAAATTGGTTCAAGTACCATTATGAAGAACGAAGTCACAATTTCCCAAAGGGATTGTTGTTGGCATTTTCTCTATATTCACTATCTACCTCTATGTCCTTCTTGATTCTCGTTGATGAGCCCACACATCTTACTAGTTGTGTGGAGTCAAGAATGGAGCTGGACTTCTTTTCATCATATCATCACCACCATATCCTGCTAATGGAAAGAGAATTTGTGTTATTCTAAGCATAATTTACAACACGAGAACACGGTACATATGATTAATATCCTAGTTTATCACCTCTAAAAAATAAGTCGCACTCTGGTCCTAAATTGCCAATCACAGTGTAAAAATCCACAAATAGTGTGAAAATCATCAAAAATCTAAAAATCCAAAAACATCTGAAAATCTTCAAAAATCCAAAAACATTATAAACAATAGTCCAAAATCTAGCAAAACAATTAGAACTCATCAAAAATCCAAAAACATTAGAAACACTCTTCAAAAATCCAAAAAAATTTTAGAAAGAATCATCAAAAATCCGAACACATTTGAAAATCGTCACAAAAAAATAAAAATAAAAAATCAAAAATCAAAATAAAAAAATAAAAAAATAAAAACGACTATAAAAAATCCAAAAAACAATAGAAAATCTATATATATATCATAGAAAAACAAAAATGTTGTAAAATCACAAAAACTCTAAAAATACCAACACAATTCAACCTTTGAACTATTAACCCCAACGAATGATCCAATCATTTTATGACTACTGAATTCAAAACACTTCTCCTCGCATGAATCCTCACTTGGGGCAAATCCGGATCTCATTGTTTCCTTGTTTGAGGAAAATCACCCAATACTTTACTATGTCCTTGTATCCTACTTAGGGGCACATCAATCAATCCTCACTTTGTGGAACACGTTACGGATATGTTTATTGGTTCTTGTGTTGCAATATTAGTTCTAAATTATTAATTACTTTCTTGTATCTTGATATATTATAGGGGCATCTTGATTTTATGTATCCTGGTGTTCTCTCTAATATTCTTATATTATCGATTGCTTGTTGTCTTCGGGGCATCATATTTTCTTGATGGTCTCTGTCTATGCTCTCTTCCATTTGCAGTATATCGCTTGGGGCATCAAACCTTTTTATGGCCCCATCATGCTATCACACATATTACTGATCTAGTCATCCTAATCTTTTATATCACGATGCATCTTATTATGTGTTATATTAAAATTAAGATACTTTTCATCATGTGAGCATCTTCCTGCATGATCAACATCTTACTTTGCACCCCATCCATTCACCCATACTAATACATTCCCAGTTTGGGAATCCTACTTGATCACCATTGCAGTTTACGAATCCTACTTGATGATCTTTCTCAAGTAGCATTCACTATCCAAAGCAGCTCCTCCTCCCCCACCATGCTCACCATGTATTTGATCCATTCATCCTCACTCCTCATTTTTACTCCTCCGCCACTTATCCCCATATTACCCTTCTCACCATTCTGTCCCCTCTCACCCATTTGTATTTTTTCCTTTCATCCTTTAACTTTCCGCTTAACAATCTTACTTAATAACCCCTTCTATATGAAATCCTCAGTGGAGGTTTACCATCCCCTTAAGATCTTCCCATTGTAGAAGTTTCTTCACCACCTCCCCTCTCATAAAACAACACTCACCACCACACACATCTTCCCATTCCACCTCTTCTGCTTCTCATTCTCGCATCATTACTCTCACCATGCGGGCATCCCAATTAAGGATTCCCCTCACACTCTCCACCCTTCACTACATATATTCCTTCATCCATTCATGTTACACTCCTTTGTTTCCTTTCTTTCTTGTTATCACCTCATCTCGTATCCTATTCCAATCAGGCATACCTCACTCACTCTTTTCTCATCCTTCCCCAAATTTGTCTTATGCCTGGTCATCCTACTTATACGCTCTCATAGTATGGAAAATTCACTTGAGGGTTCCCCTTCAGTCCATTTTGTCATACCCTATTCCCACCAACTCTATCTTCATCCTTCTTCTTCTTCAGCTTGGCGATCTTAACCATTAAATTTGCATGACAATCTTACTTAAGATTTCCACTTAAGGTTGATCTGCCCTATGGCCTTCCCCCATCCCATCATATTTCCCCCATCTTATTTCTCCCACCTCTCGTCATGATCATCATCTTCAACCTACCATTCCACCCCTATCCCCAATATCATTTTGTCTTTCTCCTTGCATATCATCCTGTCGGTTAGGTGATCTTACAAAACCTCTCTAACAACATGGTGATCTTACTTAAGAGATTCTCTTAAACATGACATGTCATCTTACACTCACCCATCACTCTACAATCTCACCATCCATCTTTCCTCTTCATTCCCCATCATCACATATTTTTACCACCACTATCACCCTCCTCTGCTTGGCAATCTTACTTAACCACTCACCCGGCATGGCAATCTCACTTAAGAGTCCCTCTTAAGGATAATCTGTCTCCTTGCCTTTCCCCATCACCACACACCCTTCACCCTTCACTTTTTCTCAGCATTCCCCATTATCACATCCTTTCACCTCCTTTTCCATTCTTGCAAACACCACTTCTCGCTTGGCCACTTGTCATCTCTAGTTTCACTCGCTTGGCAATCTTACTTAACCACTTCCATCACATGACAATCTTATGTCAGGGTCCTCCCTCCACTTAACTTGTCATCGTGAACTTCTCCCCCACCTCATTCTTCGTTGATCACTTCTTCCACCTGGTATCTCCTACTACCCACTTTTCCCTCCTACTATTATCCTTTCTCCACATATCCTCTTACAACATACATCTAATCTCTTCCACCTACAATCACGTTCTTTTCCCCCATTTTCCCCTTCTTGATCCATCATCCTTCATACCATTTCTTCCCATTCTTTTCATGTCTTGGTTCTTCATCCTCACCTCGTTCATCCTCATCACCCGCATCCTCTCCTTGCTTTCACCTAGTCCCAACTCATCCCTCCCATTTTCTTTACTCTTTCCACTTCATCTTCTCAAATCTCCCCCACATTTCTACCCACACACACATTCACCATTATTGTTAACATTCCTCTATCATTATTTCATCATCATCTTCTATTCCCACACTAATAATTGTAAGTGGGCTTTCCCTAAAAATCATCAATCCTCATTCCGCACAACCTCATTCACTCCCTTGGACCTTCTAGAGTTTCCCTTCATTCCTTCCCTCCTCTAAGCCCACCACTCATTATAAGGGGGCTTTCCCTAACGTCCCTTTGTTGGCGTTACCCTTTCCAATCCTCGTTAGCTTTCTCCTTTTCTTCATTTTTTCTCTCACCCTTCCCCACCACTCATTGTAAGGGGGATTTCCCTAACGTCCCCTCATTGGCATTGCCTCTTCTATCCCCCATTCTCTTTTCTCTCCTATTCTTTTCCCTCAATCCCACCCTTTCTTGTCGCTTCTTACCCATCTCTCCATCTTCTCTTCGCCCTCTTCAATATCTTTACTATCTTCATCATACATCCTTTTTCTATTTTCTCATCATCTTAGTATCCTCATTTCATGCATCTCCACATCTTTTCCAATCGATGTCATTCCTCCCCTCTTTCTTCTCTAAACATTCCTTATACTGTTCCCTTTCCACTTATTACCCCCTTTCTATATTTCCTTCTTTCTACATCATTTTCTTTGTTATCCTCTTCTCTCTCCCACCCCTCGTCTTAAGTCCCTTCCCATGTATCATATTCTTCCCCTTTTTCCATCACACTTCCCCATTGATAACCTAGCTCTTCATTGTTGTCCTATCTTTTTTATCATACCACCCTCCACATGCATCTCCATACGGTCTGTTCCATATTCTTTTCCTTGGTCTTCCTCGCAATGACACGATTCCTTCAATCTTCTCCCTGTATTCGCTCTATCTTCCTTTCCTCTCCCCTAATTTTCACGTTTCTTCTGACCACTTCTCCTTTTCTCTACCACCCCTACCTTTTCGTTCATTATGTATTTGTTTCTCTTCTTTTCTCTATTCTTTTTCACACTTTCCTCACCCTCATAGTTTCTTTTTTTTCTCTGTTCTACTTCTTCTTTCATCCTCTTTCCATTTTCATCCATTTCACCCCCTACTCCCACCTCGTTTTCTCCTTCTTATTTATCCTTTCCCGTTTCCTGCTTTTCTCAGCTCTATCATTTCTTTCACTTTCACGCATCCCTCTTTACTATCTCTATTGCTTCCTTCATTTTGCACATCTCTCTATTTTATCCCTTCACCCTCTACTCTATCATTTTCCTATTTTTGCCTTGTTTTTCCTTCATCATTCCCTTCTTCCCCTATCATCCCTCTCTTTTATTTCTACCTCTTTCATTCCTTTTTTTCCCCTCCCCTATCTCCCTTACTCTTCTCGTAATCAACACCCAATCCTATCCATTCCCTTTTCTCTTTCCCATACACCCTCACACCTAGCATTCAAGGTTGATTGAATCCTTTCTCTATTTATGTCATGCGGTCATTTCAATCTCTTCCACTCCATTATCATCCTCTTCTCCAAAGAATTCATTTCTTTTTTCGAGAGTTCTATCATAGATTCCATTCTCGTCAATCCTCTCGAGGGGCCATCACGATTTATCCATAATCACATCTTCTCGGGACATTTTTGTCTTGGAGGATACTATGACATCCATCACTCACCACTTTCTATTCTCCCCAACAAACATTCGCTCTACCTTTTGCTTAAGAAAAGTAGATTGAATTCTTCCCCCATCCCATCTACTTTCTTTGAAAGGACACTACTTTCATAGTACCCTTCAAAGAGGGGAAAATGTAAACACCCTAATTTCACATCTTTCTGAATCAATTAGTTTCCGTTCCTCATTTCCCACAAAAATACACTTCAAATTAATCAAATATAATTTGATTAATTATCCATTTCAAAATCAAAAAATAACCCAATCCTCACCACATGTCATTATTCTCCATGTTTTTCTACTATTGAATTAAAAATTCAAATTCAAATCCTCACCCACCCTTCATGGTCCCCACTCACCTAAAATCCTCCACTTATGAATTAAAAATCTAAAATCAAATCCTCACCCATTCTTCATGGTCCCCACTCACCTAATCTTGCCCACATTTTCAAACCATGATTACTTAAATTACTCTAAGTTAATCACTCCCCCATGCTATAAATACAACATTACCCCTCCCCTCTAAAGACACGGAGAATAAGCTTGAATGCCTTATTTAAGTTCTTGCATCCTTTGAGCAAAGAACATCCTTCTACCTCGTCCTAATGCCCAAATAGCCTCATAATCCTTTTTCCCATCTGGTGTAAAGTAAGAGGATCGTTGTTGCAAGAAGGCCTTGCTCCATCTTGAAGAAAAGAACCTACATATTACACAATCAGGGCTCAATCTAAGTTTCCTAGCCCATTCGAGGTTTTCTATGGAATGTGAAGGAGGAGGTATGATTATTGTTATTTTACTTCGTTGTTAGAAGTGTATTTTTCCTAGCTTATAATTTGCTTGAACACCTTTTAGAAACCTTTATAACAATTGTATTAGTAGTTTTTGACTTCATTTTTGATTCCTCCTTTCTTTGACAAGTGTGGTGTTTTGGTCCTGTATGACGATTTTAGTAGTTTTCCATCAAAAGAGTAAACATCATTTCTGATTCTCCAGATCATCCAAGGACGTAAGAGAAGAGCATACGTGATGTTTCCAAAATCCAAAAAGATATCGAATGGAAAAACACTTTAATTCAAACACACCAAGTTAACCAATTCCAACTCAAATATTCCTAACAACCTCAAAGCATCAAAAGGACCTAAGAATCATTTCGATTCCCAAGATCACCCTAAGGGACGCGAGGGAAGAGCATACACGATCTTATTCCTATAAGTAAACATGTAAATTTTATCTAATCAAGTAAAATCATGTAAAAACACCCTGCAAAGATGAGTATTTAATTAGATAAAACCTGCAAGAATGTTAGCACCTCAACACATTAACCTCAAGAAAACAAAAAGACACATGCGCCCTATTTTGGTGTCTCTGCGCACAGTTAGGCGTATACACCACTCTGTGCATTTCTGGATTTTCTTGTACCTGTGCCACCCGAGAAGCATGTATGCCACCAAAAGAACGTATGCACTAATATGTGTTTATCTAGATTTTTGTGTACGTGCGCCACCCGAGAGGCGTGTGCGCCACCAGAAGGATGTATGCACTACCTTCGATAAAATACACCTCAACACATTAACCTTGCAAAGAACACTATTTTGGTGTCTGCTTACTAGAAAAGCGTGTGTGTACTACCGAAAAGTGTATACCACCAAAAGAACGCTAATATGTGTAAAATAGTCCCGAGAGGCGTGTGCGCCACTGGTAAAGGATGTATACACCACCTTCGATAAAATGTGTTTTTGTGCGCTACTAGAAAAGCAGTGTGTACCTCAAGTAAAATAGTCTCGATGCTTACACCACCGAGAAATGCCACTAAAGCAGCGTGTACACTCAAGTTACGATGTATGCATTGGTCTGACAGGTTTTGCATTGTAGTGAAGGTACAAGTATGAAATGGTGTCTATGCCTAGGTTAGTGCATCGTGCGTGGGTTATGGTATGTGTGCCGGGGTTAGTGCGTCTATGCCAAGGTCAATAGACCGAGATTCGGGTTTTGATAGTGCACTGTGCCACCAAAAATGTGTCTGCGCTCTTGTTAGTGCGCTTGCGCCACTCCTACAACCAAAACAAGACAAAAAATACAACAAAGCTCAAAATACTTCAAATTTTGGCAAGTTAGCTTTAAAATGGCAAGAACCCATTAAAATGATGGCTATGAGCAAGAAATTACACATATAAAATTAGCAAAAATTATAAGAAAATGGACATTGATTACTACATGTGCATATCATAAGTTAGCCAAAACAATGAAATTAAACTAAAATGTCAAAGGAATAGGTCTCAATGGGCGTGCCAAATGTGTGCATAATTTTTTTGTGCTTTAAGCTAAATTAATGAAAAATAGAGACTAACACCTAGTAGCCCTAATTAACAAAGTTTAAAACAAAGCACAAAGCACCATCAAGATAAGAATTAAACAAGGTTAGACACTAACATTTATCATATTAAAACTTTAAAACTTAATATGCTAATTACCTAAATCCTCTATTCTTTTAATTAACAATGAATAAATGAATGAACCTATGTAAGTTCCATGATAATCAAATAGGTTGCTCTATGATATTCCAAGAACCTAGGATTGGGGGCTTATCAAAGTTGGGCTACAAGACCCTTTTGACGCCTCCCATATGACCTAAGCACTTTTGGCTAGAAAAGAGGCTTAACTCTCTAAGTGGTGAACTCTCAAGAAAACAAAGGAAAGCTTTTAGTCTATTTTTCTATATGCTTTGCTTTTGTCTTCTCAAGAAGTTTAGGTGTAGGTATGAAGGTAGAAAGAGGACTCCTTATATATTCCAATGAATAAAGGAAACAATTCATCCCTTTCGCATGTGGGATAAAAGGTAAAACAAGATTAGGAATGGATAAGGTTGCTTTATAAAAGGTAACCTTACTTTAGAAGGGTTTAATTTATACTTAGCAAGTCATGGGAGTTGGAGGGTGCTTTAATTAATCAAAGGTGATTAACTAATAGGTAGATGTAAGCTTATAGAAGATAATTAGAGGAATATTAGTACGATTTAGGCTATTAGAAGGGGATTAAATCAATTAAATATTGATTTATTGGTTAAATGAAAGGGAAAACTAATTAATTATTCTAGATAGAAGGGGTGATTTATTAACGGAAGGTCGTTAATTAGGGTATTTGTTGGATAGGTGACTTAATTAATTAGCGTAGTGTAATTAATTAATGACGATAAGAGAGAATACGAGTGCTTTTTGACGATATGTCGCCAATTTGCAAGAAGGGAGATAATTAACGCAATTTAAGTATTTAAATTGCTCGGGCGTAATTATGGGTGTCTACAGATATTGTATTGGGAATATTAACTCCCATAATTTTCTTGTTTAGATGTTGTTGGGTTTGTTAAACTCATATCACTATTTTGTTATGGCTTTGAAAATCCTATATATATTTCATCCCTCTCCTTTTTTTGTAAACTTTGATTTTGATAACCAATAAATTCACTCTTGATTTCTTATTCACATCCATTTAATAAATATTTGAAATTAGGTCATCCAAACTTAAGCGCATTATAAGGGAATAAAAACATCACATTAAAGAGTTGGATAATAACCCCCATCTCCCTCTCCTCTCCCTCCCAAAAAAAGGGCCTCCTTTGAACATTCCAAACTTTAATGTAAAATTATAGAGATTTGACCTATTTATAAAAATCAAAATGGAAACCCTATCAAGATCTCCTTAAACATTCAAACCATTATACTAATCATTAGAAGTAAGAGATAAAACAATATATACATTGAATTATTTACAACACAATTATTACTAGTAATCCCATGCGTGAAATGTAATGTGTAGACTTTGAAAGGCATTTGTTGAAGAAGATAATTTTGAGGGAATAAAAAATTGCAAGAGGAAGATGGGTGATGGAGAAGAGGATTGAGGGAGGAAAAGTTTGGGGGCAAAAAAATTGTTGTGGGGAATTTATGTAAAAATCTCCTTTCTTACAAGAAGACACATATAAACCAAGTGGCATTTTGTGAATCAATTAAAGGATAAAGGGAGTATGGTGAAAATATCTCAGAAAGCATGACCTTTTCAATCAATACTCCTAATGTCAATAGTTTTTATTTGTAATGTCGTGTCTTGCATTTTATGGGTAGTTATAATACTTGTTAAATTTAGAGGATTTTTCTTGCACATGTTATGAGACACTTTAGAGCTAGTGCCATATGGGGGACTTAGAATCTATGTCAAAAATATTTGATAAACATAAAACATGGTTGGTAATGTGGTATTACACCATATTTGTAGACCATTATCTTAGGCCACTATCCACACTTTCCCAGGAAACAACATATATCATCATCGTAAGAGTTTCCTTGAGGATTTTTAGTTAACACCTCCTCCTCAAGTCTCTTCTTCTCATTATTGATGAGGACTTTGTAGTGTTTGGTGTTGAGACCAACATCAATGCTCCATCAAACAAATGGTGTTATGTTTATTATAAAATGTTGTAGAATTATGTAGCCTATAATGATAATACAATGAATCTTCCCACAAGTATGTCTCTCCAAAAAGGTGTGCCACATGGATGGTAGTGATAGGGATATACGTCGATGCCCAAATGAATCCAAGTAGCTATTATTTATGTTGCTCAAAATAATGGCATTTTTGACATGCTCACAATCATAGTGGTAATGGTTTTACCCCATCGTCTCTATTTTACCACTTATTTGGTCTTCAAATCATTCAACTAAGATACTCATATAATGGTTTATTCACTTCCTTCTTTCAAATATAATGGATATTATGTAATGTAAATGATGCACAAATTTGGTAAGTCAATATCAAATAGAGGCGAGGTAAATCAACCTCAAGAAAGCGTGTCATATCATTCAATGAACTCAAATGTAGAAAATATGATGTGTTGGAGGTCAATGACGATTCCTGTCAACCACCCTAGAATATACCAACGAAGATGCTGATGTTTTATCTTTAGGAAATGAAAATGAGGTTACTGAAGTGATTAGATATGAACTCAAAACTATATGGGTGGAAATATAACATAGCCAAAAGGCATCCATAGTTTTGGAACATTTGGTGGAAGCCACATGCCACTTGTGAATCGAGAAATATGGTGAATATTTTTACATAATCAACACATGCATATAGTAAAAAATGTCCCTTTATTTTTCTTGATGAGTGCAAAATAAAAAAAAAACTCAGAGTGTCTGGACTCCAATGGAATTCGAAAAAATCATGGTTTCATTTCCCTTGTTAACATTTACATTCTAAGTGTCCATACTTGGCCTTATGTGTATTTTTATATTTATACAAAAATCAAAGCATAACCGCATATAGTTATGAATTGAGATATTAATACTTGATACAAACAATTGTCCTATTTAAGGAAATGTTTATTGAGTATTAAATCTTTCTTAAGAGATGAAAAGTTGAAAAATTTTACTTGTTAATGGTTTCGCAAATTATGGGGATTTTTTCAATTACATTATTACGTGTTTCAATAACATTAGTGTAAAACTAATTCCAAAAAATTGTAAACACAATAAAAATAAATAATACTTTAAAACATAAAAACATGGTTTATTAAAATTAAATTTTGATACATATTGTAAGCATGGAAAAAAATTGGATAATTTAAATCATTATCAATAAAATATATTTTGAATACATCAGAATATAGTGGGTAACAATTTTAAGGTTGTTGGAGTTGTAGTTTACAGTGAAATATATGTTATCTTAAATTGTTTAAAGTTTGTGTGATGGGGAGTAGTGAACAACATAGTACAATTACAACATCTAACAAAAAAATTCCTATTATGCCTTGATGGATGTCCATACCTTAGTACAAAGCTCTTATTTTTATGGGCCACAATTATCTTTGGTAAAGGTGAGATTATTAGGTTGAATATCCACTCGTTGCATTTAGTGAAATAGTCTCTATGAGTCTTGATGATGACCATATCTTCTGTAAGATGCAATTATGATATGCCATGAAAAGATACCATGTTATTTCATTTGGTAAACCATATGGCATATACATCTACTAAAGTTCCCATTCTGAAGTTTATATGTTCCCAAGGCCTTTTCAACAAACCCATTTTTGTGAATATGCTTAAATTAATCCATTCCATAAGATGACATCTCTTTGGGGAATTTTCTCAAATAGTTCACATGATCTATGTATGATTCTGAATTTTACATACCTATTAAACAAAATACCTATAACCACAACATTTGACAAAACCACTTCCTACAATGCCAAGAATAATGTCTACTTGTTTCATTTAGTGAAATAGTTTGTATGGATCCTATTAAGGATATATGGTCAAAATATTCACATGACCATAGTAAGGCTACCCATAAGGCTTTGGTTGGTTGTTGGTAGGCCATAGTGGGTAGGTTGTGGCTTCTAAAAAAATTGTTTCTATTGATTTTATAAGGCTAACAATCCCGAAAAATGCCATGTCTAAATATCCTTGTTGCCATTTGTCGGTGATTAATAAGAAACTTACAAATATAGCTACAAATATACCTTTTAAATATCGATTATGTATAGTTAAAAGGTATAAAAAGAATAGTGCGGTGTGTGACATGTCGATAGTGAGACCGAAATTCGATGCAAGTGTGCATCACTCTAGGATTGTTGGTGTTAGAAATCATCAAGGATCCCTTCAAAAGTCATGGATATCAACTTCATTTGCAACATTATGTTACACTTGGTGAGGGTGAATCATTGGAAGAAAATATAGATTCACATGCTACCACATTTTGTAAACATATCTATTAGCATGTTTACAATCCAAACACGTGCTAAAAGTATCTTCTTCATAATGTTTCAAAGGATGTCTATTCCCTATTTGAAGCTCCATTTCTAGCATAGGCTTGCAACATGCTAGAATTTTTTACCAATTATATTGTATACCTATTGGTTATTGGCATAGAAGTGATGACCATTCCATAAAACATAGGACTCTCCAATTATGACATGACATGTGTACGATAGGGATAAGTCCATATGTCAATGAAAAAATGTATCACAACCATTTATTCCTTTTCCACATGTCAAAATTATCCCGAAACAATCCATTCTGGAAAATGTCTTTCAATGTAAATATATATGAAATTGGTTTACTGGCCTCGACCACCACTTTAGGAAGTCCAAGTCATAGGAACAATTCCCAATTTATTTTTGAAGAAGTAAGTGGTCTGTTATACACCATTGAGAGGATATACAAAGGCAAGGGAGTTGTTAAGTGTTATATATCTATAGCTTTGGGTCACTTTCCTATAAGCTAACAAAAATACAAATGAAATTACATTAATTTATTTCACATTAATTATAGGGATAATATATACATAAGAGGCTTAAATGATTACTACAGAAAACATAATAAGTATTAATGCCAAAAAACAAGAATAAAAAGTGGTCAAGCACAAATTCCCCTTATAATGTTGTTTGGCATTTTCTCAAGTGGAATGCCCCCTCAAAGGATCCTAACCCTCACACACGTTAGTAGCAATCAATATGGTCAATTTTAACTTAGCAAATGGTGTGGTGCGGGGGTCGGGCACGTGGGTGATATAGCAGAGGTTCTATGTTCGATTTTGGCTAAGTGTTGTGAAAACATACGTGATGCAGATAAGGTCTTCTACCCCCTCCCAAATTTGACAACATCTAACTATACATAATCTTTACATAAACGGAGGACCCTAACCTCATGCACGTTGGTAGCGATCAATGTGGTCAAATTTTGACAAATTTCAACGTAAGAAATGGTGTGGCGCATTGTGGGATATGTGGGTGATCAAGCGAGAGGCCATGTTTTCGATTCTGGGTAAGTGTTGTGCAAACATACGTGATATATAAGGTCTTCCGTCCCCTCCCAAATTTGACAACATCTAACGATACATTATCTTTACATAAACGGAGGACCCTAACTCTCACACACGTTAAAAGTAGTCAATATGGTTAAATTATTACAAATTTAAACGTAACAAATGGTGTGGCACAATGGTGGGTACGTGGGTGATGAAGTAGAGGTCATCTGTTTGATTTTGGCTAAGTGTTGTGCAAACATACGTCATAGATAGACAACATCGATTTTGGCTTAGTGTTGTGCAAATATACGTGATAGATAGACAACATCTAATGATACATGGGAAGTTTTGGGATTGTATTTTCCAAACCGGATTGATCCGAGATATTTGTAATAGGAGGAAGGGAATTAGATTGCTTGATTTTGCAGCATTCTTACAACCTTCCACATGGCATCAAAATGCAAAGTGCTTCACATTTAAATGGTGTTCTTCAACAATGTTAAGCAGTCTTCTCTAGTGTTCGAGTTGTATTACTTTTTCATTGTATTCTACGTCCGATGCTCTCCCATCACACCTATAGAGAAGTCTTCTGTTGGTCTCCTCCAAACTGAGATATACATTTCCTATCTTCCGCTCGTAAGACAAATCGGAAAACTACATCTATGCTTCGGCATTAGCATTAGCATTGAATAAATGTGTTTATCGTTTATAAATGAGTACTGAATGAAAGGTTTTAGACTAAGTTCACCCTTAGTTACCCTTCAATGCCGCATCATTGTGATAGCTTCTTTCCACATTTCATCGAGTCATTGAAAACTAAATTACATCCACGAGCTTAGATCGAGTTTGGTTTTTCTTGCATTGAACCTATCATTTCCTTTGGCATTAGCTTATTTTCTTTGACTATCATTCTTCTATCTGAATCATAATTTCAACCTTGATGTTCACAGTATTGAACAAATATGGCATTATAGGGCAAATATATGAATTGTTTTAGTTGTGAAGGGCTCAAGTTGGAGAAATTTTGTCAATTAGCAAAGAGAAAAGGTTAGGAGGTTGTTATCCTAGGAGATTCATATAATCCGTCCTCCCTAAAATATAGAGAGCGAAGATGTTGATGTTTTCTATTTGGGAAATGAAGACAAATTCAATGAAGTGATTAGATATGAACTCAAATCTCTATGGGTGGAAATATAACATAGCCAAAAATCATCCATAGTTTGGGAACAATTGGTGGAGGCCACATGCAATTTGTGAAGCCACATAGATGGTGAAGATTTTTACATAATATACTTTAATGGAATTTGAAAAACTCATGTCTTCATTTACCTTTTTAACATTTCCATTGTAGTTGGCTAGGCTTGCCCCATGTGCACAATAATATTTATACAAAAATTAAAGCCTAACCACATATAGTTACGAATTGAGATATTAATATTTGATACAAACAATTGGCATATTTAAAGCAATGTTTGTTGAGCATTAAATCTTTCTTAAGAGCAGGGAAACTATTAAATCTTAATTGTTAGTGGATTTGTAAATTTTGGGGATTTTTTCATTTACATTATTATGTGTTTTAATAACATAAGCATAAAACTAATACAAAATATTTGTAAACACAATGAAAATAGAGAATACTTTAAAATATAAAAACATAGTTTATTAAAATTAAATATTGAACCATATTGTAAGCATGGAAAAAATAGGACAAGTTAAAATATTATCAATAAAATATATGTTGAATACATCGAACATTTTGGATAACAATTTTAAGGTTGTTGGAGTTGTAATTTATAGTGAAATATATGTTATCTTAAATTGTTTTAAGTTTGTGTGATGGGAGTAGTGAAGCGACATAAGACAACTACAACATATGACAAAAGCAATTCCTATTGTGCCTTGATGGATGTCCATACCGACACAAAGCTCTTAGTTTCTCACCGCCACAAGAATCTTTGGTAAAGGTGATATGATCAAAGTTGAATATCTATTTGTTGCATTTAGTGAAATAGTCTCAATGACTCTTGAGGATGACCACACCTTCTATAAGATGCAATTATGACATCTTTGTGAAAAGATACCATGTTATGTCATTTAATAAAATGCACGATGTACATCTACTAAAACTCCCTTTTTGACATTTAAATGTTCTCAAGGACTTTTCAACAACTCTATTTTTGTGAATATGCTGAAATCATTGCATTCCATAAGATGACATCTCTTTCAGGAATTTTCTCAAATAATTCACATGCCCTAGATATATGATTCTACATTTGACATACATATTAAACAACATACCTACAACAACAATATCGACAAAAACACTTTCTACAATGCCTAGAGGGATGTCTACTTTTTGTATTTGGTGAATCAATTTATATGGATCCTGCTTAAGGATATAGTCGAATAGTTCACATGACCACCGTAAAGCTACCCCTAACCTCTACCCCTAACCTTTGATAGTGGTGGATTGGGTTGATTGCTAGTAGGCAAGAGTAGGTAGGTCATGGCTTCCAACAAATTTGTTTCTAGTGATTTGATAAGGCAAACAATCTAAAAAAATTCCATGTCTAAATATCCCTAACACCATTTATCGGTGATTAATAAGAAACTTACAAGTAAAGCTAGAAATTATTAAATATCTATAGTTAAAAATCATAAACAAGTATAATGCAAAGTGTGTGACATGTTAGATAGGGTGGCTAAAATTCTAAATCAAGTGTGCATCACTATGGGATTGTTGGTGTCAAACATCAACAAGGAGCCCTTGAAAGGCTACATCATCAACTTCATTCACAACCTTATGTTGCACTTGGTGAGGGGTGAATCAGCGAAAAAAAATAGATTCAAATGCTACCACATTTCGTAGACATATATGTTAGCGAGTTTGTAATTCAAACATCTATCAAAATTCTCTTCTTCATAATGCTTGAAGGATGTCTATTCCTTATTTTGAAAACCCTTTTTGGCATAAGCGTACAACATGCTAGAATTTTTAACTAATTATTTGTATGCCTATTAGTTGTGGACATAGAAATGATGACCATTCCGTTAAACATAGGACTCTCTAATAATGACATTCCATGTGTGCAACAAAGATAAGTCCATATGTCGATGGCCAAATGAAACACGACCATTTCTTCCTTTTCTACATGTCGGTTAGCCCCTTACAATCCATTATAGAAAATTCCTATATATGTGTGTATGTGTGTGTACATATATATATATATATAATTGGTTTACCTTGCATCGACCACAAATTTAGGAAGTCTGGTCACATAGGAACAATTCCCAATTTATTTTTCGTAAAAGTAAATGGTCGACTATACACCATTGAGAGGATATAAAGGGGCGAGGGAGTTTCTTTGGGTCACTTTCCTATAAGTAAACAAAAATATATATGAAATTACATTAATTATAGGTATAGTATACACATAAGAGGCTTACAAAATAACTACATAAAGTAGAGTAAGTATTGATGCCGTAAAAGAAGAATAAGAAGTGGTCAGGCATAAATTCGCCTTGTAACACCGAAAGGCATTTGCTCAAGTAGAATGCCCCCTTCCAAATTTGACAACATCTAACGATGTACATAATCTTTACATCAACGACCATGTCAACAGTTGAAAGTTTTGGGATTTCATCACGTTGCAGTGATTTTCCGAACGGGATTGACCTGAGCTATTTCTGACAAGCGGAAGAGAAATTAGATTGCTCCGATTTTTTGGAATTCTTGAAACCTTCCACATGACATCACATTTGAATGGGTTTGAGTGGTATTACTTTTGCAGTGTATTCACACCTGTAGATCGGTCTTCTATTGGTCTTCTGCAATGGCATCGGCATTTTCATTGAATAAATGTGTTTATCGTTGATAAATGACTATTGAACGAAAGCTCTTAGACCGAGTTCACCTTAGTTACCTTCCAATGCCTCAGTACAGTGATAGCTTCTTTCCACATTGAATTCAGGCATTGACAACTATATTACATCCACGAGCTCAGATCTAGTTTGTTTTTTCTTTAACCAAGTCTATCATTTCCTTTGACATTAACTTATTATCTCAGCTAGCATTCTTCTATCTGCATCGTAATGTAAACCTCGATGTTGAAAGTATTGAACATATATGACATTATAAGCGCCAAGATATGGATTGTTCTAGCTGTGACGGGCCCAAGATGGTGAAATTTTTTCAATTGATGAAGACAAAAGGGTAGCAGGTTGTTACTGTAGGAAATTTAGAGACACCCTCTGACTGAAATGGCAAAGCTGTGAATTTTCTGTTGGTTAAGGAACAATCTACTTTAGATTATTAGATCTCTATGCAACAATACTAGCAGAGAAAGATGCATGAAAGCGAGTGGTGGAATTGAATATGGTGGTGGTGAACTTATGTGTAGGTCAGGGCACCTGTCAGTTGACAGCATGGAAGTGACACATCCTAAATAACTTTTCAGACCTGTCAATTTCCTTGCACAATAATTCAAGCACTTTATTTGGGATCGGAGGCAAAAAAAAATCATGCTGGAAACAAAGTTAACGTTGAAGTTTTTAGTAGTGATTGGATATTTGCAGTAGGAGCAGAGTTTTGTACTCTTATAATTCATTAAACAAAATGTCACATGAAACTATGCTAAATGAAGCTCTCGCTAAAATTCATCCCAAAAACAGTCCCATTATGGGTAGAATTAGCCTTGCTCACGGGGGTGAATTTGTAACCTGAATACCTCCTCATTCTGCTATATACAAATTGTTTGATTTAGATCTTTATTTGTACCTGAAGCGGGTTCAACGTTTCAGAGAGGCATGAACTACTGCCTGCCATGGTTTTGTTTGTTGTATGGAATAGAGGAGGAAGATTGAAGATAAGGAGGTGCTCTTTTTAGGGGTAATGTCTTGCTGTTAGACATGCAGAAATCATAGCCTAATATTTAGGGATTTTGTAGCTAGCATATAGGATTATGTAGCTAGCATTTAGGAAGTTATTTTGTAATTGACAACACACCTTTGGATGATATGTGTATGCGCTAGCAAATGTTGTCCATCCGAAGGATGAAGAGTAAAGATAGGGTAGTTTGAGTTTGAGTTTGAATAAGACTCTGTTTATTGTTATTCTATAAAGATTGTATTCTCTGATTTAGCAGAGCACAAGAAAATAAGAATAAGAAATAGATCAAAACCTGCAGTTGCATTTCTGTGTTCTGTTTTAAGAGTGCTAATAATTTTCATGGTATCAGAGCAGTGTTGGTGAAGTGTTGCTGCAGAGAAGTATCAGAAGTTTAAAGATAGAGATATGGCCACATTTGTTGCAGGAGATCCTCACAGGATGGTAGAACGATTTGATGGCGTTGGATTTAATCTCTGGAAGCTCAGAATGAAGATGTTGCTGCTGAACAAGGATCTACTCAATATAGTTGAAGGGACTGAGATTAAACCCACCCAGGATGCAGATCTGATCAGTAAGTGGGAATCAAAGGAAGGTAGGGCTCGTTCCTGTATACTTTTAAGTTTGAGTGATAATGTGCTTTTACATGTAAGTGAGGCAAAATCAGCAAAGGAAGCTTGGGATCAATTAATCAAGTTATATGAATCAAATGATGTTAGCACAAGATTATATCTTAGAAGAAGGTTTTTTAAGTTAAAGATGCAAGAAACACAAAAGATATCAGATTTCACAAATCAGTTTAAGTCTCTCAAAAATCAATTAGCAGCATGTGGATCAGTGATTGCAGAAGAAGATGTTGTCATGTCGCTTCTTGGGAGTTTGCCAAAATCCTATTCTGGACTGGTAGTAGCACTAAGCACCCAATCTAACTTGGATTTGACAAAAGTAATAGCAGCACTACTTCAAGAAGAAATCAGAAGGAAGGATGGGGGCCTGAGTGATGAGAATCCTACAACATTGTTTTCAGCAGGATATAAGGGCAAAGCGAAAAGGAAGAGTGACAACAAATCACATCCCTCCCAGTCTAATGTCTCAAAGAATGGTAAAGACACAAAGGAGGAGAAAAATAAGGGAAATTTCTTTCATTGTGGAGCTCCTGGGCATTTTAAGAAACAATGTCGAAAGTGGTTAGCATGGGTAGAAGAGGTAAAGAAAAGGAAGGTTGCTGAAGCTAACATGACCTCAAGCAATGACCAAGAAAAAAAAATCGGTTGTCACAACCCCAAGTTCTGATGTTTCTAATTGTTGGTATTTAGATTCAGGAGCAACTCAACATATGACACCTGAGAGAAGTTGGTTTATGGCATATACAGAAGCACCCAAAAGTAAGACTGTCAATCTTGGAGATGATAGCAAATGTGAGATGATCGGAATTGGAGATATTCCATTGCAAATGCCGGATGGTGGATACAAGAAAATCCAAAACGTATGGTATGTACCTGCTCTTGTCAAAAGTCTTTTATCAGTGAGAAAAATTACCGATGCTGGCATAATTGCACAGTTTGACAGCAAGGAATGTGTCCTAAAGGATGTTGAAGGAGTAATTGTTGCTACGGGAATCAGAGATGGCAATATGTACAAGTTATGTGCAGCAATACTTGATGTGGTGTTAACAGCAACAAATAATGAAATATTTGATTCAGTTATTTGGCATCATAGATTCGGACATGCAAATCCTCATTCGCTTCAAATGTTAAAATCAGAGCAGCTTGTGGAAGATTTTAATTTACATCTACCAGTTGAGTTGGGAGTGTGTGAAGGCTGTTGTTTAGGAAAGCAACATAGATTCCCCTTCCCAAAGAAAGGAGCAACACGAGCTAAGGAGAAAATGGAACTTGTACATTCAGATATTTGTGGTGCAATGCAAACAATGTCACACAACGGGGCAAGGTATTTTATTACCTTCATTGACGATTCCTCTAGAATGACCTTTGTTTATTTTATCAAAAATAAATCATGTGCATTAGAGATGTTTAAGGTTTTTAAAGCATTTGGTGAGAAGCAGTCAGGAAAACCTTTGAAATGACTCAGATGTGATAATGGGGGTGAATATACCTCAAATGCTTTCAAAATTTTATGTGCAAAAGAAGGTATCAAACTTGAGTATATTGTTCCTTATTCACCACAACAGAATGGTGTCGCTGAAAGAAGGAATAGGACTCTTGTTGAAAGTGCTAGATGCATGCTTAAGAGTAGTGGATTATCTAATGTTTTTTGGGCTAAAGCAGTCTCCAGTGCAACATATATACAAAACAGGTTGCCAACTACTGCATTGCATAAGAAGATGCCTTATGAGGCATGGCATGGAAGTAAGCCAAGTGTCAATGATTTAAGAATTTTTGGTTGCATAGCATATGCACATATACTAGATGAAGAAAGAAAGAAGCTAGATGACAAAAGCAAGAAGTGTATAATGGTTGGATACAGTTTGAATTCAAAGGGATATCGAATTTATGATCCTATAACACATGAGATTCTAGTCAGAAGAGACGTCATTTTTGACGAAAATTTAGTTTTGCACAAATCAAAGTAGAGATGGAAAATGCTAAGGATTCAGAAACAAGGCCTTATGATCTCGGATCTGATGAAGAATCTGAGCATGAGAATTCTACTCTAGCAAGACCATTACAAGTTGCAGCCACACACCCATAGGAGATGTACAAGGAGAGCAACAGTTTCGTAGATCAACAAGACTACGGAAACCCACTCAAAAGGCATCAGAATCATATGCACTTAGTGTAGAAGTTGATGAACCACTCAGTGTTCAAGAAGCACTTCAAAGTATTTATGCAGCAGATTGGAGGCAAGCAATGGATGCTGAATATGAATCGCTCATAAAAAATCAGACATGGGAACTCATGATTCTTCCACTTGGAAGAAGAGTGGTTGGATGCAAGTGGTTATTCAAACAAAAGTACAAGTCTGATGGGTCGATAGACCGCTATAAGGCTCGATTGGTGGCAAAAGGATACACCCAAATTACAGGTTTGGATTATCATGACACCTTTTCTCCTGTAGTCAAGATAGCATTCATCGAATTACAATTAATTAGCGATGGCGTGAACCTTGGATCTTCATGTACATCAGCTAGATATAAAAACTACATTTTTAAATGGATTCTTAAAGGAAGAAGTTTATATGGAACAACCAGAAGGCTACATACAAGAAGGAAAGGAGAAGTTAGTATGCAAGCTTAAGAAAACATTGTATGGACTGAAACAGTCTTCAAGAGCATGGTATGAGCGTATTGATGGGTTTCTCCAAAATGAAGGATATATAAGTTGCAATGTTGATTCAAATGTCTACATAAAGCATATTGGTGAGTCTCTAGTCATCTTAGCCTTATATGTTGATGACACCATCATTATGAGTAATGATTTTAAGATGTTAGGCATGTTCAAGTCTCAATTAGCTGCAGAATTTGAGATGACTGATCATGGTGAGATTCATTATTGCTTGGGCATTCAAATTTTAAGAGATAGGGAGAAGAGGAAAATCCATCTTAGTCAAGAAAGGTACATTAGGAACATTCTCAAGAAATTTGGGATGGAAAATTGTAAGCCAATAAGTACTCCAATGGAAGTAGGAAACAAACTTTCACTGGACATGTGTCCCAAAACACAAGAAGAAGAAATTTATATGAGTATGGTTCCATATCATAATGTTGTTGGGAGCCTAATGTATGCAATGGTTTCTAGTAGACCTGATATTACACATGCTGTAAGTATTGTGAGCCAATATTCCAGCAATCCTGGACCACAACATTGGGCAACAGTTAAAAGAATTTTTAGATATCTACAAGGAACAACTAAACATGGAATAAGATTCAGTGGGAGTTCAAAAAATCTCTGCAACTTACTAGATATTGTGATGCAGATTGGGTAGGGGACGTTGATAGTAAGAGATCAACTTCAGGGTTCTGTTTTATCCTTGGTGGAGGTGCAGTTTTGTGGGAAAGCAAGAAACAACGAATGAACTGTTTCTCTCTCCAGTGCAGAAGTAGAATATATAGCAGCATGTCAAGCTACAAAAGAATTGATTTGGTTGAGAAGATTGTTGCAGGACATTGAGGTTACTCAGTCCCAACCAACAATATTAAAGTGTGACAGCCAAAGTTGCATAGCCATGACAAAGAATTCGAAGTATCATGGGAGAGTTAAACATATAGGGATACAATATCATTTCATCCGTGAACAAATTGAGAACAACACTATCAAAATGGAGTACTGTGCAACTAAAATGATGGTGGCGGATGCATTGACAAAGGCATTACCAAGAAATAAGTTTGAGTTTTGCAAAGAAGGATTCGATGTGATACAAGTTGGTTGACAAATATTTGGCTAAGTGGGAGTGTTAGACATGCAGAAATCATAGCCTAATATTTAGGGATTCTATAGCTAGCATTTAGGATTCTGTAGCTAGCATTTAGGGAAGTTATTTTGTAATTGACAACACACTAGATGATATGTGTATGTGTTGGAAAATGTTTTCCATCTGTAGGATGAAGAGTAGAGATAGGGTAGTTTGAGTTTGAGTTTGAATAAGACTCTATTTATTGTTATTCTATAAAGATTGTATTCTCACATTTAGTAGAGCACAAGAAAATAAGAATAAGAAATAGATCAAAACCTGCAGATTGCATTTACGTGTTCTTTTTAAGAGTGCTAATAATTTTCACTTGCCATATTAACTTTGCTTCTTGTTCTTCTAAGTAGCTGTACTATGTGAAATGTAACCTTTGCCTACGCCATTGCATTCCTATTCATTATCTTTTATTTGGAGAAGTTGATGTATAGAATAAGACATTGAAATTTATTTTCTGCTATCCCATGTATTTCTCTACCAGTTTTATCTCTTTCACTCTTCCTCTGCGTAAAAACTCTATTTTTCCTCTTGCATTCATCCTTGCTAGAAGTTCCCTTACTGATATTCAAATGTGGATCTAAATTCCTCCAAGGTGTGGCATTTACAAGTTCTCTGGTTGACTGATATGAAAATGTGACAGATAACTCAAGCCACGTGAAATGTTCTACATATTACCCAAAGGAAAATAATAAAATGTGATCTCTTAGAAATGCATTACTTTCTTAATATGCACATAATGGTATTTTTGAGGATGTTGGAAGGCATTGCAAAGAAATACTTCAGTTTGATGTCATCTCATGGAGGGCCATGGTAGTTGGATATGCACGAAATGGTCCTTTTTGTTAAATGCCATAGGAGCTTCCAACAAAATGTAGCTAGTAGGGGAAACCATTATCCACGACGTTGCCAATATCCCCCTATTCAAAGTGGTAAATGGGGATTGTGGAATAGGTCAAAGAATCACATAAACATATGACACGATGGTTGTTTTGATGTTTCATTATCTTGGGACCACATAAGTGCTGAAGTTGGTAAGTTGGGGTTTCGGTCACACCTTAAAAGTGTTCATCGCTAAGGATAATAGCATGTAAAGTGGCTGTGGTAGAGTGGGCTTTATTTTGTTGGCAAGGGTTATGTTAGCAGGGAATAATGTGTTTGAATTATGACATGTTTAATGTGGCAAGTTATGCACCCTCATTGAATGCGGAGACCACAAGTTTTGCGTGAAATAGGTATGGACTTTCCCTGCTCTCTCCTGCTCTAAATAACGTTTCGTCATTTCTTTTATTTTGAAATTAAATGTTGATTATTAGGAAATGTAACCCCAAACCTTGATAAAACCCTATTTCTTTTTGAAATTGTCAAAAAAATAAAATAAAATAAAATATTTGACACCGAAAGTCATGCACATAGAGCGCCACACCCAAATGTACCGCAAAATCGAAACTCTTTGTATGACCCCTGGTAACATGGAACACCTTAGAGAACCTTAACTGAGTTGTTTGAAATTATTTAACACACTTGCAATTCATATTCCTAAACCCTCTTAACTTATTAATCACTTTTAGTGACGTGGTCATTTTAATAAAGCACGATCGGTTCTAGCTTATGGTTGTCATTTGGCTTGAGCGGCGAAAAACCATCACCTCCTACCTTTAGAATAACAACAAGTGAATTGTAACCCACATTCATTCCTTTGAAAATGCCTTCGGAAACTAATTTTTCAAGTGTGTTTTGGGACCCGTTGGTCATTGTGCGACAAGAGTTGTTGATGCAATTACGATAACTGGCCCCAAATTTTCCCTTGCAACTAGAGCTCTGCTAATTGAAATCAACTTCCGTCAGTCACAATGAATTCTCTATATATGGGGAAATAAGTAGTAATCATCAAACTTTATGATGGAGATTGAAATGAGTGTGTTCGAGACCCAGTTTTAAGCACTTTTACTATTTTTGTCTGAGTTTTCTAAACCTTAGCTAGAATCTCCTTTTTGAGGCTCGTTTGACTTCTAGCCACACATGTGACCTCGTAATATAGTTGCAATGCTATGTAGAATTTTATTATAACTTTAATCTTACATATAAATGAATTTTGACATGTATGGTGATTCCTCTCTCCACCCTTTTTCTCTCTCCAGAAACGATTATGAAACTTTGGTTGATTTGAAAACGTAAATGAATTGGGAAATGTAAATTGGTTTGAAATGAAATTAAAATGGACATGAAAGGAAAATGGTTACGATATTTTGAATGGAAGATAAAATTTCTCCTTACTTTCTCTCTCATCTTTACTCTATCTCTCTCTAGTACAAAAATGTTAAGTGCAAATGAAAGTGAAAGTGTGAATGCATGAGAAAAAAACTGTCTTCCCTCTCTCTCTCTCTCTCTCCTATTTAATTGAAAATTTTAAAAATGATGAATGCATGGATTTATGCTTGAGTGAAGGGGATTTCCATACTCGGTCCTAGGGTGACTCAACGTTGTTGTAGGTACTCAGAAAAAGAGGAATTTTTACGGATGTGATATGTTGTAATTAATGAGTTGTCATTGTAAATTTATATTCATCTTCCCATACATGTATTACCATAGAATAATGATATGTATTGTTGTTCGAAGAATTTTTCTTGATATATTTTGAAAAGGGAATACCAATGGGGCTATATTTTATAGTGTCGAATTGGATGTGAAGTTGTACTCAATATTGTACATATGTTATAAAGATATTAAACTAATATTTTTCTATGTTAATTATTGGTTTATTTCCTTAACAACCACAATGTTAGGTAGAATCTCCTCTCATCAATACTAATGAAAATAAAAGAACGAGCTATAATGCTTATTGTACTTCCTCCTCCCATTTGAGTCTTTTTATAGGGTATAAAAACATTGATAGTGTTTTTTTTATTAAGGGAAAATAGTTTTGAAGGGACTATACCTTGTATACAAAAGGGCTCAAAAGCCAGATATCATAGGTGAGAGAAACAACCCAGAGAAGGGCAAGACAACCAACCTAAGAGGGCTCATCAGCCAGATAAAACAACAAAATAGAAGAAAGGATCTAGATGTACAATGATCCAAAAAGTAGCAGAAGAGATCAAAAAGCAAACAAAATATATCCATCATATAATATCTCCGCCAAAAAATAGCTCCAGAACCACCAGTTATCAGCAACTTCGCAGCCAGAAAATAGCATCACAACACCCCGTTACTTGATAGCCCTGTCAATCTTGGTTTTGATATCCTGCAGCAACATGAAGAAGGCAATGGTTGTGGCCTGTGAGGAGTCTTTCAGTCCACTGAGCAATTGCTATATCCCTTTTCTCTTTGGGGCCCCAAATGTCTTCATTAATCCCACTTAAACTGCATACACTATGAACATGTTGTTCAATGAAATTATAAATACTTTTAAGGGAAGATAGTATATAGTCATTTGTGACTTTTGCATTTCCCATTACGCCATCCAAAGATCAGTAACTTCTTGAATACTTCTGCAATAACCCCCTCCTCATCATCACTTTGCAGTATTCCTTTTCCCTTAGCTTTTTCCATATTTTTTATAACCCCTTTGAGTTCTTGTATTTCCTTTTCCATCCTGCCCACTCTGTCCTTCAAGTCCTCCTCCTTAGGTTCCTCCATCGGTTGGCTGATATGCAGGAGGTTCTCAGCAAGCTCTAGGTCTTTGTGACTTCTGAGGACCCATTGGGAAGTAGGGATTTTAGTTTTTATGCCCTTTCTTTTCTTGCTAGAAGCAACAGTTTCAATCTTCCTTTCCAGTAGGGGGAATGAAGGCGGTGTGAGCCGAGGGAGGTATGGAGGAAGAGGGTGGAGTAGGATTCATGCGGGGACAGTTTGAACAGTGGTGATGGATCAGCAGGATTAGCCCTTGATGCAGAGGGACAACCCTAGAATGGCTCTGAACTTCTCTAATTTATTTCTCCAGCGAGTTTATCAAGTAGTGAGGGAAGCTGATGATTATATTTCTATGAAAGTGGTTAAGAAATATCAAATTATTTTGAGGTAAAGTCACAAATATTCCTTCAAGAGTCACATACCTAATGATCATCCTGGCTAGCTCAGCAAAAGGCTCAGGAATCGAAGCCACCTTGATGCCTGCAGTCACAAATTCAAGATTCTCCCCATCGTCCAGGAATTTCTTAGTCTCCACCTCCTTGTCTACCTTCTTATTGAAGAATTTGGTGCCCTCAAGACTGAGTCCCATGATCTTGGCGATGAGCTCCTCCGTGATCTCAACCTCCATGTTGTTGTATTTGACAACCCGATTCTTCCATCCCTAGGTGAATCTAATAGAAATATCTTGATCAAACCCTTGAATCCTTTCTATCAAATTTGACAGACCCCCAATTTGAATGTAATTCCAAAGCACCGCATCCTCTTCCCACGCTGGATTGTGGGTGTGTTCTGTTTTGCATGGAGACCCCCCATTTTTCCATTGTTTCTGTTCTCAACGGTAAAAATGTTAGCACTATGCGGGGTAGGTTGATCTTTGTTTTTTGTTTTTGAATCTCTCCCTTCCGTGAAAGAAGATTTAATTATAAGACCATACTTGTAATTAGTGCCCCGCTCCTTGGCTTTCTTTCTATGCCAAGAAATGATGACATTCCAGTTTGCACAAATCGCATCAATCATACAAATCTTATATGATGTCATCATTATGTACTTGAGGATCCACACATTAGCATCCACATTACAGCCGTTAGTGATGATTTTCTCGGCCATGTAGATCATTGATTATGTCTTTATTGACTTGAGGGGCGAACGTCCCCCCTTAGCCAAGTTTGAAAAGTATTAGTAACACCAAGGTTTGCCAAACCATCTGTGACCCTATTTCCTTCCCGATAGGTGTGGGTGATTTTAACATTTTCAAAACTCTTGCATATATCAATAGCTTCACCAATGAAATCTCTAATTGACCAGCTGGGGTGTTGCTTTTTGTTTAAGAGATTGATGATATTCAGAGAATCACCCTCAATTATAATATTCAGAATATTACAATCTCTGGCAAGCCTTATGCCCCATAGAGCCGCCAGAGCTTTAGAGTAATGGTTAGTTTGCCTACCCATTTTCCCAGAAAAAGCAGCAACAAAACAACCTCTTTGATCTCTGATGACTCCTCCACCTCCAGAGTCTCCCGGATTGCCTTTTGAGGCCCCATCAAAATTTAATTTGTGCCAATCAGTGGGAGGCTTAATCCATCGGATGGTGGTTCTATCCATACCGTTGTTATTCTTTTTGGAGGCAGTGTCAATATTCCAATAAGTTAGAATGTATTCTTCTTTCTTAGGGTAAATTCCATTTTTAGGAGGTTTAAATCTAGCAATATTATCCTGCACAGTAATGATAATTTCCTTATAGACTTTGTTACATGCCTTTCTAGTGTTTCTGAAAATGCTATCATTACGAGCCTTCCAAATTCGCCACATAGTGTGAGGTAAAACAAGTTGCCACAATCTCTTTACCACACAATGCTTATACGAAGAGTCACATTGTTCCCAGGCTTGAAGATAGGTAAGGGGAAAATCCATCTCTGATCAAATTTTGCAAAAACAAGATGCCAAATTTTGGAAGCATACTCATAATGAAGGAATAAATGTTTTATGTCTTCGCCTCTTTTCGACACATGCAACATCTATTCGGCATGATGAATCCCTTCTTGACGAGGTTATCATTAGTCGAGGATCTTGCCATTAATGATGAGCCACTAAAATAAGTTCACTCTAGGGGTTAACTCAGTCCTCCACAGCTTGTGCCACTTAATTTCGCTTTCAATAAATATAAAGAAAGAATTATACCCTGATTTAATGGAGTATTCCCCATCAAAAGAATCTTTCCCGATGAGTTCATCCTTAAGATTTTGGTTATTAATATGTATTAGAGAAATTTTATTTTGTAAAGATGAAACATCAGCCTGTACATTATTATTCTCCACTTTTAGTTGTTTCCATTTTCTTTTGTTTTCATCCACCTCAATGTATCCCTGTATTTTGTGTCCATATTTTGAAATTAAGTTGTCTTTAATGTGCCCATAAGAAGAAATCTAGTTAGAATCAGTCCATTTATCAGTCTAGAAGTTAATGTTTTGCCCATCCCCAAGCTTCCAGGTACACCCCTGAGAAAGGATGTGCCTGCTGTGAAGAAGGTTGTTCCAGAAAATAGAACCATTCGGCAGAGACTGATCATAAATGAAGGAAATCTTATTTTGGTTTGAAAGGTATTTTATCTTAACCAACTTTGTCCAAGGCTTGTGCTCTTTTATAAGTCTCCAACCTAACTTTTCAATAAGGGCAACACTCATATGTTTGATATCTTTGATGCCTAACCCCCCAAGCCTCTTTGGTTTACATACATGCTCCCAAGCCACCAGATGATACCTGAACCTGTCCTCAGTGCTGTGCCATAAAAAGTGTTTTTTAATCTTCTCAATATTGTCTCCTCACTATTGTAGGTATCCTGAACATTGACATGATGTAAATAGGCAGATTTTGGAGCGTGCTTTTATCAATAAGCACTTGCACTTGAAAGTACCGCTCATTTCCATCCGGCCAATTTTTTGGAAATCTCTTAATAAGATCATTCAGGACCTCATTAGAAATCTTGCTATTACTTAAAGGTAAACCTAAGTAAGTAGCGGGAAGAGAATTAATAGTGCATCCTAGAATATTAGCAATCTTTCTTTGCCTTTCCATAGGAGTATTGAAGAAATATATAGAGCTTTTGTCAAAATTAACTTTTGCCCCGAGGCTTCCTCCAGAACCTAAGGACATTTTGATAGTCTTTTCCTCAATGATTGAGGCCATCGGGAGAAGCGAGTGTCATCAACAAACTCGGTGGGAGGAGATTTGATTTCTAGATGTTGGAGGAAAGCCTTTTATCATGCCAATGCTAATAGCTTTGGAAATAGATCTCGCTTAAAGCTGTCACCATTATAATGAATAGTAGAGGGGAAATTGGGTCCCCTTTCCAGATTCCTCTATTGCTAGCAAAAAAACCCACCGGTTCCCCATTAACAACCACTGAGAATCTAGAAGTAGAAATACAAGAGTGAATGATTTTCCTGAATTTGATTTGAAAACCAAACTTGGATAGGACCTCATCCATGAATCTCCGGGAGACTCTGTCGAATTCTTTATGCATGTCCACTTGATAGCCATCCCAGCCTTTTTGCTTTTATCCATAGAATGTATAGTTTCATGAACCATGATAATTCCATCTTGAATAATTCTTCCCTAAATGAATCCACTCTGCTGTTGTGAAATGCTCTCCATAAGAATAGGTTGCATTCTAGTGGTAAGAATCTTTGTGAAGATCCTATATATTACATTAACTAAACTGATTGGCCTGAAATCTTTGAAGTCCTTTGCATCTAACTTCTTCAGGGCAAGCACAATGTGTGTATTATTTAATTCTTTAATAAGATTTCCGATTCTATAAAACTCATTAATGACTTTCAAAAGATCTTGAGCATATTTCCCAACATATTTGGTAGAAGTTAGCTGAAAAACCATCTGGACCCGAGCCTTATCCCCTCTAAAGTGAAAAATAACCTTTTTCAATTCTTCAATGGTGACAGTTTTGGAAAGACTCTTAAATCTCTCAACAGGTATTAGATTATTAGGAATGGAGTCTAAGAGAAAAGAGGCCGCTTGTTCATTGTAGGAGTTATTCTCAGTGAGTAGATTCTTGTAAAATTTGAGGGCTTCTTCTTTGATGTCCTCAGAATCCTTAGTAATGTTTCCATTGTCTTTAGAAACCTCAGAAATTCTGTTACAAGCTCTATGCTTGAGGGCTGTCAAATGAAAAAAATTTGTATTCATGTCTCCTGCTTTAAGCCAAAGGGCTCTAGACTTCATTCTCCAAAAGGATTCTTCATGGCTGTTTATATTATGCAGATCTGAGAAAATTGGCGATGATCCTCTAGAGACATACCTTTCACGGAAACATTGAGTTCAAGATCTTCCAACTGCTACTTAATTTATTTCTTCTTTTCAAAAATATTTCCAAAAACCTCCTTATTCCATATTCTAACCTTTTGTTTAACATTTTTCAACTTCTGCAGAAGCCTGTATTGGGCCGTCCCTGTGCCTTCCCAATACCACCACTCTTTAATTCCGTCCAGAATATCTTCATGCTCGAGCCACATTTTCTCAAATTTGAAATTGCTGTGAAAAGGTTTTGTCTAATTGAAGAAATTTAGGACAATTGGATTATGATTAGAGCCCGTTCTAGGGAGAGAAGAAAGATGAAAATTCTTATCCAAGATCCAATTAGCAAAAATAAGAGCTCTTTCTAGTTTAACCTGGATTAAGTTCTCCCCAAATCTTCTATTAGACCAGGTAAATTGATTGCCATGAAGCTCTATGTCCATAAGATTAAGAGTTGAAATGAAGCTAGCAAACTCTTCCATACTAAGAGAAAATTCAGAGCTTCCCCCAAAATTTTCTCCCAGATTTAAAGGAGTATTGAAGTCTCCCATAATCAACCAGTTCATGTTCTCAACATTATTTGAAACAAGGTTAACTCCTTCCATAAATTTCTTTTACCAGTAACAGTATTGGGTGCATAAATATTAGACAGAATCCAGCTATGATTATTCTCAAGACTTTTAAAGATTATAGCTAAATGATTCTAGGAGGAGGAGAGTACCTTACCGTTAACAATCTTGGTATCCCAGAAGATCGCTAAGCCTCCAGAAGCACCTTGAGAATCAACAACAAAGCAAAGGCAGCGTTCTCCCAGAAATATCTTTTGCAATCTTCAACTGCTTTACTTTTCATTTTAGTTTCCTGAATAAGAAGGATGTTGGGTCTGTTTGATCTTTTAATTTCCTTGAGCATTCTTTTCTTAGGCCCCCCATTGAGGCCTCTGACATTCCAAGAAATAACCTTCATTAAAAAAGTTTTGGAGATGTAGTTGCCGGATGGTTCAAAATTCTTTGTGTACCATCTACAATTTCTTTTTCAGTCTCTTTTTCTCTTGCTTCTCTCTTTGATAGTCTACCTTTTCTATATGGGACTCCAATATTTGCTAGTTCTTCTAGTAGTGGCCCTTGTGATTCTTGAGGTGGAAGCTTCCTAGCTTCCAATCTGCTTCTTTTTATCACTATAGAGTGATTCTAGAATTTCTTCCAGGCTTTTTAGTCCTCTTTTCTTACTTCTCACTATGATGAATCCATCATTATCATATCAGTATACTTTTCTTGCTAGTAGGGGTAATTTCCCCTTCCTCTTTACCTGTGACAATATCAGTCTGTTTATCCATTTTAGAAGCGAGCTCCTCCATATCAGTAAACTCTTTATCTTGGTTTAGATCTCGTGCAATGGATTCCAGAGCCTCTTTGACTTTTCCTTGTCTCATTTTGAGTTTCTCCAGAGAGCTGTTTCTATTTAATAGCTCTTGATGAGTAGTAGTTTTTTCCATCTCTTCTTCCTTAGAAGTAAGAGAAATGATAACTTTTTCATTTTCTTCATCAACCTCCATACTCAACTTTACCGGATTTGGTGTCATAGTGTTCATTGTTGAATCCACTGACATATCCCTTTTGCTTTCTTCCTCTTTTGTCGATTCCAGATCTATTTCCTGTTGAGCCTCAACCAGTTTTTCGACTGGTGAATCTTAGGTCTCCACAGTTTTCTATAAACTGGTGGCCTCTTTGCCTTAAATCCTTTTTCCATTCTTTTAGCCTGGAATGCATCTGCAAGCGTCTACCTCTAGTAACTAGATCTGTTAGAGGCTCTTTATCAGCCTTGTTTATCTGTTTCTGTCCTTGAGCCTCAGAAAGATCTGAGGGTATTTCCAGCTTTTGCATTATTTGTTCAGGGCATTTGCTGGCAAAGTGACCTAATTTATGACATTTTCTACATCTTAGTTGGAAAGCTTCATATTCTATTTGTTGTTTCCATGCTCCAAATTTGGACTGCAGAACGATGTGATCAGGTAGCTCTTGATCCATTTCAGTAGAGACACAGAACCTAGCAAATGCCAGTCTTGACCTATTTCTCATGGGTCCATCCAGCCCAATTGGTGAACCAATCGATTTGGCTACATGAAGGAGGATTTCATCATCCCATAAATGAAGGGGTAGCCCTGGGAGTCTACACCAGATGGGTATGGCATGAATGTTCTCAGCATATGGATTGAACCCAGGATACCATTTTTTTAGAAACAGTCCCATATTGCCCAGACACCAGGGACCTCCCAACAAGATAGAGTCAACATCAGTTTGGAGATTAAAACGGGCCAGAAAAAAGCCCTTTGCCATGGTGGTGATGATCAAATCCCCTTTTGGTTAATAGTGTTAATAACATACTTTGATGTCATTAAGCATCTTCATGCTTCACACCAAAGATGTCTTATTAAGGACTATTTCCTTGATATTTTATTAGATGGTGCATATATGTTTTGAAACATATCATATTGGGACAGTGAGGTGATCATGTCTAGGTGTTGTAGCTCGACCATATCATGAATAAGTTAACCCCCTTGTGAGTAATTTCCCTTAGTACCCTAGTGGGTGGCCAAAGCCTTGCAAGATAGTTGGTGATTGTACCTATGATTGATCTCTTGTGATATCTAAATTATGTGAGTGGAGAATACGGGTAATGTTATGTTTGTGGAGCCTATTTTCATGTTAGAGTGTGGTAAACCTTCTATGTGTTACACTCAGGTATTTTTACGGCGGTCCCGCTTTCGCTTGTTGGCCGAGCGGTCGAGGGGGTTCGGGGCGAAGCCCCAAGAAAATTTTCATGGGTGGTTTATTAACCCATGGGTAATGAGTAACCGTTATGGGCTATTTTTGCGTGCATGGTTTTCGGTCTTTTGCCCATTTTTTGATACCCAAGGTTTTTTTCCCATGGTTTTGATACCCACGGTTTTGTATCAAATGCAAGCGATTGTCTATTTATATCGTCTTATGCATATGATAGATGTACAAGCAAATTGTATTGCGAGATGTGTTTTGAATTGGTGTGAATTTCAGCAGAGTTAGTTGAGTATAGCTCCAAATAGATCTGGGTATTGTATTGAGAGAGCGGTGGCTTGTAATAAAATCGAGCAAGTGATTCTTGGTGGACGTAGCCCAAATTGGGTGAACCACGTTAAATACTATCTCTTTGTGTTGTGTTATTTTATTCTACAATTTTATTTGAGATTTGTAATAATTTCGCATATTAGTTTCTCATTGCGATTACGTGAGGGATTATTCGCATATTTTATCACTTATTTCCTAACAGGTCGAATTACTTGTGTATTTACCCAACAATTGAAATATGTCCTTATGAGGATTTTGTAATCCAAAAAATTAATTAGGATATCTCTCTTGTAATATACACTTAATCCTTGCATGTCTAAGAGCAATGAAATGAGTTGTCTTGTGCAAGGTCGTACTCCTTGTAGTTATAAATCCCTAAGTGTAAATTATGTGTTATTTGAATTACAATTGTTCTAAAACAATGCCCATAAGAGTCCAAATTAACCATGTAAGAGTAATGGGAAACAAGAGTAAATAAGATATTGTTTAGGAATAAAGTTATGCTTGAAGTATTCATAATTGATTTAGGAATTCTCTTGTTAAGAAAAATAAATAAATAAATACAAATTGTTCTTGGAGAAATCAAGAATTTGAGCCAACACAAACTCTTATATAACAAAAAAAGAAATTTATGACATGTAAATGTTAAATCTACTTAAACTAACTATTGAATTATAAGCAAACTGTAACAGGAAAAATAGGGTACTATGATGGAAGGATTTTTATGGGAAGAGGTATCTTGAATCTAAATCACCCTTAAATCCTAATAATTCCTTCCTTGATCTCATGATAGTTTCCCTTGTCTAGCAAAGGTAAAATTTAAACATCGAATATACGTAAGTGTTATAGGAATTACATTTGTTCCAAAATGATGTTAATACAGGACCAAAGTAACCACGTAAATGTAGTTAGTAAAAGGGTAAATAAGATTAAACTAAGAAATGACTGCTTTATGAAAAATGGTACACCATTGAACGATGTCAAAACCAACTAAAATGTCAAATGTGATCATAAAATGAATGTAATAAAGTAGAGCTCCACGAATAATACAACAACCTAATAAATTGAAAAACCAAATATGATGCATGATCACATGCTTTGTTTGCATAAATGTGGATTAAACAATGATGCTAATGAAATAATAAATGTAGCCTTGAGAATGGGATAACTTTAGTTGTATCCAAGGTCTTATGAGTTAAGGAAATTGCACTCTAGTTGGACTTGTAAAAGTTAGTAAAACCTTTGGCATAGATAGGAATATATTAAACCTAGGATCACTCAGAAGTAGAAATGTATGGTTGAAACATGTAATTAACCCATTTCTATTAGGATTAAATCCTTAAGATGATGAAACAAAAGTAGTTTGAAATGTGAAATTTGTCACTTAAATTCAAAGAAAAATCTCTATAATGGGAACACAAGTGTAATGTACCCTTCCATGCGCAATATGATTGTGAAAATATGAATTTCTAATTAGAGCAATGGATTGTGAATCAAGAATGATACAACTTAATTAGTTAACCGACACGGTTGGTTGTCACAACTTGACGATAAAAAGAGTGTATTGTTATTATTAAACAATGCTATGAAATGAACTCGGGATATTTTTATATTGATCTAGTAACCTTCCTTTTTCTTCCTGTGAATTTTCCTCCTTGTAACGAGAGTATTTTTCCAAACCAAGTAAACACAACTCTCTCAAACAAATCCTTAAGTCAAATATTAGAAGATGCATGTGTGTACATACGTTCCTAATCACAATCATGCTATATAAAGTTATTTCCACAAGAGAAACAAGTGAATTCTAAAGGAACCACTATAGGTGAAATGTTAAACCAAAAACATGTAGCCTAGTTGTAAAGGAACAAAGGGTCCCATGTTATGTGTTCTTCAAACAATTATAGTCAACTAATAAAAATAGGATTGTAATAAATATTTCACCACAAACAATGATGTGTTTTGGGAAATGCCTGTAAGTGTATATTGTCGTGGGTCGTTGTTGTACTTTTTCATTTTTGGAAATGTGGATTTGATGTGCATCCCCTGTTTCATGTTATTTATGTGGGTCCATGGTTACGCAAACATCTCATGTGTTACACATTATCTGCTACGCCCTTAACCTATTGCTTGTATTAGGATATGTGTAGCCGACTTGTGGTTTACCATATCATTATTATATCATTTATACTTTCTCATGCTTAATAGGTCAGCCTTGGTGATGGCCATAGCATATGAATATTATATATAGGGGATTGTAGGTAGTATTTCATTATCATTTGAGCATTTGAGTCTTATTATATGGTTTGTAGGTTGCCCCCTCGAAGTGGTGAAGCTATTCTAATTGCATATTGGGATCATTATTATGAAATATTGTGTATTTTATGTTCTATTTTTGCTCATAATCTGAATTATACAAGTAGTTTCATTACAAGTGGTATCGAGCTATGATTCTGCATTGCCAAAATTAGGGCAAAACCCCTAATTGTTTTTCCACCATATATTCTAACCCATTACAAATTGGTGGGATATATTTTTACCAGAGTTGAGAAACATTTAAATTAAGGTTCCCTGAAAATTTCAGAATTTTTGGATTTATTTTGCAAACGTTATTACAAATTTAGGGTGTTTCATAAAATCGATCCACCTGGGTGTAAATTGTGGAATATTTTCAATTTATTTATAGTTTTGTAAATCTCTCAAAAAATAGTATTAGTATATTCTCTATGTTTTTTCCTCTTTGGCTAAATTTGTATCGAAACCCTAAACCCTAAGGTTTGAAATCATGGTGGGGCCTTCCACAAGAGCAAAAAATAATCCGGTTACTCCAGGTAAAACCCCAGATAAAGATGGGGTAGTGATTGAAGAAATGAAGTCAGAAGGCGTAAATACAGATTCCTTAGCACTAGGGTTTACCTTAGTTGATCTTAAGGGGAGCCAACTTGAGTATGAGCTGTGAAATGTACAATTTGAGATGGCCTCTAAATGAGACATAGACCAAATCAATCATCGGTTGGATGATATCATGCAACATGTAAAGGGTAAACAATATGGCCCAAATATGGCCAATATCAACCAAGGAGGATCTTCAGTTCAAAATCATGGACAAAATAACCATGTTGAATCACTTTTCTAGCCCAATCAGAATCCAACTTATTCGTAACCACAGAACATGATGCCGAAAGTGGATATGCACAAATTTAATGGTAAGGATCCCCTGAATTGGATAAATCAAATGGAGAACTTCTTTGAGTTACATTTAACACAATCATGATAAAATGTGACATTGGAATCCTGTATCTTGAACCGAGACCAATTCGTTTGGTATCGATGGTTATGTGCTCAGAGGCAGAAGAATGGTCTCAGTATCACTTGGACAATTTTTATTGAGGAGTTGCAATTGCACTATAGTTCCATTGTTTCAGAGAATTACTTTAGTCAATTAGCAAAGTTATGGCAAACAGATTAGTTTAATATTATGTGCATCAATTCGGAACCTATCCTTAAGGGTGGAGAATATTCCAGAAGAGAATCTGAATGACATGTTTCTTGGGGTCTTAAGGAAAAAATCGAGCATGAGGTACGTATGTTTAATCCACTCAAGCTTTCGATTGTATTATCATGGCATGTTGAGCAAAGGAAAATTTTCTTTGTAGTAGGAGGGTGCCTTTCATTAACACCAGAGACCGTAATATCTCTTCCCCTTTATTTCTAGGCCAATTAGTGACTCCTCAATAAATGGAAGAAAAGAGAGAAAAATGATTATGTTTTAATAATTGTGATAGAAAATATGGACCGAGACACAAATGTGCTTGAGAAGAAGTTGTTATATATTGTGGATGTAGTGAGGATGATGAGGAAGCTGAAATTATAGGAGAGGTGAGGAACCCAGTAGAAGATGAAGTAGAGGATCACCAACCTATAATTTATTTCCATGCATTTTTAGATATTAGTACTCCTCAAACACTCAAGGTTATTGGCTATCTCAAAAAATATAAGGTGACAATGTTGATTGACTCAGGGAGTACTCATAACTTCATAAATAGTAAGTTAGTTGCCCGCCTCAATTGTTTTATTTACCCAGCTCCAGAAATGCAAGTTATGATTGTGGATGGTGGGATAGTCAAGTGCACAGGAAAGTGCCATAGTATCAAGATTTCCATGGGAGACTACATGTTAGACTCACCTATGTTTGCTATTTCTATGGGAGGGGCAGATATTGTTTTGGGTGTCCAATGGCTCACAACCTTAGGTACTATAGAGATGAATTTCTAAGAATTGTTCATGCAATTTCATTCAGATGGAAGGAAAATACAATTGAATGGGATGGTAGCTAAGTATCCACAGATTATTAGCTCTCATCAGATGCAGAAGGTTCTCTAGAAAAGGAGTAGATGGATTTATAGCAAAGTTATTTTCCATAGAAGTATAAAATATAGAGTCTTCAATGCCACCCGATCTTCAGAAGATTGTTGATGCTCACTCATTTGTTTTTGATGCAATTCCAAAGGGACTACCACCAGTTAGGTATCATGATCATGCCATTCAGTTGATTCTAGGGATCCCAACACCTAACATTAGACCATACGAGATACCCATATTCCCGAGAAAAGTGAGATCAAGAAAATGGTTCATGAAATGTTGAAGCTAGGTATCATCGAGGCATAACCAGAGTGCATATTATTCACCGGTGGTCATGGTATGTAAGAAGGATGAAACATGGAGGATTTTCCATATTACCAAGAAATCAATAAGTACACCATCAAAGATAAGTTTCTATTCCAGTAATTGATGATTTACTTGATGAATTACATGGTGTTATTTATTTCACAAAATTAGATATTCATTCGGGGTACCATCAAATTAGAATAAAATAGGAAGATGTTCATAAAATGGCTTTTAGGAATCATGAGGGTCCATTATGATTTTTTGGTAATGCCTTTTGGTCTTAAAAATGTTCCCTCAACCTTTCAAAGCTTGATGAACACTATTTTTAGGCCATTTTAAAGGAAATTTGTATTAGTTTTCTTTGATGACATATTGATTTGAGTAAGACATGGGAATAACACTTAACAACATGTAAATAAAGTGTTGGAATTTTTGAGAAACATACTCTCTATGCAAATCCATCCAAATGTTATTTTGGTTTACAAGAGGTAGAGTACTTGGGTCGCATTGTATCCCATAAGGCGTAAAAGTTGATCCTCAAAAGATCAAAGCTATGGTGGAATGGCCAAGGCCCAAAACTCTCAAAAATCTTCATGGGTTTCTAGGACTAACAGGGTACTACAAAATATTTGTGCAGGGATATGGTAGAATAATAACCCCACTCACTTTGCATTGCTAAAGAAGGATGCCTTCCATTGGAGGGCGTAGCCACTAAATCCTTTGAACAATCAAGGAAGCCATGTGTAGCACCTTGGTTTTGGCTACTCCCAACTTATCAAAAATTTCATTGTTGAATGTGACACTTTAGGATAAGGATTGGGAGCAGTTCTAATGTAGGAAGGAAGACCAATTGCATTTGAGAGTCACCAATTCAAAGGAAAATATCTTCTCAAACACATCACATGAGAAAGAAATGATGGCTATTCTTCATGCGGTCAAGCAATAAAGACCCTATCTCATGGGTAGACACTTCAAGGTAAAAACTGATCATGATAGTCTCAAATAATTTTTGGAGAAAAGGATATCATCGAGGAAGAACAAAATTGGGTAACAAAAATGTTGGGTTATGTTTTTGAAATCATATACAAAAATGGTAAAGAAAATGTAGTAGCTGATGCATTTTCCAAAAGGGATACATCCATTGCGATGCCTTACTATGTGAAATGTCCATGTTAACGGCCGATTGGGTAGATGAAGCAAGATTGGAATGGGATCAAGACAAGGATACACAATCTCTAATACAGAATATCAAGAAAGGATCTATGACATCTAAATTTTTTTGAGTGGTAAGGTAATTCCCTATGGTATAAGGACATGTTATACTTGAGTAAAGATTCTGAGTTGAAGCATAAGATTCTTGCAGAGCTACATGCCTCACATGTTGGAGGACACTGGGTTTTGAAGACATCATAGAAAAAAAGATAATTATTTTGGGAAGGACTCAAGGGGGATGTACAAAATTTTGTATCGGAGTGTTTCTGTGTGCCAATAGAACAAAGGGGAAACAATTAAGACACCGGGTTTGTTGCAACCCTTACCAGTTCCTAGCTAGTGATGGGAGGAGGTCTCCATGGATTTCATCACCGATTTCCTTGTTCAAAGTGTAAGAATGTTATTTTCATGATTATGGATAGGTTTAAAAATATGCCCATTTTTGTGCCCTATCACATCCATTTTGCAACTTGATAAAATTGCAACTATTTTTTTGGAGAGAGTTAAAGCCCTGCATGGAACCCCAAAGATAATTGTAAGTGATCGTGATCCTATTTTCACAAGTAATTTTTTGATGGAATTATTTTCATGTTTGGGTACTCAGCTAGCTCACAATTCATCTTATCATCCTCAAACTGATGGGAAAACATAAGTGGTCAACAAATTCTTAGAGGGGTATCTACGTTGTTTTGTATCAGATAAGTAGGAAAGGTGGATTAAATTGCTACTACTTGCAGAATGGTGGTATAGCACATCTTTTCATACCTCTTCTCAAATGACCCCATTTTTAGCATTATATGGTTACCATCCACCTTCTATCACTTCCTCCTTGAGGGTGTAAACTAAGGTAATAGATGTTCAAGAACACATTCAACATCAACAACAGGTTTTGGCTAGTTTGAAGGAGAATTTAGCATTATCACAAAACATGATGAAACAATAAGTAGATCAACACCGTAGTGAAAGAAATTTTGAATTTGGTGATTGGGTTTTTATACATCTATAGCCTTACAAACATATGTCCCTAAAGAAATATAAAAAGGAAAACAAACTTGCTCCTAAGTATTATGGCCCTTATCGGGTTCTATAGAAAATTGGCGAGTGTTGCTTATAAACTAGAGTTGCCTCCATCTTCACACATACACCTAGTATTCCATGTTTCATGCTGAAGAAGTTATTGGAAAAAATTTGAATCCCAAACAGAGTTACTTGAGAACATGATGAGGAAGGAAGAATCATTTTGGAGCTAGAGAAGATTCTGCAAATACATACTAAGATCTTTGAGAACCGAGAGACATTAAGAAATATCTGATCAAGTGGAAGAATCTGAGCATAGAAGATGCAACCTGAGAGGATGAAGGTTTTCTACATCAACATCCAAGATTATTCAACGTTGAGGAAAATGTTGGTTTGAAGGGGAAGGGCATGCTACGCCCTTAACCTATTGCTTGTATTAGGATATATGTAGCCAACTTGTGGCTTACAATATCATTTTATTATATCATTTATACATTCTGATGCTTAATAGGTCAACCTTGGTGATGGCCATAACATATGAATAGTATATGTAGGGGATTTTAGGTATTATTTCATTATCATTTGAGCATGTGAGTCTTATTATATGGTTTGGAGGTTGCCCCCTCGAAGTGGCGAAGCTATTCTAATTGCATATTGTAGTGTCAATTTCCTTTGACACCTTTTTTATACTAATCATGATACTGCTGATTATATTATGGACTTGATTATGGACCTTATTATAGTATGATGTTAGATGTTAGAGCATGGATTATTGTTGACTTGATTCAGTTATGATGCATGATGATTATTAGAGGCACTTTGGATATTGATGTTGATATATTGTTTGACATGGTTATACTATGGATGTTGTTCGGACATGTGATATTTAGATATTATGAGTAGACCTAGAAATGGAAATTATTTGATGATGATATAGTGGTTGAGTAAAATTGTAAATGATCTTGTTGGTTGCTTGGATGTTGTTGTGATCCATATATCTAGATGATTTTGGAAATTTTAATTATATTATTTTGGATGTTCTGATATGGCCACGAGGCCGAAGGAGGTATTTGTGTTTTGCAGGTTAAAATATCACAACAAACATCGGGGGATTGGAGACCAACCACATTGGAATTCTAGATGAATTCAACAAGGTCACCATGGCAACTAGTGTGTGTTTGTGTGTGTTAGGGATTCCCATGGGGGATCACCTTTAAATGTGACCAAGGGGTTATGTGTTTTTATTTATTTGACCCTTTTGTTTAAATGTTGCATGTGTTTATTTTGTGATGCATTTTCCCTTTTCTTTATTTATTAAATGTTGTATTAATATTGTGGGTAAGCATGTTGTTAATATTAATTAAATAAAAGAGGTCATAAGAAAGTAATTAATAGAGTTGTTGGCCTTGATTTAAAGTGTTGTAAGAGATGTGTAAGTTAACTTTTGAGTGTGAAACACTCCACCTTCTTGGAAATTTGAAATTTTCCTTGGAGGATGATTTTGGAGGCTTGTGGGACAAGTTAAACTTGTCCCATACCTCTTAAATTTAATTACCAACCATACCTATGGTTGGAGAGTTGAGATTAGAATTTTATAATGCTTTTTGAGAAGGTAATTTGTAGGTTTTAATTGCACTTTTCTTACATGATTTAATTTCAGTCCTTTGGGGTGTGGGTTGGATTTGAGTGTGTAAGTAAACTATCATTTTATTCACCCACCTATTTATTATGCATTGGAGAATGAAGTTGACTTTTTGGGTTGGGGTTGAGGATGTGTGATGTGGCATCCTACATGGATCCACCTCATCCTCTTCCCTTCCCTCTTCTATAAAATTTGAATTGCTTTCCTTGTTTTGGGTTGCTTCACTTTGGAGAATTCATTCTGGGGTGAATTATTTTGTTGTTTTGGAGCTCTTGCTTTGAAGAAGTTTTTGGAAGATTGTTGCATGTTTGTGCTTGGCTGATTTGGATTGCTTACATTGGGATAAAGCTTGTTGTTTTGGAACTTGGAACAACTCCATCATGGAGAGGTAGGAGCTTGGCTCTTGAAATGCTCTTCTTTTATGAATGTATATGTTAATGTATGAATGTTTTGGCATGTTTGTGGGCTATTGGGTAGATGGCCTAGGAATGGTGTAGGAGAAGACTATGGGGTTTATTTTGTGGGAGGCACAAGTGTGTTTTGGGGAGGTATAAGGGTGGAGGGAGTTGGGATTTTGGTTCCATGTTACAAAGAAATAGCTTGCATTTCTTTACTCGTTATGGGGTTCCATAAGAGGTTGGGGAGGCATAAGGAAATGTGAGGAATAAGGGGTACTTTGGGGAGGCATAAGGAATGTCAGGGATTTGATATACTATATTTTGGCGGGTTGTAATTTAGGTGGTGATACCCATTTCCCCTTTTGGGAGGCATAAGAAGCATCCCCATAGTTTCTTGCTCCTTTGGCTTGCTTGAGGAAGCCTTAGTATTGTTTTTCATGCTTTAATGTAGTTGTAAACTACATTCTGTTCTGGACTATGTTTTTATTGTGAAAGTGATGCTTGTGTGTTTGTGGAAGCCTATTGTTTCCATGAGTTAGATCACATCTTTTATTGCATTGTGGTTGGGATTCGGTAGTTAATGAATAAGGATGGCTTCTCCTCTTCATTGGATGTCTTGGTTGGGTGGAGAGCGTTTCCTTTCCCCTACTCTTGTTGTGATCACAATTTGGAAGAATGAGAAATACGCATGTTGCTATTCTAGAGCTGAGAAAAAGATAGTTTGACAGTCCCTTGTGAAATGAAATCTTATTGTATCCCTTTCCCACTTTAAAGTGGATGATCTATATATTCATTGTAATGGAAAGATACTTTGTATTGACAATGAAAGTTGAAATTCGAAATGTAAAAGAGTTATACTTTGTATTCTATTGTTGGAAAGAATGTGAAAGAATGATACGTATTTTGTATGTTGTATTTTGAAATCAAATGGAAAGGAAGTTGTAAGAGTTTCATTTGAATTAATGGAAGTGTTTTCCTTGTTCATATGATATTATTTCCATTGGAAATCTATGTTTAACATGCACTATGAAATCCCTATTTGGAAAGTGGAAAAGTGAAACACGTGAGGAGAAAATGTATTATTCTGCCTTGTATATAATATATGATTTTGAAAAGAATAAAAGTTACATTCTTTTCTTTATCATTTTATTGAAGGAATGAAACCTTTTGAAACTAGCATGAAATAAATTCATTTAAAGGCAAGTAAAATGAGAACCATAGAGCTAATTTTGTTGTTTCCATTTTTGCTTCACGTTAAACTCTGTAACTTTTACCATAAATGAACAGACCAAACCTGCAATCAAGAAATAATAATGAAACATTAAAATTGAACATGCTAGGATATAAATGAGTTCAATTAGACAAAAACACTTAAAGGAAATCTTTCAAAACCTGGCAAAACCGAGTTCAAAGCTTTCACAGTCATTTTGTTGTCAAAATTGTAAAATTTCAAATTAGAACTCAATCAAATAGATCTACCTCACAAAATTATCCTAAATCCACCTAAGAACAATTATCCATGTCTATTTGACATGTTGAGAAAGGAAGAAGATCAAATTGAACAAATCTCATAAGTTAAAATTTACCATTTTGCACTATATAAAACTCTTGAAATTGACCTCTAAAATTTATCAAAATAAAAAATTAATGATTCTTGAGTAAAGAGGACATCGAGATATTTCCAGAAATTCCTCGTTTTCCCAAAACTGAGCCCTCTATCAAAATTTATGGCCTTCTAAAGTTTCTCTTCACTTGGCGTCAAAAAAAAAAAAAAAATTGGGAAAAATTTCCTTAGCGGGCCCACGGGCCCGAATTTTTCCCTTAGAGCTTTGAAAAAAATTTGGAATTTTTTTCCAAATTTTCCCTCTTGCTACGATGGTCCGTAGCTAATCATAGGCTGCCACGTGGCACCATGAGGTGTCAGTAGAGGGGTGGATCCTTTTTTTTCACTTAGTGCTTCCAAAATTTTGGGAAAATTTTCCAAATTTTCTCCCTGCTGCCCTGCTTGCTCCGCGTTGGCTTAGTGTATGCCACGTGTCCATCGCGGACTCATGAGAGTGTGAGTGCAAAGGTGGCTTTCTGCCCCTTGGGAAATTTTCCTCCCCATGGCCCACCAACCCGCCCTTGGGGAAAACTTTCTCCCCTAGGCCCACAGACCCGCTCTTGGGGAAAATTTTCACCTCAAGGCCCGCCGACCCATAACTTGAGAAATATGAGGAGTTAGGAGGACTTCTTTACATAAATGGAAAGGTGAGGAAATTTCCTATCCATTGGGAATGATTTAGGAAAATTTTCAATGCATCAAATTTGAGAAAATCAAGATGAAACTTTAAATCATGTTAGAGAGTGGGTATGGTGAGGAATTACCCTCTGACCCTAATTGAACTTTCTAACCCTAAAATTTTGGGACCTTGTGACCTCTAATAATTGTTAATTAAAGAAAATAATATTCTAGTGGATTAGAATTGATCTAGAACTTGTTAGTGACAACGGTTGTCTTGTAACCTGGTTGTAGACTCTTTTAAACAAAACAAATTATTCCATAATTTTTCCTAACTAATCCTAGGTTGTTCTTGGGTCTCAAGTGGGTTGTTTTAGCTGGCATCACACATATTGAGATCATTATTCTAAAATATTGTGTATTTTGTGTTCTATTGTTGCTCATAATCTGAATTATACAAGTAATTTCATTACATTATCCTAAGTGATCCTATGTGATGTTATGTATCAAGGAATGTAATAATTTTTTTATCCTATTATTATGTGTGTTGTATTTGTGTGTGTAAAATGTGGGCATTACATAAGTATTTATAACTAATAGATTTGTTAAGTTATCTAACAATATTGTGTTAGATATATTATTAATTGAAATCATTGCACATATGTGAAAAAATGAATGTGTTGGAGGGCCACATATTTTTGCTATATGCCAAGGAAAACAAATCATTATCAGTGTGTCTACGTAAAATGTATGAAAAAAGCAAGTGGTATTTTAAGGATAACTCCATTACTACATTCCAACAATATATGTAGGTTTTATACTCGACATACACTCCTTCAACGAGTAATTCCTCTATCTTTGTTCAAATTAGTTTTGGTAACAAATTGTCATAGGGCTCAATTATCAAAGATTTTTCACACATTCCCTATTTTCTTGCAATTTCTCTTGAATTTACTTAACCTTAAAATTGAAAATGGGGCTACAAAGTTCTACATGGAAAAAATGGCATGGTTTGGTTTCAATCTTGGAACCAATTAGAATCTCTTCATTTTTATTTTGGCCCCTATAAGCTCAAATTGCATTCCCATGAATAATGGACTCTCAATCTAAAAATTTCACTCACCAAACATGTATGACCAACCACTATAGGTACTCAATTATCGTTTCACTTACTTGAGCTTAAAATTAAAAAGGGCACTACAAAGTGCTCCAAGAAGAAAGCATTGTGGTTGGGTTTCAAACATGAAACCTAGTGGATTTCCACCATTTTTTAGTTTGGCCCATGTAAGCGCAAATTGCACTCATGTGAATAATGTGAAAGAGATAAAGTCGAAGGAAAATAGTGGATATTATTTGGATGTTACAATTTGAGTTGTGTAAAATGCGGTACTTGTATGTTTTTAATTTTCACCTTTTTATTTCTCACTTTGCGGTGATGCCTTCATCTTATCCAAGAAATCAAATGCCTTCCAATTGAAAACTTTTACACCATAAAATAAAAAATAAAAATAAAAATCTTGACTAGTAGATAAAATGTACCCATTGCTTATATGACTCACCATTGGATGGGCTCAATTATCAATGATTATTTGTGCATTACTTTTTTCCCGCAATTACTTGAGCTTAAATTTGAGGAGCTCAATTAATGATTATTATTATATTGCGAGCGAGATCAAGATAATAAAGTTGAGCACAAGTAGTAGATATTAGTTGTGAAATAGGTGTGGGACATGCATAGTTTTAATTCCCACCTTTTTATTTCCAACATTCCATTCATATCTTCATGTTATCTAAAAAGTTCAATTCAAACCAACTCGATAACTTTGACACAAAAAAATCCATTTTTGTCGATTATTATGCTACCGTTGTTAGACAACCCTTACCACATGTTGAGAGTGGTTTTACATCCTACAAATCAAAGTATAGGTAGTGCCAATGGATGAAGGACATGGGACTCATTTCTTCCTAGCTACGAACAAGAAACAATCTAGAATTTGGTCTGAGTTTGCAAATTAAAATATGCAAAATAGTAAACTTTGCTATATTATTCATACAGAAACTTACATATTTATAAGAGTTATACAAGCTCCTATTTTCATGGAGTATCAACAACTCATCCTCCAAAATAGGTTGGTTGATTCAACTATTCAATCATTGACCCATTCATGTACAAACTATATCTATATTATTATTACAACAATAATATATTAACTAATATACATATGTAAAAAAATGCTTACCATACTAACATTTTACATCCACTTTTACATTTAACCATATGGTAAATATGAATACTATATGTTAGGCACTAAACCAAAGTTTTCTAAAATTCCCCCTTTAGTGCTAACATGGGGAAAACATCCATACTACACTACACCTAATTTCGTGATCATGTGATTTTCCTTTGGATTATCACAAACCAAAAGTTGGTTTTCCATCGGTTAACCAAAAACCAAGAGTGAGGTGGTTTTCAGTGGTTGACCACAAACCACAAAGGGGTGAAGGTTTTCAAATGGTTTACCTACAACCATATCGTGATGTGCCAAAGTGCATTCTTCGACCCTCATCATAGTTGCTCTTCCGGAGATAACATTTTGGAATCCATGATAGTGCAAAACATATCATCCAACTCATAAAAATTGAAACATTGTGTTATTTCCCTCATAATGTGAAGTCTCCATAACACATTATTCTGAAAACACCACACAGAAATCAAATGAAATCAACACACACTCACACACATGTCACCAAATTAGTATGCACAACCTCTTAAGTGGTGAGTGACAAGAGGGCACCAATTGTATTCCATCCTCCATGTATCCTCCACTGTGGTAAATGACTGCTTAGTACAAGAAGTATTCAGACGCGTATCCACATTCCTCTGGTTCAGGTTCTTCTTCTCCTGATGATTCTTCATCTACTGTTATATTGGCTTCATTGCCAATTTTTCCACTTAGCACATCTCGAGCACGAGCTTTGTAGAACGAAGAAGTATGCCCCTTCTTCTTGTAGTAGTAGCATTCAACTTCTCCTTCATTTTTGGAAAAGTTCTTATGCTTCTTTCTACTGTATAGAGATTTTTCTTCATTTGTGTCTTCTTTGGTTCTCTTTTCTTCAGCTAGAAGAGATGATATCATATCTTCCAATGAGTTGGAAGGTATCATCCAAGAGTGAAAACAACATTACTATATTTGGTTGGAAAACTATTCAACAAAATAAATTTTGCATCCTCATCTTCTACTGAAGATTTGACTTTTACAAGTTGTCTTAGAAGAGATCTCAAATCATTGATGTGACTAGACATTGTAACTCCATCACTCATTTTGAGTTTGAACAACTAGAGTTTTAGAGAAAACTTTGCATTGACTACTTTGGATCCAAACAATTTATTCAGAGTATCCCACATTTCCTTTGATGTTTTCTCAAGATCAACATAATGTAACTTAGTATCTGAGAGAGCAAGGCCAATAATGGCTTTGGCTTTATCATCCCTCATTTCCCATTCTGCCAATTTGGTCGGATTTGTAGGTGCTGGTTCTTTTCCATCTACTATCCTCCATAAATTTTTGTTGATCAAGTGCATCTTGATCTTCACTTTCCAAGTGTGAAAATTAAGCCCATTTTTTTTTCTAGTTGATGTGAATCCTTGAGATGTTGAAATACCTCCAAAAACACACATAAACACCTTTGCAAATAAAACCAGGAGTTTCACAATAGCTTACTTCTCATTCTGGAATTCACACTGATCTATTACATCATTACAATTCTCCTTTTATTTCAAGACTACTCTAAAACCCTAAAATGCCAAAAACCCTAAAATGCCAAAAAACCCTAAAATGCAAAACAACTCGGATTGACCCCAAAATTTGCATGCCAAATATGCATTCATAAATTAGGGCTCACGCGAAATTTGGACTTATTCTGACAAGCACAACAAAAGTTATTAAAGTTCTAAGACCTAGAGAAAAGCAGAAAAAACATTCGGAGCCAATTTTAGACCACTAGATGACGGAATCCGAGCCCGAAAACGTGCCAAAATGAGCACAACCTTGCAGGCAAAGTTGTCCCCAGCATAGTACTAATGTATATCTACCACCCTGTAAAATTTCAAGACGATCCAACGGTCGGATCAAAAGTTATGGCCTCTGCAAGTTATGCTCCCGCATCATTCTCCCCTGGTTGAAAAGAATTCAGCTCCTACAAATTCTGTTGACGGAACTCATCTAATTTTGCACTATCAATTTTCCTCAACTCCCACTCAGGAATCCAAGTGTTTTCTTCTTCTTTGTAAACCTTCCCATTGTACCAAATATCTGTTGTAGCTCCCATGTCTAGTAGTGATTGTCTTTTGGTCCAAGACACGCATTACCCTCTCCTTTTTCTCCTTCGGCATCTGTTTCTTCCAGTTTATTTCTTCCTCCTCTGCAACATTTTCATCATGACCTGGAAACTTATATAAATCAGAAACATTAAAAACTGGTGAGATAGCAAAGTTTTCAGGTAACTCCACCTTGTAGGCATTATCACTCATTTTCTTCAGAATCCTACATGGCCCAATCTTCTTATACTTGAGTTTATTATATGTTCCCTTTGGAAACCTCTCTTTTCTAAGATGAACCATCACCATATCTCCTTCTTCAAATACACTTACTCTCCTCTTTGGCATCTGTAATTTGTTTTATATTGTGCATTACTCACTTTTAACTTTTCCCTCACTTCATCTTGTAGCTGTAGAATGTGTTCTGCAAATGCTTCTGCATCATCACTAGTTTCATCTTCACCTGGTAGAACAATTAGATCAAGGACCCCCTTCGGATTCCTACCATATACAATCTGGAAAGGAGACCTCCCTGTTGACCTGTTTATCGAGCTATTATATGCAAACTCAGCTTGAGGTAAAGCTAAGTCCCATTGTTTTGGCTTTTCTCCAACTATACAACGTAGGAGATTTCCCAAGCTTCTATTCACTACTTCAGTCTGCCCATCAGTCTGGGGGTGATATGCACTACTGAACTGTAGTTGTGTCCCCAATTTCTTCCACAGAGTCCTCCAAAAGTGACTCAAAAACTTCGTGTCCCGATCTGAAGTGATCGTTTTTGGAATTCCATGCAATCGAACCACTTCTGAAAAAAACAAATCTACAATTCTGGAAGCATCATTAGTTTTTTTACAAGAAATAAAATGTGCCATCTTAGAGAATCTATCAACCACAACAAAGATAGAATCATTCCCTCAGCTGTGTGTTAGGAAGCCCTAACACAAAATCCATACTCAGATCAACCCATGGCCCTGTAGGGATAGGCAATGGCATATACAACCCAGTATTCTGTGCATGACCCTTAGCCATTTGACACACTCTACATCTTGCTACAACCCTACTGATGTCCCTCTTTACCTTTGGCCAATAATACTTTTCTACGACAAGAGAAATTGTCTTACTTATACCAAAGTGTCCAGCCAACCCTCCACTATGCAATTCTCTTATAATATTTTCTCTCATTGAACCAGCAGGGATGCACAATTGTTTCCCCCTAAACAAATAACCATCTGTATCAAATAATCAAAAGAATCACTACCTACTGTAGGCTCCTTAAGCTTTCTGACAACATCACCAAAATTAGGATCACCTTCATACAATTCCTTAACTGCCTCAAACCCTAGGACTTTATTTTCCATTGTTGTCAAAAGGGCTACACGCCTACTCAAGGCATCAACAACTTGATTATGCTTACCAGACTTATGCTTTAAAACAAAAGTATATTCTTGCAAAAATGAAACCCATTTTGCATGCCTACTATTTAGTTTCTTCTGTGTGTTTACATACCTCAAGGCTTCATGGTCAGTGAAGAGTACAAATTCCTTTGCTACCAAGTAATGTCTCCAGTTCCTTAATGCCTGAACAATAGCATAAAATTCCACATCATAAGTAGAATATTTCCTCCTGACTTCATTTAGCTTTTCACTGAAGAATGCCACTGGTCGTCCTTCTTGACTCAACATAGCTCCAATCCCAACATGTGAGGCATCACAGTCAACCTCAAAGACCTTGCTAAAATCTGGCAATACCAAAACAGGTGCTTCTGACACTTTCTTCTTCAACAATTCAAAACTATCTGTTGTTGCTGCCTTGGTCCATACAAACTCCCTCCCTTTTGTACACTCTGTTATGGGTACAACAATGCTACTGAAATTCTGATGAACTTCCTATAAAAAGTTTGCCAATCCATGAAAACTACGAACCTCTGTCACATTCCTTGGAATAGGCCATTCCAAAATTGCCTTTACTTTTTCCTCATCCATCCTCACTCCATCCCCGATATGAAAAATCCCAAAAAAACAAGACTCTTCTGAAGGAATCTACACTTCTTTAAGTTTGCATATAGACTCTCTTTACGTAACAAGTCTAGCACCAATTTCAGATGTAACAAGTGTTCTTCCATTGTCTTACTGAATATCAAAATATCATCAAAATAGACAACAACAAACTTACCATTGTATTCTCGGAGTACTCTGTTCATCAACCTCATGAATGTACTGGGTGCATTAGATAGCCCAAATGGCATCACCATCCACTCGTATAATCCATCTTTTGTTTTAAAAGCAGTTTTCCATTCATCCCCTTCACGGATTCGGATCTGGTAGTAACCACTCCGTAGGTCAATCTTGCTAAAATATCGGGCTCCCGCTAGCACATCCATCATATCATCCAATCATGGAATTGGAAACCGATACTTAATCGTGATCTTGTTTATGGCTCTATTGTCTACACACATTCTCCAGTCTCCATCTTTTTTGGGAGTCAATAATGCTGGAGTTGCACATGGACTCATGCTTTCTCTCACTAACCCTTTCTGTATTAGATCTGTCACTTGTCTGTTCAACTCTTCACTCTGTGTCGGACTCATCGATAGGCTGCTTGGTTTGGAAGGGCCGATCCCGGGATCAAATCAATATGGTGTTGAATATCTCGCTTTGGGGTAACCCATCGGTAGCTCATCGGTATGACATCTTTGTATTCTTTTAGTATCTTTTTCGCTGCAATAGGTATATTAAAGCCTTCTTTCTCCAGCTTCTTTGACATTAGTGCATAACAACATCCAACTTCTTCCATTTCTGTAACAAACTCTTTTATAGCCAACAAGCCCTCACTCTTCTCTTCTTCCTTGAAGGGTAATAAGACCACCTTTACACCATCCTTCCAAAAGGTATATGTATTTTTCCCTCCATCATGTGTAACCTTTCTATCGTATTGCCAAGGCCTACCCAGTAATATATGACATGCATCCATTGGGATAACATCACACCACACCTCATCCCTGTAGGTATTCCCAATTGAAAACTTTATAAGGCATCTTTTATCTATGGTTACTTCATTTCCTTTCTTGAACCATGATATACGATAGGGATATGGGTGCTTGTCACAGTTCAGATTCAGTTTATCAACCATTACAGTTGAAACCATATTTTCACAACTACCACCATCAATAATAATTTTACATACCTTTCCTCCAGAGGTGCATCTTGTTTGAAATATATTTGTTCGAAGCCATGAATCAGCTCCAGCAACATCACGTTCTTTCTCCTTCCTTGGGACAATCATCGTCCTCCTTATCATGAGGGTTTCACCCAAGTCTGCAGCAACCTCCATTTCTTCTTCCTCTTCAGCCTCAACCAGATTTACTCGTGGTTTTTCTCCTTGCCATCTATCTTGTGTAGGATAGTGCGGACACTCAAAAGCTCTGTGCCCCTCTTCACCACATCTGTAACATGTATATTGCCTTTGGGGGCTATTCCAGCCCCGTCCTCCATTATAACCTCTTCCCCTCTGAAATCCCCTACCTCTTTGGTAGTTACCATGGCTTTGACCAGAATCTTCATGCCCTTCTGTATTAGAGGATTCACCTTTTGTAGATTCAAATCTACCCCTACCCCTCATTGGAGATGATGATGGACCTCTCTTCACACCTCTTCTAAAATTACTCCTCTTGTTCTTTTCCTCTGCCTTTAATGCAAGTTGATAAGCATCATCTAGGCTATGGATCCGGAGCATACTCAGCTCATCTTGTATGGTGTAACTCAACCCATTTATGTACCAGTGTAGCCTTTTGTTCTTCAGACTCTCCCTGTTCCACCCTGATTGATAACTTGTAAAATTCATTAGTATACTCCTCAATGCTTTGAGATCCTTTTGTCTTAGGTTTTGGAACCTTGAAAGAGTGTCGAGCATAATCTATAGGAAGAAACTTTTCTTTCAGCTTCTTTACCATTTTATTCCAGTTTCGGATCTTGCCCTTTCCATTCCTTTTTCTTTCATTTTGTAGGTGATCCCACCAGATCAATGCATGTCCAGCTAACTTAGTGCATGCAAACTTAACCTTCTTCTCCTCTGAAAGGGTTTTCCACTCAAAGAATTTTTCCATGCGATTTAACCAGTCAATCAACTCCTCTGGTCATAACCCTCCACCATAATCAGGAACATTAATCTTGATGTCGTCATTCTTTCCCTCTAAGGCCTTGATCAATCTCTCCTCAAATGGTCTCTCATTCAAGGTTTCTTCGTCTCTCTCATTTTCTTCTTCATCTCCTCCTTCATTCATTAATGGAGTCTCTTCTTCAATATCACTATCTGGGTTTGCATCCCCATTTGCATGTCTCCTTCTAAGGCGGGTAACTTCCCCCGTGAGCTCAGCAATTTGTCTCTGTAGCTCCTGCATATGCCTATTCATCTGGGCATAACCTCCCCTCCCACGTCTAGCCATGGTTATATAAAACAGAGGTAAAAACTACACATAAAAATGTAATATGTTACCTTAATTATTTCCGCAAGATCAAAATCCTGCTCTGATACCAATTGATGTGAATCCAGCTGCAAGAGGTTGAAATACCTCCAAAAACACACATAAACACCTTTGCAAATAAAACCAGGAGTTTCACAATAGCTTACTTCTCATTCTGGAATTCACACTGATCTATTACATCATTACAATTCTCCTTTTATTTCAAGACTACTCTAAAACCCTAAAATGCCAAAAACCCTAAAATGCCAAAAAACCCTAAAATGCAAAACAACTCGGATTGACCCCAAAATTTGCGTGCCAAATATGCATTCATAAATTAGGGCTCACGCGAAATTTGGACTTATTCTGACAAGCACAACAAAAGTTATTAAAGTTCTAAGACCTAGAGAAAAGCAGAAAAAACATTCGGAGCCAATTTTAGACCACTAGATGACGGAATCCGAGCCCGAAAACGTGCCAAAATAAGTACAACCTGCATGCAAAGTTTTCCCAACATAGTACTAATGTATATCTATCACCTGTAAAATTTCAAGACGATCCAACAATCGGATCAAAAGTTATGGTCTCTGCAAGTTATGCTCCCGCATCACTAGTGGGACTTCCATTGTGAAATGGAGACAAAAAAACAGAGGTGAAAAAATTGTAACGACACTTTTGACTACACAATTATAACATATGACTCTGGATAATGGAATAGAATTTGACTACCAAACTACTTGATGAGAAATGCATAGAATTTGACAACTTGCCATAAGGGGCTCTACATGGGTCCCGAGATTGGCAGGGAAGAAATACCCGATTAGATCTTTGTGATGCATGGAGTCATGAGTAAAAGAACCGATTCACATCCAGATTGTTGGAGACAATGTTGTGCAAATGTGGCGTTATATCATGTCCAAAATTTCCATTCGCCAAATGCCAAAGAGCCGAGGTATATATCTTGGATGATCAATCAAAATTCTGAAACTGTTACCTGTGGATACACTGGTTTAACTGTAGTGTATTGTGCGCAACTCTGACAATGAAGGCTTCAAGTTACATGTTGTTCTAGATTGATATGCATGTATGGAAATTCTTGAACAGGTTTCATCATGAGTTGGACAAGTCGTCGCCTTTTTTTATGTAGATATTGTTGTATGGGAGAGAGTGAGCATGATTAAACGGTATGCAGCTTCCACAAGTGTTTAACAAAAGTGGTGGATCTAATGATAGGAATTGGCTGAGTCAATGGTGTCTAACTCGAGTAGGAGTGAATGATTCTTTGACAGTCGACCATGCCATATAGATACATGTGCGTGCAGTATATGTCTTCCCCACACGAGTACTTGTGCAATCCTTTAGTCTGTTCATCCAATCCGACTCATGTGAAGGAGAGAATAGGAGCTGCACATGTGTTCATCGCTCTTGCTAGATCTTAAATAGCTATGATACCAAATCTAGAATTTGGTCTGAGTTTGCAAATTAAAATCTGCAAAATAATAAACTTTGCTATATTATTCATATGGAAACTTACATATTTATAAGAGTTATATGAGCTCCTATTTTCATGGAGTCTCAACAACTCATCCTCCGAAATAGGTTGGTTGGTTCAACTATTCAACCACTAACCCATTCACGTACAAACTATATATATATATATATATTATTGTTACAACAATAATATATTAACTAACATACATATGTAACTAAATATTTACCATACTAACATTTTACATCCACTTTTACATTTGACCATATGGTAAATATGAATACTATATGCTAGGCACTAAACCAAAGTTTCCTAACAGGTTTGTAAGACAAGACTATTAAAATGTGGAGGTTGTTGGATTGCAAATGTGTGGAGTTCATTCCGGCCCAAGATGGCGACATCGATTCTAAGGTCATCTGGCCTAGAAGTTTTCTATTTGTGGACTCCATTTATTATACGGTTAAATTATGGAGAAGGCTCAAGACCACCCAATACCATGTTTTGACATTCCTTCATCTACTGGGGAGAAGAAACATAAGTTTTAATCAGATATGGTTATTTTCAAATTTCTTGCTTTCATGTAATTACTCAAGCTTACAATTGAAAGGGGGCAACCAGTGCTTTAAAATGTAAGCATTGTGGTTGGGTTTCAATCCAAGAACCTATTGATTTTTCTCTAGTTTCTATTTTGACTTTTTAAAGCAAAAATTGCACCCACATGAATAATGAAATCAAGATGGCGGCAATAATGTGGAGCAAAAATAGCATATATTATTTTGGTAAGAACAATATGATCCATGAAATAGGTGTAGGACATGTAGGTATTTAATTCTCGCCTCATTTGTTATAACTTTCCTTTCATTTTTTTCTAATATAAAAAATAAACACCTCCCATTTAAAATCCTTGACATCGATGGCCGTTGACAAATGACACCATCAAGACTATTGACGAGGGAACTCTAATCAAGGCCTTGATATCTAGAGAGAAACCCTAATCTCAAATGTGTATGAAATCACTATCCTAGGACACCACATCCAGTCAATATCTCTTTGTCTCCAAATTGTCCCATGAGACACATATGTGAATTCCCCTTACATTTATGTGTGTTATACCTACCCTAAAAACACAAGGCATAAAATTGCAAACAACTATTCACTTCGGCATTATTGATCAACCATTCTTTACATTCTGAGATATCTCCACAATACATTGCCTTGATGACTACACAACATGCCCATCCCCTTCAAACGATTAAAACAAATGTCATGTGGTTGTAGGAGAGTAGAGTATTGCATTGGTTCCCCATGCCACTTTCTCTAGGGTGAGCGAATTCTAATAGATCTATAGGGGAGCATACCATAGAGAGCCTTCATCGTCTCCCACTTTTCATCCACCTTTAAATCCCCGTTGTACAAATGTTTTGGTTGGTTTCCAAATCACAAGGATTATAAGATTCTATGTTCCTACTCGCCAACAAATTCAATCCTTTGCAAACAATGTCTCTAAATATCAACTTCATTTTCCACGTTTTTGGCTCCATTCTTTTCAATCACATATCAAGTACTTTCCTTTGAACAACTCTTTGAAATGGTTACTCCTCTCTAACATTACCACACATTACACCACCACCCACCATACTAATTTTTACTTCTGTTCCACTCTTGCTTCCTCCATATAGCCGATAAATCATATACTTTAATCAACACAACTCTACATCCAAGTTACCTTCCCCTTTCTACATATCATTCCTCCACAGCATCCCTTTCAATGTTCACATTACACAATGCTCGTGAGCAATTTCTAGCTCTCAAATCATATGAATTTCTTAACGCTGTAGAATTCAGAGAAGAGCGAGAGGAACTATCATTTGCTGGGTGGTTATGAATCCCTTGGTAAGTGCCGAGAATTCAAGCAAGAAAATAATAGAGTTGAGTTTTACCATGACAGATACAGCTGGGAGGAGGTGAAAGGTACAGTTGCGAAGTACCGTTCACCTAAGAAATTAAAAGTCGGGCAGTGCCCACTGCCAATATAAGATTGCGAAGTGAAGTACTTGTCAGATTCCGCGATGGATATGAGATATCCGTTCGGCCACGAAGCCCTTAACATTTGTTTACAGAGATGTTGTCGTGGCAAATAAACTTGTTAAATCAACGAAAAACCTACCCCTATTTTCACATATTTTCTCTCTTTAGACTTTAGGCGGGGATATTGTTTTAAACGCGCTTTACCTATTTGACTTTTTTATTATTTGTGTACTGACGTTGGAGAAACTATGTATTTAGTAGTTGTTTAATTGTACGATTTTAATATGTTTGTGTATTGTTTGTTTAAAATAAGTATTATTGGTGCGTTTGAGGGTAGTTGTTGTGTTTCTTTTTCTTCCTCTCCTATCATTTAATTTCTCTACTATTTATAAATGTTTGAAATTTAAATGGATTGAATATGTACTCTTGACGGTTGTAAATCATGGAAAGTTTTTCTTTACGATAGGATTTCAACTTCTACCTTTAAAGGTCATTGGAAAGAAGTGCATCTGCATGACAACTTGTTACTTGCTAAATACTTCAAACTTTCAACATCTACCCAACTTAAGAACATGTGGAAAACATGGAAAGAAAATTATAATCTTGTAGAATGGAAAGGCAATTCCCTTCTACATAGTCTTGTATTTGTCAATTCAGTGATTTATGACATATTCTCATATTGCCAATAGAAACATAGGCCTCCAATAGCTAATAATTCATTCCTTGTTAAGATGCCCACTTTAGTTTAATTGAAATTTGTGAAATACTAGAGGTGACCTAACAGAGAAAGGTTAGACCATTTCTACCGCTACATTATGCATTTATTAGATACTCATTTCGAGACCATCTTAAATGGAGTAAAGGATTAATTTAAAGTGGAAATGAAAATTAAATGAAAATTAAATGAAATTAAATGGAAACACCTTAGAGATTTGATTTAGAAATCCAAAGCTAATGCCATGGAACAAATCATTTCTTGGAAGTTCTCTTCTATAAGTTTCTTATAGGTGTCAACATATGATTCCTACTATCAATCCCATCATACGTCCAATATGCAATCTTCATGAATCTTTCATCCATATCCATTGTCCAAATATATGTTTATTAAAAGATCACAAACTATTATATACAATGAATTACACATCATATATTTGTGCATTTTTTGTTATGGAAGAAAGTAATTTTAGGATTTAATACTTCAAAATGTCATTATTGAGTCTTTCAGAAGTTGATTAATACCTACTTGTGGAAAATTAGATGTTGTAGATACCTAAATTTAGACCTACGACATTTGGAAATCAATCCACGACATTTATCTCAACTTGTAAGTCATTCGCAATTAAATGACTAATTCCTACATGCACCTTGCTCAATTAGATTTACCAATAACTAGATCACACTTATTATCCATCATTAACAAGTCAAAATATCATTCTCATATTACACAACACATCTTTGGACATCTAGCCACTACAAATGATATATAACGTTGTGCACTTCACTTGGATTTTTTTTGGAGATGATATACAAAGTCATTTTGGGTGACTTTTCCATGAGACGATGACTTCATCCTCCAACTATATAAAATTCATTGCATTTTTAATTTCACAAGTTATCCCAATCATCATAGTATCATTTGAGTGGGAAATATTTTCGTAATAATAACCTATATAAAAAAATTCACACAACTAATTTTAAACGCTTCACATCTCACATCTTTGGTGACTACCCAATAGAACACAAAAAACACGTAAATGTTAAATCAGTCTCTTAAACATATCAACAAGATCTAAGTCTACACATATCTCATGTGGCTTCCTAGGCTAATTCACAAAGCAAGATCTCACATGTATTAAATATCATTCCATAGTTTCGTAGGTCTTCTTAGGGTATCCACTATCAAATTCATTACAATATACATATTGAAAACATAAATTGAGTGGGGGACAACTGACCCAATTAGACTAAGCCCTTATCTGTCCCTAAACAAGGAAGAACGATCCCTAATCAACTACAAAACTAATATTGTAAAATTTCAACTACAAAATCCAAACCTATATGCATAGAGGAACATAGTACTAGAGGTGAGATCTAGTAAAAATAAGCAAAGGAAAAGTCCATCGATCTTAGAAAAAGTCACTCGAGTGAATTTTTTTCGCAATGTAACTTCATCCTACACTCGTAACCATACTTTAATATTTTTAGAATAACTTTATAACATCTTTCACATCCTTCCTACATACTATATAATCACTTGTCACCCCATGTCAATCAAAAATTGGTACAATCCTCTCTATCCCTAACTTTTAAAATCATTATTTAGATCACATATGTTATTTCAATTTCGTTTTAATTTGGGTATGTTTTATGATCTATATGCTTACATATGCTATTTCAATTTCCATTGTAATTTGGAGATGATTTATGATCTATATGCTTACTTCGATTTAAACCATTATCATCTTATTTCATATTTACATAATTATGTTACACTTAATTATTTTAATCCCAAATTTGAGTATTACGTTTGCATGAATGATCTAAACATCCAAAGAAAACTTGCACACATACCCTCAACTTTGGCTTTTAACGATTTTTAATGAAAATTTGACGTTACGATCTTTTTGTATTTTTTAATAAATAAGTTAAATCTGCAAGTAGTATATAAAATATGAGAAATAACAAAGAAATTCACCAGAAATTTGACAAAATATGTGATAATGGAGTTCGGTGCTTGAGGCCTACATCTCCGGGTCTAGTTGAATGGGACCGATCTATTAAAAATATTGTAAATAAACCTTTAGAATAGTTTCTACACGAATTTTATCTTCTCACCGAATTCTTTTGCCAAAAATAACACTAGTCTACTTTTACAACTTCTCCAAATTCTCTCTCGAGCTCCGTTACAAGCTTCTCAATAAAAATACACGAGTCCTCCCGTGCTTTTAAAATAACACAGCACCCCATTTTATATTAACTCTAGCCCTGGGTGGCTTGGTTGGTTTCTTGTCATTTTACCCAAAGATCGTGGTTCAATCCTCACCCATGCGTTGTGCTTTTGCCTTATTGGGAAAATATCCAACATAGAACTCGCTATAGTGGCACAGCGGTTTATTAACAAACATGTTATTGAGGTTAAATGAATTAAAGCCATTTTGCAAGCCCTACAATGTAGGTCGGTTAGCCATTCGCTGAGTTGGTCGATGCGTTGAATGGATTAAGGTGGTGGGAAAGCCCATCAAATTAGATGCTTTGATTTGTTTGTTCAATTTCGAGCTGTGTTTGAACGCAGAGTTGGTCGCTGCGTGGTATAAGGAGATGTGTTGGGAGATAATGTGGCAAACCACTTGGAGAGATAAGGGGATAAAAAAATGCGTGGCAAGTAAAGACAGGATAATGCGTGGAAAGTTCAATAATATGCATTGGAGATATGGTTCGAGGGCATTAATGTGGAGAGATAAGGAGTGTGGCTCGGTGGATAGGTCGGCCGAGTCCGGGTATCCATCGAGCCCTTTACAATGATTAAACAATAAAATCCCACATGCATGCAAAAATTACAATATAGAGAAAATGTAACCAAAAGCTCCTCAATAAAAATATGAGAAGGAGGCCAAGACACCCCTCTATAATCAGTGTGTGACTCTGGGCCGAGGGCCACCGGCTAGAAAATAGTGGGGCCTAGTTGTCCATCACCGAGTGTCTAAGACCGGCATTAAAACAAAAATTTTACTGTTTCAATCATATTGTCCATGTGTTGTATTTTCATTGGTCCACTTGGTGATCATGCACGCGTTCAACTGCGTGCATGCATACCGATTTCGCCAATTACCTAAAAATTTCAGAAAGTAACTTTTGCATACGTGCTTCGATTTTCGCAGATAAGATATCGTTGGAAAGCTCAAATTTTTTCCATGCAATGAAAATTCCCATAACTGATTCTGAGTATATCTTAGATCAATGTTTCTTCGTGAGGATCCTTTGGATCATTCCTCCCCATTGAGAAACTTTTGGACCCCAAAAGTCAACTTAATTATTAAATAGGTGAGGGTACTTCTCCTTACCTTTCTAGTTTCCATCCATTTTTCCTTGTTCGGATGCATGCCTTTGAACCCAACATGAAGATATTCAATATCACCTCTTCGCGAAGTTCTAACCTTCCTGTCCAAAATGATATCATCCTACAACTCATCGAGATACTCAGGTGCAAAATCATCAATGGAAGGCATAATGTTAGCATCATCATGATCAATAATCATAGGTGGTTCATACAATTTCAAGTTCGACATTTACAACTGAATAAATTTACATATATGGAGGTAAATCCAACCAAAAATCATTGTTACCAATTTTCTCCAATATTCAAAATGGACCATACCGAATAGGTTTCAAATTTTTACCTTCACCTGTCAACCTTTCCTTGCTGATGTGAAGCCAAACTGAATCACCAACTTGAAACTTGTGATCAATTATGTGTTTATCATGCCTTGCTTTATACTTAGCTTGAATTTTCTCCAACAATTATCTCGACATAATGATGGACCTGTTGTATATGCTACAAAAATATTTTAGCTTTGTCAGAATCACTTTAAGCATTATCAATAATATCCTGTCCAAAAGAGAAATCTAATGGAGATTTAGGAAGATAACCATAACAAGTCTCAAATGGAGACTTCAAAGTAGAAGAATGTAAGGCACGGTTATAAGCATGTTGCACATAATATAAATGTTCATCCCACAATTTAGGATGTTTACCACAATAGCCCCTAAGAAAATGTACCACTATGCGGTTCATAACCTCTGTTTGACCATCGGTCTGTGGATGGAAAGCAGTGCTTTTCTTCAATTTAGTGTCCAAATTTCCCAAGAAATCTAGAATCTCAATCTGAAATAATTGAAGTAGGAAATCCAAAATGAACCCATACAAACTGAAAGAATAAATGTGTAGTTCCTTCACCAGTTATTTGTTTAGTACACGAATCAACACACACATCTTTCTAAATCTGTCCACAACCACATATAAATAGTCGTGTTTCTTTCATGACATGGGCAAGCCTCCTACAAAATCCATGGAAATACTTTCCCATGGCCATGTAGGGACATGAAGAGGAGTGTAAAGTCCTAATTTCATGTTACTAGGCTTTCTCGTGGCACAAAGAACACATCCTTTTATATACCTAGTTACATGTTCATGCATTCTAGGCTAATAACAATACATCTGTAAATGTGTAACTATTTTACCAACACCAAAATGACCAGAAATAAGAGAAGTATGAGCTTCCCTAATCATATGCACACGCTCATTTTATGGAATAAAATTTTTACCAGAACGATATAAAAGTCCATCATGCACATGATAATCCTTTTCTCCTACTTTTTCCCACTCATTAAATTCTCATACACTTCTTTAAAATCAACATCATAAACATACTATTCCTTATAACTATCATGATCCAAAGAACTATGTTGTAAAAGAATAGATGCAACAACAACTGGAGGTCTAGATAACATGTCAACAACCTTCTTTTGTATACCTTTTTATACCTGATCATGAGATGAAACTGCTACAAAAATCCCATCCAACGGAACTTTCTAGATTACTGTTGTAGCTTTGTTTGTGTTTGCAAATACTAAAGAGGATGATGATCGGTATGTATAACTATTTCTTTTCCCATTAAGTAATGCTTCCATTTATTTACACTCTGCACCAAAGCATACAACTCTTTATCATAAGTTGGATAATTTCTTACCGCACTTGTGAAAGTTTCTGAATGGTAACACACAAGTCATTTGTTTTGCATCAAAACTTCCCCATTGCATAGTCACTAGCATCTATCTCAATCTCAAATGAATGCTGCAAATCTGGAAGTGCCAAGACCGGAGCGGTACTGATTTTCTCTTTTAGTGCATCAAAAGCCTTATGTTGTTTTCCTCCCCATTGAAAGAAATGTTTAATACTTTTCAAATCATGCAAAGGAGATGCAATAAATGAGAAGTTAGAAATGAATTTTCTCCAATACTTGTACTACACCAAGAAAAATCCTAACTTCTATCACATTATTGGGTCTATACCATTTTATAATAACCTCTACTTTTGCAGGATCTATTTTCAATTCACCATTTCCCACAACATAACCTAAGTAAATTAAAGATGTTTTTCCAAACTCACATTTTGACATCTTCAAAAATAATTTTTCTCCCCTTAATGCATCTAATACCTTATGGATGTGAATAACATGATCATCCCAAGAATTAGTGAAAATAAGAATATCATCTAAGTAGACTATAACAAAATCATTAATGAACGGTCTAAAAACATCATTCATAAGTCTCATGAATGTTTCCAGTGCATTGCACAATCCAAAAGGCATCACTAACCATTCAAATAATCCTTGTTTTGTTTTAAAAGTAGTTTTCCATACATCACCTTCATCAATTCTTACTTGGTGATAACCACTTCTTAAATCTAACTTAGTGAAGTAAATTGCATTCTTTAATTGATCCAGTAAATCATCTATTCTAGGAAGAGGGTAACAATTTTTCACTGTGATCTTGTTTAAGGAACAAAAATCAACACACATTCACCATGTGCCATCTTTATTTGGCACCAAAATAATTGGCGAACCACATGGAGATGTACTTGGATGAATAATACCTTTGGCCAAAATTTCCATCACCTATTTCTTGATTTCCTCATTTTCAACCATGGACAATCTATACATACCAATATTGGGAAGAGGTGCATCCTGTAAGCAATTGTATCTCATGTTGAACCCCTCTTTTGGGAGGTAGACCTTGTGGATCCTGAAAAACATCATCATAGTTAGAAACAATTTTTACTAATTCATTATGATGTTTAGGATCACAATCCTCAAAATCATTTTTATGATCTTTCTCTTTGGATTTGATCACCATGAGTACAAAAATCTTGCTTGAATTAAAAGTATTTTCATCTATCTTAAGTAACCAATGAAAGATTTTTTTACACAATGAGCTCAAACAATATACTCAATTCCATATTTCACAAGAAAGTATTATTTTTATTCCCTATAGAATATTTCTTTACGATCATATACATAATGAATTCCCAAAAATACTCCACAAATATCCAAGGAACAACATCCAATTCAACCTCATCAATAAAAGTTTTTGTAATGGGAAACCTGAATCTACAATTTTTAACTACATGCAGCTTTGCATCATCACAAACCCAACCCAAAGGATAAGGCTTAGGATGTGGATTAGTTTTGAGTCCTAGTTTCTTAACAACCTCCTCTGAAATCAAATTAGCTTGAGATCCACTATAAAAAAGAGTATCAATTTTTGTATGTTTTGAAATAACTCTAAGGTGGAAAAGATCATTCTGTTTCTTTTCATCATGCATAGATTTTTGATTAGAAGAAGATGCAACATTTGAAGTACTAGTGTTGGAAGAAGAGAAAGAATGATTACCTTGAAAACTCATGGCCATGATCTTGGTTTCATCCTGAATCAAACCCAAGATCATGAACCACAATATTCGTTTTCTTCTCTTTTCCTTTCTTAACCATCCATTTAGGCTTAGTTTCTGGATGTAATTTCCAACACCTAGACTCATCATGGTTCTTTTTACAATGATTGCAAAATGGTTTTTCATCTTCCTTCTTAACAATAGAATTTGTTTTTTTCTTACCCTTTCCTTTTCCTTGTTCTTTCGAACCTTTTCCTTGTCCTTCGGATTGCTTGTTATTTTGTTTAAAATAAGAAGAGGAGGAATCCTTAGTCATTTTCCCTCATGCTTCCAAATGGGTTGCTTGAACACACACTGCATCAAGATTAGTAAAACTAAAAAAAGAATCATATTCCTTAGGTAACTATGCAATCCACCAATATATTTAAGCAAGTGTTTCTTCTTTGTTTAGGGAAATTCCAAGAATTGGAGTCCTTTTCCTAAATTATTGTGTGTAGTCTTGAACACTTTGTCCCTTAGTTTGTCTTAATGTTTTCCAATCCATCATAGCTTGTTGCTTGTAACCAAGAGGATAAAATTGTTGTCTAAGATTTGAAACAAAATCAGACCAAGAAGTGATTTCATTACCTTTAGTTTCCTCCAATTATTGAATCTTACTCTCCCACCATATGAGTGTTGTGCCACCCATCCAAAGAGTTGCTAAATGAATCTTTACTTTATCATCCAAAATTTTCTGAACCCTGCAATATACTTGTATCTACTTGATCTAGTTATCCAATTTTTTGCATTAAGCTCTCCAAAGATGCATTGGCAATTCAAAATTATTATCTAATTTTAACGAAGGAAAATCATATTTTTGAGTTTCACCTTTGGGAATATCAGAACTAGATATTTCTTCTTTTTTACCTTCTCTAGTTGATTTTTCCCTTTGCCTATCTTGGTACATTTCTTCCACCATTTCCTTCATCTGTAGGAATGATTGACAAAATTCTTCTTCCTCTCAATCCGCCATTGTAGGACTTTGAGATTGTCTTATACCAATTTTGGGATCCTCTTCTACTAGCTCTCCTTCACCCTTCTTAGATCGGGACCTTGTTAACATCTAACACAACAAATTGCAATCCAAAAATCGTTAATCTGAACCAAAAACCAGCTAAAACCAACTCTGATACCAGTGATCTAAAAATCCAAAGAAAACTTGCACACATAAACTTTTGCTTTTAATGATTTTTAATGAAAATTTGATGTTATGATCTTTTTGTATTTTTTAATAAATAAATAAAATATGTAAGTAATATATAAAATCAAAGAAATAATAGAGAAATTCACCAAAATTTGACACAAGATGTGATAACGGAGTTCAATGCTTGAGGCCTACATTTCCAGGTCCAGTTGAATGGGACCAATCTATTAAAAATCTTGTAAATAAACCTTTACAATAGTTTCTACAAGAATATGATTTTCTCATTGAATTCTTATGCATAAAATAAAACTAGTCTCCTTTTACAGCTTCTCCAAATTCTCTCTCTAGCTCATGTTACAATCTTTTCAATAAAAATACACAATCTTCCGGGGTGCTTTACAAATAACACAGACCCCATTTTATATTAACTTGATCCCTTGGGTGGCTCATTGGTCGCTTATATTTTTACCCTAGAGATTAGGGTTCAATCTCGCCCATGTGTTGTGCTTTTTCCTTATTGGGAAAATATCCCACATATGTAGTGATATAGTGGTAGGAGGTTTATTAACAAACATGTGGTGAAGGTTAAGTGGCTTAGAACCATTTTGCAAGACCAAAAATGTACATTAGCTAGCCATTCACTGAGTTGGTTGATGTGTTGAATGGTTTGAGTTTGTGGTAAGCCCGTCCAAATTGTATGTTGATTTGTTTGTTCAATTTCGATGTGTGTTTGAACGTATAGTTGGTCACATTACATGGTATAAGGAGATATGTTGGGAGATAATGTCTCCAACCACTCAAAGAGATAAGGGGATAAACAAACGCGTGGAAAGTAGATAGAGGATAATGTGTGGCAAGTTCAATAATATGCATTGGAGATATGGTTCAAGTGGCTAATGTGGAGAGATAAGGAGTGTGGCTCGGTGGATAGGTAAACTATGTTAGCTAAGTCGGGCTATCCACTAAGCCCTTTACAATGATTAAAGGATAAAATCCCACATGTATGCAAAAATTACAACATATAGAAAATATAACCAAAATCTCCTTAATAGAAATATGAGAAGGATGCAATGATACCCTCCATAATCGAGTTTGTTGAACATGGCCGAGGGCCCCACCAAGCAACTAGTGGGACCCACCTATCCATCATCGAGTGTCCAAGACCAACGTTAAAATAAAAATTTTACTCTTTCACTCATATTGTCCACATGTCACATTTTCATTGGTCCACTTGGTGAGCGTGCATGCATTCAACTTGCCCATAGTCTCGATTTCACCAGGTTGCTCGAAAATTTCAAAGTGAGCCATAAATTTTTCATATGTGCTCTAATTTCTCGGAAACAAGATATTACCAAAAGCTTGAATTTCTCTCTACACAATGAAACTTCCTGTAAGTAATTATGAGAAGATATTATATCAATTTTTCTTAGTGAGGATCCTTTGGATCAACGAATGCACTTATTTTTATACATGTAACCTATGGTTTCCTTTTCCCTTTGTAGTTTTATATCTAACCCTTCATTGCTATTTTTATGCCTAAATTAATCTTCTTAGGGTATTTCCAATACCTAATTCCATTTTGTTAAAAATAAAATGATATATTCATATTTTATGTAAGAAAGATAAATCCGTAACTCCAACATGTCGTAAAGTAGCGGTGATTAGATGTTACTGCAATAAGTTATACTAAAACACCTATAGTTCCTCAACACCAAAGTAAAATGGCTAATATATCTAAGGATCATTTTCCTCTCTCGATTAAGGTTGGTCCAAATAGAACTGATGGTAAGACCGTTTATTTTTTTGGTGATCCTATGTACATTTTACAAAAAAATACAATTTTCATTGAGAAATTACGTGACCATGATGGTGACCAATATGAACCTAATCCTTGTCAAGCATCTATAATTTAATAATGAATAACTACAATTGAAATGGATGTCTTTACATGATTAATGATAGATAAACCACAACATCTTGATCACATTCTTATGATTATACAATCCTCTTAATGACCACAAAACATGCAACCCTAAAATCCAACATCTATGAAATATCCTTCTCCTTTAGGTAATACTATTTAAGTATTCAATCAACCTTCCCATAGGCATAATGTGAAAACTAAGTGGGTATCATATATGGTTCCTCATGGTTCTACATTTTCTCATTCTTTAGTTTCTACAAAAGAATCTACCCAATCATATATGCATATTTTCTCCTATTTATTTTCAAAACATTCTAGCCATGCAAGAAAAAAAAATCATCTCATTATGAAATTCATTGCATATCGACACAAACTCAATTGATTTACTCAATAACCAACTAGTACTTGAAATCCTTAACCATCCATTACATCCTTAAGAATTTTTTTACTTCATCAAATCTTTCCTTTTAAGATGGTAATACCAATCCTGAAAAATATCTTCATACATTCACTGCCTCTTCTATGGACTAATGGATTATTATTTGTTAACAAGTTATTAAATGTAGCCTTAAAGCATATGTAGTTCATTTTCTTTATACAATTCCTCTATAATATATGTAAACATTCCAAGTTCTAGCTAATATAGTCCCTAAACGTTTCTCAATCAATATTGGAAAAAATCCTTTGCACAAATCGCATAAGTCAAGAAAGAATCCCATGTACATGTGTGATATTGTTTATTGAGTTATAAGACCTAGTTTTGACATTGACAAAGAACATTGATGAAATCAAATTAATTGAAGTATTCACCACTAGTATAATTCCAAATCTTTATGAAAAGGTCATGTTTATTAATTATACATATTTTGAGGACCACTATAAAACACTTAAAGTACATGAGACCAAACTCATAGAAGATAGTATGTTGACATGCAAAAACATGTAGTCATATAATAAATTGTTTTTCGAGAAATACTCATATGCAATGGTAAGCTTACACACACTAATAAATGAAAAATAGTTGATTATTTTTCACAACCCACTCCTATAACGAATAAAAACTACATCTACACCACACTAGAACCATTTACTACAACCTCCTCACATTATCTTATAAAAACCACTTCACTATAATCTAACCCAACCGCCATCACTTGTTATCATTGATGTGACCAGGAAACAAGGACCTAGGTTTGGTGATATTTATGATTTTGGCAAACTCTATGAATCAATGATTTTTGTATGAAATAATATCCATGTGTTTTTTGAATAAAACACTAATTTTCTACAAGTTATTGAGCCACCCACCAACATAAGATTTTGTCATCCTAATTAATTAATTGATTACCTAATCATACTATAAAAATAAGGTATATGTTTTCAATTGGATTGTCACATAGTATATCCTCCATCTATTTTTATAGATACTTCACATTTGAATAATAGAACCATTACTTATGCACATAGAGATCTATAGTTATATTTCCCTTTGGGAGTGAATGGAGATAATGAATTAAATGAAACAAGTGATTGGTGAAAAATATGGAAACTTTAGAGGAAATGATGAAGGTTGAGATTTTGTAGAGGAGAATGTTAAAATTGATGACATAGATAGTGGTACGAGAGATGACACCGATTAAATTACAAAATATGAAGAAATAATTCTAAAAATATTTGAATTGGATCTAGAATCTAATCCTAGCCATAGATCTAAGGTTAATTTATAGATGATAAAAAAATATATTGTGTGTGAGCATGTCGGATATGAAGAAAAGGAGACACATTTTAAGGAAAATGAAAATAATAAAGATTTTGATGCCTCAAATATATAATTAGAGTTATATGTTAGTGATCCTTTGATTTTATATTTGTATGTGCATAGATTGAAGATATAATCTTGTATTTTTGTATAAAAGCCCTAGTTTGGATGTGGAAGATTCCTTAAATTTAGAAATCTTGGAGGGGATCATGAAAATCTATAATATTTCATGGAAGATAACGGTAATATGGATAATAAGGATTTGAGAGAAAACTAAATATTTGAGGAAGGTAAGGACTATTCCAAATCTATTGTTTCCCATTGTTTTTTTGTACTTATTGGTGAAATATTTTTTTGTGGTGAAAATTATTATATTTCAACGAAGGTCATGGGGTCAACGCCTCCTTCTTGGGTATGGGGAGGATCCCTTTATTGAATGTAAACTAACTAAAATTATGGGTGACTGTTAGGCCAAGGATCACATAGGACTACTCCACTAAACCTGTGAAAAACTACTTACATAGTGTATAAGAAAGGAATTATTTTGAAGAGAGGTAAAGGAGAGTAGGAGAAACAAGGAGAGAGGAGGTTAATGTTGTTAGTATGAACTAGAAGATTTTCAGCACTAGTAACTAGAGTAGGTCTACATTCAATTAGAATAATTCAACCATGGAATCAACATTAAGACTTAAAAATTTGAGACACAAATTTCTATGAATTCATTAATCAAAGAAAAACGTTCTTTATATGTTAGACAAGATTACCATGCTTGTCAAGTTGCAAATTAGAGAGATTATAATAATATAGGAAAGAATATAGAAGTAATCTAGCTTTATTTCTTGCAAGAATAGTGATACAAATCCCAACAACTAATAACAATAAAATATTACCCACCATTTGGAATTGAGAAGCCATTACAATTTATAGGTTACAAAAATGTCTCCTCCTCTCCTCCAATATGACCTTTCATCTCACCACAACTTGTGATTTTTCACATTCCCTAGGAATGAAGTTAAGTCATTTTCTTATTTTGGAAAAGGGAATTTTACAATAAAAAATTAAATCACTTAAATGAATAGTGAAAATACATTCCCAATGAAGAAATGGAATGTTAGAGAGAGGGAGGGGGAGACAGAAGAAGAGGTAGAAGTGAAAATATGGAGATGGTAAAGATTTTGTTGATGAAGAAAATAATTTGATGGATCTTGAGTGAATGCTCCATAAACGAATTTTCCTACCTTTGACCTCTTTTTGAGTTATAACAATGTGATTATAAATTCCTCCTCCGATGAGATGCAAAAAACACTCCAAGGAATTGAATGAGTGAAGGAATTTTTGAAGTCTAGTTGTTTTGGTAACTTATTCTAGGTCGGATCAATACTCCATCATGGAGTATCTTGGGTTGGGGATCACCAACTATAGTGAGAAGTCATTTTTAGAAAGTAATCACCTAGAATCCACCTTTCCTTTCAAATCGAATATTATGTGATAGGAGCTAATAGGAAAAATTATAACACTGTAAAAATAATGTATTAGGTGATGAAGAGGAAGAGATTCATATTCAAAAAACCTCCGATCTTCCACCAAGATCATGAAAATCCTTGATAAGTTTCCTCAATACAAAGGGGAACCTGAGTCAGTAATTCATAAATACCTCCTTGACTTTGTATATGAGCAATATGACAATAGGGTGGATAGTGGGAAGGCTACTATGGTAGGCTCATATGAAAACACCTCTAGGTTCGATACCACTAATCTAATCCTCTAACTCGTAGATAAGACGAGTCAACAAAAACCGCAACCACAACCCAATTCCTTCAAGTGCAAGCCAATATGGTCCAAATGGTTAACTGTCCTAATTCGGGCTCTAGGGGTGAAATTCACCCGCCCTTTCCTGATGGACCTAATGTGGAACCTATTGTAAAACTTCCCATTCAAAACAAGGTCTTGCAGGCCTTCCAACAAAAGCCTCTATCACCCTACATTGCTAGCATGGATATTGGAGGCATTTCCCCTTCTATTTCTTATGATGGATCAACTGATCCTACTTTACACATTAAGGCCTTTGATAACCTTTATAAAGAATGGATCAAAGTTAATTCTTATGCTACCACTAAACTCTTAGCTAAGACTCTTACTAGAGATTCCTTGGAATGGTATCACACTTTACCCCCTAGAATCTCTAGTGACATCCTTAGTTAATGAATTCCAATATCATGATTTACCTAAGAATAACATTAATGATTTCATTAATTGTAAACAAAATGAGAATGAATCAAATCAATCCTTCATAAAACATTGGAAGACCTTATCTAACAAGGCAAAACATAATATGTCAAATGATAGTTTATTTCAACTCTCCTTTGTGCCCTAGAACCTTGTCTTCAATACAAGGTTAATTCCTTTTGTATTAATTCCTTTGATGAAGATTTTGAAAAAAACCAAATGACAAGACTACCTCATGAGGGAATTTGAGAAGGATCCTCCTAAGACTCAAACAATTAAACAAATACACATCCTTCATACATCAAAGAAACAAGAGTGCCATAGACGATGGGGTCTTAGATACCCTTCTACTTATGACTTCTACAAATAGGAGTGTCTTTAATATCGATTAAAAACTAATAATAGTAAAAACAATTTTTCTTAATATCAACCATTAACCAGGATGAGTTGCGAAAGCGTATGCATAAACCATTTAGTCAGATCCTTGATCCTTTTTGACCTATCCCACAATGGCATGATGAAAACAAGTTCTATTGGTGACATGCCAATTGGGGCCATTCTCATGAGAATTGTCATTCCCTTTGCATGGATGCCATCACTTTATTTTTAGGCCCTCAATTTGACCATGAATCCATCACCAGAGAGTGTTTTACTTAAGTAGTTAAGGATCGGGATGCTCAAAGGAGAAAATATCATCATAATGCCATTAATCAAGATAATGAAGAACTCAAGGTTTTCTCTAACCCTATGCCTAGCCATAGTTCAGGTGAAATCTCTAAAAAACCAGAAAATGCCACAACAAACATTGTTGATCATGAATATACCCTTGATAACACACGGTGGCTATAAATTATGTGAGGCGTGTGATAGAAAATAGAGATCCAAAATACCCTCCATAAGTTCATCTTAGAACTCACAGAGTCATTTAACCTTGCGTATTCCAGAATCATACTCCTAAATTTATAATCCCATCTTCCACAGGACATCATCAAACCCCGTGACAAAACTATCATATGGTGAAGGCATCTGAAACTATTTCTCCAACCGCATATGCCTTTTCCCAAGTAAATGACATTGATCCTAAAGAAACAACAATTTTTGAAGTGTCTCTAATCATTCCTCCCCCTTCTTGACATATTCCCAAGGATATTAAACACTCTGCGCCTGCTTCCCAGACTAGCCATGATGAGTGAGATCCTTTTAAAGAATTGTCTTAAATTGTTCACTTGATTCCCTTTTTAGAACTCAAGTGAACGTCACCTCACCATCATGAGCATATTATGATTGCACTATTTTATATGAATGAACCTTTCCCTCCTACCTTGGGGCATTATTCTATGATGCATGGTTCAAAGGAAAGTATCTATTGTCGGTATGAGGAACTATCCATTTGTATGGATCATACCATTGATGTTCAAACTTGCATTTGTTTTCCCATAGATACCATGATTCTAGATGATATTTTTCTTCAGAAGATGATCCTCCACTCTTAATTTCTATACAAATTGGTCAAAACAAAATCAAGCATGCCCCTAATTATAAAGGTGTCGGTACTTGTGTGGCATCTTTAGACTTCATCTAATCCCTTAGATACTCAAGAGATAATGTCAAAACCATGCGGACAACTTGTTAGGGCTATGACCGTTAGAAAATTCCTCCCATGGGTTACATTTGAATTCCTATCACCATCCATCCTAGGACTATACGTCCGAAGGTAATGGTATTCAAATTCCCCTATCCTACAATATCCTTCTTGATCGACCTTGGACCCACCATATGCATGTAGTTTCCTCTTCAAAGATACCAATGTGTCAAGTTTACACATCAAGGGGAAATCTATAAAATCCAAGGTGACCCAAATCCCTTGATTTATAATACTCTAAAAAAATGGAACTTATAAATTCCCAATCCTTTAATAACTATCTCCCATTCCATTCCATGAATATCAGTTCTTAACTATCAAGTCAAGTCTCTTTGTGGCAATTTGGGTAATCAAGAATTGGTCAGGCATATACCTCCTAATCTCTTGGATTATGAAAATGACAAGCAAGATGAGATTACTGTTAGGATTAACAATTATGAGCTACCAAACCTTGTCATCTCAGAACTTCCTCCTAACTTGCAACCTTTGATGTAGCCTACAATTTACCAAGAATAACCCAGTTGCACTAGTACATCAGTCAACCTAGACTAAGTGCTCATCTGAAGTGTGCAAAGGTACCATGCCCCTCCTTATAGTTTCTTGTGTAGGATGTGAACATGATGAAAAATTTAATGCATTCAGATCCATAAAAGTATAAACTTCCCACAGAGCAAGTTCCAGATATAGATCTAAAAGAATAATGAATTAAGCAAAAGATATAACAAATTCAACCTTGTAAGAACTATTTTTAGTCATTTTAACACCATTATTCATCCAACACACTCCATTATATCAAAATAAAATAAACACATAAGCTTCTTATAATAAGTAGTATCATAAGTTCATGTGTGCATCAAATCAGCAAAGATAACTCCATAATATCTTGTACACGTACTTGCTTAATCTACACAAATTACTACATGTTTATAAGGGTGGCGACTTTCCCTTCACCACTTACATAATTCCCAAAATAGGCCACATGATGAAAATATCCATACGCCTTTGCAATAATAAACACACATGCAAGTGCGCTAATAATAGATCTCTTCTAGATAATCGACGGTGATAATCCTATTATTAACTTGAATTCATGCAAAGTGCTTAGTAGATGCTCTTCGAAAAATAGCATTTACGTTCCGTGCAAGTTTCCATCTAGTTTTGTGCCCACACGCTATCTCCAAAATATACCATAACCATGAAAATGGCTAAGTCCAAATTCATTTTGTCTTTCGTGCGCGCTTCCTTCCCTATCCTTACGTACCTTCAAATCTACCTTGCTACCGTGTGTGAATCTTCTGTGCACCTTCTCCTTAGTTTCATACTTCATCTTCTCAACATTACCCCACACTAAACTGCATTTCCACCCCAACAATGGTTTCCTTTTGATATCTAAAGAATAAAGAATGGGAATGGAAGGAAATTAAATAATTACTATACAAAGAATGAAATTTTACCCTGCAATATCCTCTGTTTCAACTGGAATAATTAACTCGGATATTCTTCTTTGATTTTAGCCTCTAAGGTTTTCCAATCATTTAGCATGGCTTCTATCTTTTCTGGAATATCTAATGCAATAGAATCTAACTCATCTTGTGCAATCTCTTCCTTCTCATTTTATAATACTAGAATAATGTTGGAAATTACAATCACCCTTACTGTAAGATCCATCTGTTGCGCTATAATCTTCCTAATTTCATCCAACCTTTCCTTATGGGGTTCTTGGGATGCTGTAAGGGCCTCGTGATTTTTCTTGACTAGTGCTAATCTCTGTACATGCCACAAAGTCTCATATTTCATCACCTTCAGGACTTCATTTTCTTCTACCATCATCATGATTCTGATTACTACTTTTGGAGCTACAATAATATTCAAATCCTAGTCTACCTTCTTCGATCTTCCTACAAGGTTTGGAGTAATTCCTCATATGATAAAATTTTTCTAACCACTAAAGCCCTTGCTCTCTTTACTTCATGCTCAAGGTTTTTGGTGCTGGCATCGAATTAGTCCATCCTCAAGCACCAAATTAATTAATGTGTGCACATAATGCATAGCCGAAGGAAACTTCTCAGGTACCTTTGACTCTAGGTGCGGTCTTGCTTTTAGGACATAATCTCCAATTTCTTCTGCCATACTTTTGAAGGCCTTATTCTTCTTCTGCTCCAGGTCCTTCTCTCCTTTTAGATGCACTATTTCAGCATCTTTGGCCTTGTTTTCTTCTTGTAGCGCTCTAATAGTGGCAACCTTATCGACGTTCCTCTATGCCACTTTTGTAGATACCTTAACCAAGGCATTACTCACCTACTCATCAGACATAACAATGGGTTTGATAGTTATGTGCCTATTATGTGGTTCATTTTCATTCTTCTTGACACACAAGACTCTTCACATACATAAAAATCAGGTTCGTCCATGTGATTTTGCTTGGACCAGACAATTGTTTCCTTGTTTGCATCATTGCCATGTTTGGGTATATCAACTCCCATCCATACAACTCCTTGAGGCCCATTGTATTCTGGAATCAGGTGTGAAAAATTTTACATGTGTCCTCATCATAGCCCATATGTAGAACATTATATTATCCACTTTTTCACTTCGTTCTTGGCCCCTTAGGTATCTGAGTGCCAAAGTTTGGAGCTAGATCTTCAATGGTCTGAGTGGTATCATTTTCTGGTTCTCCTACCTCTTTATCCTTTATATCTTCATCCCTAGGTTCTTCCACTTCTTTTGGTTGTACAGGGGATATGGGCACGCTCTTTATAGACTCCTCTTCCTCCTCATTTAGCTTTAATCGGTATAGAAAATCATACTTACCAAAATATGAGAGCTCATATAAGCTGATAAACTCCTACTTGTTTAAACAATTTTTTTCCAAAGCATCATCATACACTTTGGCATATCCTCCGTCATGCACTTGTTGGTCTTTGTACTCAACAACACATCTAATTCTTTCTTATTATTAGAAGTGCGATGGTTGTAATCACTCACCTTGTAGCTATGGATGTGGGAATCCAAATCTTGCCCAATTATCACACCTTCTGGGTATTGCATCTCTAAGAAATTACTCTTAGGAGAAATTTCAACTTCTGTTTCTACTTTCTTCTTTCCTTTGGCTCCGTGATAGGTGCTTTCTTTGGTGCCATCTAAAAATCTCAACTTTATATCCTCTATAGTGAGCAAGTCAAAACCCTAGCTTGAATCTACATGCCCTAGTTTGAAACCACATGCCCTAGCTCTTTCTCAACGCATCTACTTCACTCAAACCCTTCACCAATGGGGATGTAAGCTTCTTCTACACACAAATCCACTCTCCACGTCTGGTTTCACTGCTTGTTTGCACCTCAATACTATTCTCTCGGCTCGATCACACTTAGCTCGTTCAAATTCTTGTGATCATAACAAGTAAAAATGAACTCACATCACGTCCTTATATAGATTTTCAAAAAGTTAGTGCATTTATTGCTCCTCCACCTACCAACAATCCTCTCATTAATTGACCATTTTCACACTTTCCGCGTGGTACATCTTCATGCCCAAGCTATAACCTTCTAGCATGCCTTCCTACCCTCTAGCCATGGACTTATCTTCAACCACTTCTATGTGCCCGAATACCTTGCCATTGTGCCTTCCCTTGGTAGTCTCATGGCATCCGCTACCTCGTGGTATCTTTGTTCCTTAGTTTATCTCCATCTATGGTCATTGTTGAGAAGCAACCTCCTTTTCAACAATGCCCCAAACTTAAATAGCACATGTAGTAGTCTGTTCCTTTATGTGTACACATCTCGTTAATATCCACCCCATATAAATGGTATGTGTAGTCCTCTGCGCATAAAAATTATTCAAATGGTAATTATCTTCTAGCGAGTAAACACGCTTATTACAAAATACACCAATTAAAATGAAAAAGCATAATGACAAAGAAGGAAATACATTAAGGGAATACATAAATGAAAACCTAATCTAAATGGCAACATTACCTTATTACAAATACCAAGAAGACTTATTTATAGTAGGGCTTCAGCCTACTCCCATTATCAAGTAACCAGTAACCGTATTCTATCAAGCACCTCCAACTAGAAAGTTCCAGTTTCAAGTATGTGAGTGATAACATATGGTCCCAACCAATGTACTTCAAGTTTTCTTAGATGGTAGAGAAAATTAGAGTCATAAAGAAACACCATCTCATTCAATCTCAAAAAAATTTCTTTGATGTGCTGTCATGCCATGCTTTCTACCTGGCATTTTCTTGCTTCTGACTCCATCATGCTATTGCTCATCACTCATCCAACTTGATCAACTTTTCAATTCATTCTTCTAATGCTTTCTCATCACCTGCGGACCTAAGCAAAGCATGCACAATACGTAAAGAAGGTAACATGAATTCCATAGGAAGAACTTCTTCCACACCAAACACTAACTAAAATGGTGTAGCCTTATTCAACCACTTGTATGTTGTTCTATACACCCAAAGCATGAAAAAACTTTATCATCCCAATATTTCCTTCCAACATCACAAATTTTTGTCAATGTCTAGCTCAAAATTTTGTTGAAAGCTTCAGTAGTTCCTTTTTCCGAGGATGGTAGGGTGTATTCTTATGGTGTGCAATCATGAACTCATCCAATAGAATTTTGATTGTCTCATTTAGAAAGTGTGTGCACCTATCACTGGTCAAACTAAATGGGCATCCATACCTTGTAAGAACATTTTACCATAAGAAATTGGCTACCGTAGCTATTGTATAATCCTTGGTAGGTGCTACTTTTCCCACATTATAATATAATATGTGGAAGTGATGATGTAGCGTGATCCATTCTACTCGCATCTAGTGAAATAGGACCCAAAAAATCTATAGCCCATTTCTTAAATGGTTATGCACTAGGAATTGGTCATAAAGGCATTTCATCTCTTTGCCCTGGTTTGCTAAGGTGTTGAAAGTGATCACAAGCCTTACAATATGCCTTACAATCCTTATACAGGGTCTCCCACCACAATCCAACGAGTAGAATTTTACCGCAAAGTGGAATCACCTACATAGTTCCCACTTGCAATACCACCATGAATCTCTTCTATGATATCTATGTGCTCATGATCCAAAGCACATCGACACAAAGAATTCATCTCGGCCTAACTTGTATAGGTCAACATTGATCAACATAAAAGGTGCTATGTGAATTGCAAGTTGTTTCTTCTCTAAAGTCCGTTAGTCCTTCTACGCACCACACATGTGTGTAAAAAAGAAACAATATCCTCCAAGTCTGAAGGTGTGCGATGTAACCTGTATAACTACACATATGGCATTGTATCTTCAATTTTTGCATGTCTTCCCCTGATAGTATCCTTGATAAATGGTCTGGGCCAGAATTACTTTTCCCTAGTTTTACCACAATTGTAAAATCAAATTCTTGGAATAAAAGCACCCATCGACATATGTGCCCCTGTAATACGAGCTTATTTACCAAGTATTTCAATGCCATGTGATCAGTATAAAATACAAATGGTGTTGCTCATGAGTAATGTCTAAATTTATGTAGTACATAAATCATTGAAAAGGATTTGCACTCGTATTTATATAATTCTACTATGCAAGGATCAAATTTCTACTATAAAAACATATAGGTTAATCAATAATACCTTCTCCATGTTGAGCTAACACCATGCCAATGGCTGTGGCAGAGGCGTCTACATGTACATGAAACAGCTTGGTCCCATGAGGGAATGCACATAATAGGTGCTATAGTAAGTCTCTCCTTTAGTTCTTCAAATGAATGTTGCTACGTTTCTCCCCAATAAAATGCTCCTTTTCCTTTTAGTAACTCCTCTAATGGTGCAGTAACCTTAGCATATCCTTTGATAAATTTTCTATAATATCCGGTCGATCAAAAAGCTCGCGACGTCACTTTTTGATGGTAGGTTATTTAAGGCCGATAATAATTACAACCTTAGCTAGATTTACCAACAAACCTACCGATAATATTCCCTAACAGAGTGCCAAAAGGTGTAGTAAACAAACACTTTTTGATGTTCAAAGATATGCTTAATGTTTACATATTTCAAACATTAAGCAAAAATTGTCACAATGATCCTTAACAAGCCTATACACCATCCAATCATCCAAGTAAACTTGCAAGAAAAGATGAATAAAATCCTGGAATGCTTGAAAAACTATTTGTGAAAATATAACAAGCACATTTTTTAGACCAAAGGGCATCACAATATATGCAAAAATTCCCCACTTAGTGGTGAAAGTTATTTTTTATTGATCCTTTAGTGCAATCCGGACCTGATGATACCCAAAGAATCCATTTGTAAAAGAATAGATCTCACACCCTGTAACACCTTCTAATATCTCCTCTATGAAAGGTGTAGGAAAATGATCAGTCAAACATGCAACATCCATCTCCCTATAATCCTCACAGATCCTAATCCAACCATATTTATTTATACTAATCACCATTGGGCTAACCCATTCTAATTCATCTAGGGGATTAATGATGCCAGAGTTCAACATTTTGTCAATTTCTTCCTTGACTTTGATGCGCAAGTTGGGGTTCATCCTATAGGGTCTCTTCCTGACCGGGCACACACCTTCCTTAAGATTTATCTTCATTTCTCCTAATTATGCATGCACTCCTTTCAATTCATAGTATCCCATAGGAAATAAATCTCAAAAATCATAGAGAAACTCTACTATTTTTGCTACCTCATATTAAGACCAATAATCTCTAATTATTTCCTCTTTAGGTTCAACATCCGTACCAATATTCACTTTCTTAGTCCTCATAGGTTCATAATAGGTGCATGTGTTGTTATATGCACTGTCCAAGATCTCGCACGCACCTATTGAATGATATATATCTAGTTCTTCTACTTATTCATCATCCACTATGTAGACCATCTTCCCTTTTTCTTTCTCAAAGCAAGCACACTTAATTAGTGTGGCATCTATCTTTGTTCCTTCGAGAAAAACACGTTCTCGAGTCATTTCCATTAGATAACTCCTGAAGGAGTTCTTTTCCTTTCCATTGTCTCCCATATTTAACCTTCCTTATAACCCTTAATGCCTCTTCTACTGGAGGTTTAATAGAGAAGTAGTCAAAATTTTGGACCATACCTATAATCAAATCCTGCCAATTTCTAGTTTCTCTATGTAGCTTTGCATATACATACCAAGTGCGTGCACAACCTTGTAAAGTAGAATAAAGTTTGTGCACCCATAGCGAAGGTGGTAAAGCTTTGTGACCCTCGATCAGAGCCTCTCACATTGTTGAATGTGGTGCTGAACAATTTGATTACCATGATATGTGTAGATTTGAGTTGGTGCATTACTCCTGGAAAACCGAGTTGTAAGAGCAATCCTAACTTCATTCCATTCTACAAGATTATCCCTGTGAACCACCCACCAGCGTGTTGATGTCCCGCAGGGTATATGCTAACATATTTCTCCTCTCAACTTGGTCACCCAAAGTATTCCTTCATGGCATGCAGGAATTCCATAGGGTCCCCTTCCCCAGTGTACTAAGGTTAAGAGATGTTACCTATTCTCCTAACATAATGAGGTTTTTTTTTCCATGTAAATGTGCTCCTTACTTTGCACCCTACGAACTCATAAGTACCATGAGACCAATTATCGCAAGCAATACTCGTAGTATCACTAATAGATCTGTGCATATTCCTACTGAAGTATTCCTTCTTTAGATGGTTCGAGTACTTCTAGGTCCCGAATGGCATGTACATAAATCCTATTTAGATCTTCCTCACTCAAAATATCAACATAGGGTGCAAATTTTCCATCTTTTAAAGGGATAATAAATCTTTCCTCCTTATTCTCAAAACTGATATATCCCTTGTTGAACCAAATATCAACATTATTTATGTAACACCAAGGGCATCTAAGCAGAGTTGAGAAACTGTCTTCTTCTACAAGTGCTAAAACCTTAAAATCCCAAAGTGAACTTGGCCCTTGTATAGTAATGGATGCATTGTTTAAAAATATGATAGGAGTGTCCTTAGTTTGATTAGCCATAAATAATACATTAGAAGATGGTTGCAATGTAGGTCTCCCCATTTGTACCCATGCATCTAAAGTAAGCACATTTACTTCCATGTCTATGTTAATCAATATATTACTCAAGAGCCATCTGTCAATAACAACATTGAGTGATTTCCTTTCCATAGTTTAAGCTATGGGGGTGGAAGATATTTGCATGCGGGATATGACACCAATTCTTAGTAATAGCATGCTAAGTGTTTCCTTTACCCAACTACCTAGTAATGGAATAATATTCTCTTGATGCAACATTCTCGCATACATGCTTCAAGTCATCAATATCTGACTAGACCTTCTCTACCTCCTTCTTTAGTTCCATATTCTGTGATTTCTCATTTAAACATTGTATTTCACCCTAAATATTTTCTGAGACCTCTATGGTGTCTTGATAAACCTCCTTCTGATGGGTAAGATCTGGGTACTAGACATGTAAAACCTCCTCTTTAGTGATATTAGGCTTATGTGGAAATGCCTCTCTAGTCTGCGCAACTTCAAAGTGTGGGTAGTGATCTTTACAGGAAATACCTTAGGTTTCGGTTCCAACTTTGGAATCTACTGATTTTCCACAATGCGTTATATCCTAACCATGCATGTGCCTTTGTTATCCTATTTATGTTTCTTGCTAAGATGCTCATATAGATATGGGAATTCCTCATAGCTATGAGTCTTCCCAGAAAAAAACATGTAACATTTTGACAACATTCATTCTGTAGTGATCGGGTGACACACATGTAAAGCATGTTCCACACAAGAATTCACCTCATCCACCACCATGTCCTCGACCTCTGAATCCACCATGGTATCCTCAACCTATGCCACGCCCTCTATCTTAACACCCCTCATTCCGATCATACTGCGCTTGATTGTGATTTTGAGCCTTGTGCTCACCTTTATCCTTAAAGTTATCTAATACTCTCGTCTTTCGCACACCAATATCTATAACATCATGGATCTAATCAATCAACCTATAGTATTTGGTATCGTGAGTCATGGAAAGAAAAATATTATAATAACATGGTACATTCTTCCTTATTGCATGTTGTAATAATGGGCAATGGTTGACATCATGGTTCAGGTGACATATCTCACAGTCTAGCAATAATGAACATATTGTTCTATGGGGAAAAATTTCTTTAGTTTTCCCCTCCACTTCACATTTTGTATGCCAAATCCTAGTGCGTGTCTCATGTACTAAATTTTTGATAGTTTCTCAAACTCGCTTTACCATAGATGCAATCTGCTCCTCCAAGAATGGGTTGACTCCAGTGTCTATAGTCTTAACTTCCTCAGCATGCAAAGTAGCTTCAAGGGCTTCACGTGGATCAATGTATGTCTTATGTGACAAATCCCTCCTATAAGGTGTGATCATACCTCCAATGAACCATTATGCATGTTGTCTTGTATGAATATCATAAGAAAGCTTATATAAAAGTGTTTTGAAATGAGAATCATACTCGTGAACACTTTCAGTAATACCTTGTTTAATATCCTTGAGCATGCTTATACTCTTTTGCTCAAATTTAGGGATATAGAACTCTTTAAGGATTGTATATTTGAACGCGTTGCATAATCTACGCAAGTTTGATCAGGGTCAAAATTCTTATACCAAGTGTGTGTACGTCCCTATAATGTAGTTACAAATTTACTTTCCTTGCAATCGAAAAGCGTGATCCCTTTTGCATGCCATAGTATTTCACACATGTGCATGTGCTCAACAACATCTTCTATGCCCCTATACTCTGGAAGACAAAGAGAAATCTCCATGTAAATATTTTGGGGTTGGTTCAAACCATACCCACACGATCTAGAACCCCTTGTGTTGGCTCTTCCTCCAGAACCACCAGATTCATGAGAAAAAGATCCATGTACACCCCATGATCCTTCACCCATAGCTAGAAGTGTACTAGAAGATGTGCTTCCCTATGTCCCAATAGTAGTATCTTGTACTAAACTCCTACAAAGTATACGTGGTAGTACTACTCCAAGAAGTGAACCCCAAATTATACGCACTTAAATTATGTGTAGATGATGCATCGAAAAGGTACATCCAAACAAAAATGAAGATGTTTTCCCTACCATTGATGTACTTGCTACATGACTTACTCCTGCTTCCCTCTCGCCTAAATTAGCTTGGCTTGACTATTGGATGTACTAAGTAATAGAAAACCAAGTGCAAGGGATAGGTTGCTAGGTAGATTCAGATGCATGCCTGCAGCCCAGGTCATCTATGTTGGCATGCTTCTATGTGAGGATCGAAGAGGGTTCCCTTTCATGATTTATGAAATTGGGGAGTTCGATGCCCTGGATCCATGCCTTACGCATGAGCTCTAAATCCTTCATGGTCCATCTCTCTCCTCAACGCCATCCACTCTATAATGTCATGATGCTTCTCTATCTTCCTCTCATGCACCTCATTATACTTAAGCCACCTCTCTTCTCTTTGCTGCTAGGTCCACCATCTTTCACCAAACCTACTCCTCCACCCACACGTGGTGGGGTTTATTTAGCCATTGGTTTGATCTCGAGTTTAGGGTCACCATCAATATTTTGATCGCGGTGGAATGCCTTACAAGTAAGCCCCCTTGGATAGCATAAAAATGGAATTCTACTACCTCTAGGAAAGAATAAGTTTAAATTGAGTACTCTAGAATATAGTTGTTCGTAACACCACGGAACCAAGTATCCAAAATGTATGTGCAAATTAGATCAGCATCATAAAGGGCATGAAATTATTCCTACATCTAGACAAGTATGAGATACCTCCAATTCCTTTTAGACACATAAGAAACTAATCACTTGTATAGTTCTACCCTAAAAATAGTAAATAAGCTCTCATACAAACTGTCATATAGATTCTGTTCCACCCACATGTGTGAATCAAATTCAGATCTAGTGTTGAACCTCTCTACGTACTCTTCTTCTAAATATTTTCATCACTCCTCAACACTTGCTAGGGTTAACTAGCATGTCTTCATCATGAACCATCTTGAAAAAAACTGAAAAAGAGGTCCCGACAATAGAACCAATGATGCAACCTAGAATTTACAAAGAATAACATAGGCATGTTGGCACATCACTTAGCCTAGATTGAGCGATCACCTGAAGCGTGTAAAGGTACCAGGCCCCTCCTTAGAGTTGCTTGTGTAATATGTGAACATGATGAAAAGTTAATGCATTTAGATCCATAAACAATATAAACTTTCCACAAAGTAGGTTCTAGATCTAGATCTAAAAGAATAATGAATTAAGTAATAGATATAATGAATTCAACCTTGTAAGAACTAGTTTTAGTCATGTTAACACCATTATTTATCCAACACACTCCATTATATTAAAATAAAATAAACACATAAGCTTCTTACAATAAGTAGTATCATAAGTTCATGCGCATCAGATCTAGCAACATAACTCCACAATAGCTCATACACAGTACTCTCTTAATCTACGTAGATTACTACATATTTATAAGGGCGGGGTATTTCCCTTCAACGCTTACATTATTCCCAAAATAGGCCGCCTGCTGAAAATAGCCATGTGCCTTTACAATAATAGACACACATGCAAGTGTGCTAATAATAGATCTCTTCTAGTTAACTGGTAGTGGTAATCCTATTATTAACTCAAACTCATGCAAAGCGCTTAGTAGACACTCTTCCAAAAATAGCATTTTTGTTCCGTGCAAGTTTCCATTTGGTTGTGTGCCTCGCACACTATCTCCAAAATAGCCCATAATCATGAAAATGGCTAACTCCAAATTCAGTTTATCTTTCACGCATGCTTACTTCCTATCCTTGCGCATCTTCAAATATTCCATGCTAACCCATGCAAATATTCTTTGTGCCTTCTCCTTAGTGTCATACTTCATCTACTTAGCAACCTTACAAGAAGGATCCATCTTTTCCACAACCATTTCACGTACACCTCAACCTACACTTGAACAAAAGGTAAAACTAGAAAACACAGTAGATTCTTGGATGATAGACACCCCTACCCATGACTATGAGCATGGTTACACTTTGGACGATCCCCATTTGGAAAGTTATGCCCAAATTTGGGATAGAGGTTTGAATTTACCAAAGTACCCTCCAAAGAATAATTGCTTGCAATGTGAATGTCATTATTATACAAGGAGACTCTTCACATTCGGTTGAGCCTCCTCCTAGTAGAATGATTCTTGAGCCTTAGAAATCTCAACTAGCCTCACCCCCTCCCCATTACTCCACCATTAAACCACATAACATTCCTCCTCATATAAAATAAGAGGAGTGTATATCTTTCTTTGACTAAAAATTCAATGGCCTCATGTATGAAAACATTCCAAATGTATTGAAATCATCCATGCCGACCCATACTAGCTATTTACATCCTTCCCTACCTTTTACCCTTATAGATCATTAACCTTCTATGGTAGATCTATATTGCACATGGAATGAGGCTCCGAGGTATGATGTATCGATTATAGAGCCCATTGAAAACACATGAAAAATATCGAAGCTAAGTCTAGATGAGATCAAGCTTAAAGGCCACATGACCTTCTACCTCAACTCCATTATATTGTTCACACCATGGCTACTACTCACATACTCAAGTAGAATATTAGGTTATATGTGGACGGCGCCTAGTTTGTGAGTCCTCTTCACATGGAAAAAAGCATAGAGTTAACTCCTTTCACGAGTTACCCACCTTCCCCTAGACCATCTAGACCACAACATACCTATGGGCCTCCACCTTGCCCCAAACATCTCCCCTCTCTTAATGACATTCGACATGTCATTCTCGCTTTATTGGAAGACCAAATAGATGAAAATTTTCTTACCACACAATCGAAGTCCATCGACAAGTAGCCATTACACAACATACTATTGAGGATCTCATGAGTCATGTGCAAGTCACATTCGAACCAAGTTTACGATATCATCACATATACTATACATAGATTCACCCATCATGGCTAAGAATATCCTTCAAAAATACCTTGATTTTATTTTTAGCCTAGGCTCTCACCTTTTCTTGGGATCTTAACCCTCCTTGGGGTTTAAACACATCTTCAAAACACTCCTACTCTCTCTTAGGATCTTCATCGTGTTTTGGTTTATCATGATTTTTATTTTTTCCTTGACATATCCTAGTGTTGGAATGTCAAGGTATTGATCTGCCTATTTTGGATCTAATTTCACCTTGGCCTTTCCTAGTGAATCAAAACTATATTGTACATCCTTGCTTAGGTCCTTGACCTTGCTTGGATTTATTTTCCTTCTTACCATATTTTTATTCTAAATATCATCATCATTATTCCTAAAGTATCATGAGTATTACCACATAAATGAATGAGAAAAGAAAGGAAAATGATAGGTAAAGTGTCATCAAAACGATAAACATCACACACACAAATACACACATATATATATATATATATATATATATATATATATATATATATATATATAGAATCAAATTTTATACATAAAAAATAAAATTATGGTCCATCGATTGCACATCATGAAATATCTAGGTGGCTCAAACACCCTCACCCCCTTAGGGGGCCTCTAGATGTTTTATGCTGAGGGTGCTATGATGGATGCTCGGGATCTGTGAGATAGAGACTCCACCCTAGATCATGCATAAAAACTCTCCCGTGCTCTCACTAGATGTGCTTCAAGCCTCGTAGACCTCTCTATAATGCTCCCGACATCTAAAATACATGCGACCTTCTCCCGAACTAACGAACCCTATGTCGCAATAATCCCCTGTAACATTACGTCTATTTTGTTAGTGTTTGTTAATGCTTGTGCATCTCTCCATCTATGTAGTGTCCTGATAGCCTCCCCAACCAACTGAAATACCCCTACTGACTCACCAGCCTATGATGTTGTGGGGTCTACCATGACTGAGGTATCCTTAACAATACTAGGTCAAGGATCTTATGGTGTGCACTCCCCTGTATCAAAGAGTGTCACTCCTTTTTGTCCTCTCTACAAAACCAAAAAATTACCAATCAATACCAATCTCATGATACAATCATCAAATATGAGGGTAAGTGCACCAAGTTGGGGGGACAATTAGTGGACATCAAATCCTGAATTTTACATTAAAAACGACAAAACATCAAATTTAGTCTTCCATGGACTTGAACCATGCCGAAAAGTAAAAACTATGTCATAAAAATGGTACCATTACGTAGGGGAGACTATTAGCTTTGTAGAAATATTGATTTTAAAGTGAATAGAATAGGATAAATATCATTTTATAATTTTTACTAATAGTAGGTCTTTAAGACACTTTTTCCCGTGAATGTTTATGTCTATGTTTAAGATTGCAAATTTTGTTTCACTAGTCAGAATGTGATAAAACTTATACCATCCCAACCATGGTGAAATTATATACATGTTCAAAAATAAATTATTTGATTTCAATATTTTTTGATGAAGTTATGGCAGCAAACGGAAAGTGCTCTATTTTCTTTATGTTTTCATACCACTTTCACGGAAAAAATCATAAAAAATAAAATATTACTCAAAAAAATACAAAATAAAATCCATCCCAAGATAGATAGTGGCATATAACTTCTCACCAAAGGAAAAAAATATATATCAATTTTTGGTCATCCAAATTGTGGGCAAACGAACTATAATCTTATCGGCGTTTTTAAAAAAAAATACCAAGTCATTGAATTTTAAGTGTTTAATATAGCTAATCTTGTCCATTTTTTACAAAAATTAGTATTTTAGAAACTAGATTCCAGATTCTACGATTCATATTAATATAATTTTGTCTAATTTTGAGTGTATGTATTGTTAATAATCCCTACAAGTTGATACTATGTTGTTATTTGCAATATGATGTCCACGGATGACCCTATATTTGTCCATCAACTTCCTGCACTTACCCATGACCACCTAAATTTCTAAATAAGATTATCACATTCATACCTGGTTCTATAGCTCTCTTGAAAATCTTGCCATCTCCATAGACTCCCAATACCTCCTCTACCTCATAAAAATGTCGTGATATCTACGACGATATTTTTTTTTCTATCTATCTCGGGGCACCAAAAGTATATCTCCTCTATGGCAGGTCGTAGGCCTATCTCATAGTTGTAGGGACATCTCTATCCCTAATGATGTCGGGTAACCACCTCTTGGGTACCACATCATTTTATCTCTCATCCATGACCCTAGCTATCTCTCCTATCCTCCTCTGGTGCTAGGATCATCTATTCATGTATCTCCCACCTTTGCATTTGTGCCAATGGGTCATCCATCAGATCCATCATCTTAGCTCTCCACAAAAATGATCTTAGGTGGGTCCCTGATCTTCCCCACCTCTTCATCGCTATCTCTCGGCCCTATCTACATATGATATGTACTATATAGGGCCACATCACTGTACTCTATCTAATGCAATCATATCATATCTTGTATGTCTTTGTTTATAAGATGGTAATGGTGGTATCATAATAAGATCGGGCCTCCAAAACTTCATGGGTACCACTTTCTTGGATGGGTTTCTACCTAATACAAGTAATGGTCTGTCACCTCCTCACACTGTCTATAAATCCTGTACATGTGGCCAACTAGGCTAGTGATCCACATTCCCAATGTAGGGATCATATATCAATTCATCTAGATGTACCTAACATAGCTTCCAATATACCTTAAGTGCTCTCACTGTCAACCCCTATACCCTTTGGGAGTAGTCTCATGGAATCTAATGTTTATACCAATGGCATATTGATAGATTTGTACATGGGAAATCTATTCATAATAGAGAGTTTTTTCTTCACTATTCTAAATTAATAAAATGCAATAATAAGAAAAAATGACCTCGAGAGGATGATAGGGTTTACCGATACACGTGACGAATGATGTTGATCTTGATGGATATTTGGATATACAAGTGAATAATTTATCCTTATTATTTTGTGAATAAAGAACCCTACAATCAAACACAACTAAACAAGAAATATTGGATTATATGGGTAGATGAGTTGCTCAACAAAGGCCCATTCTAGAAATCCAAAGGGACTTCCTTGAAGGATGTCAAATTGTTTTAAAAATTAAGTTAATTGTCAATTAAGATAAAATGATAAATAGTGACAAAGATATATAGGAAGATAGACATGAAATTAGAACTCAATATTGAAAAGAAAGTCTTGATCAACTTTGAATGTGACCTAGGCTAATATGGAGGTTATCTGGATGAATTCAAAATAATCATACCAATAGTTTGTTGTTTCTTGTCAGATCTCATGGATGAACTTGTTATCCCAAATTCATACCCTGGAAAATTTGGTCAAGATAACTCCTGCACATAAGGAAATAAATTGGGAAAATGTTTTGGATCTACGAGCTCACATTCCAGAACGAGGCAAAGGAAAAAGTCAAAGTTTGAACCCAAGTCAAAGTTAATGCGGGGATGCAGGACTTCGGAGGTAAATTGGATTTTTTGAATTTTTGTCAAAAAATGTAAAATGGAAAAAAGGAAGCCCCTGCCTCCACCGACCCCAATGGATGCCACGTCATTAGCAGATTTTCCGGGAAAAAGTTCAAAATTTGCCTGAAGCCAAATTTGTAGGAAACATAAGGAAAATGCGAAGGCCATATCTTTTGATCCAGAGCTCCATTTTTACGATCTTGGTACCAATGGAAAGATCTAGAGATTCTCTTCATCATGGAGTCTTCAATTTTTGATTTTGGTAGAGATTTGTGGGATAAATTTTCAAAACACATTTTTGGCGTGGAAAAGACAAAAAAATCCAGTTCCAACCACCAGATTTAATGAAGTATGGGTCATTTTATTTGGTTTGTGAAGTAGATACATGGAATTATGAGCTTTTGCATCGAGCCCATCAACAGAGGAAGAATTAAAACACATTTTGAAAATTGGTTGAAAGACAGATTTCGGGATTTGATTTTTCCCTCTTCTCTCTCTCTTATTCTTTCTATATATTGTAACACTTCTCATTTTGAGAAAGAGAGACATTCGGGCATAGAGAAACTCTGTCAAATTTGTTTCTCGACACCATTTTCGAGTAGTGAACCTTCTCTCGATGCCCGGAAAATGTATTTGTGTCTCCATTCAGAAATGTAATGGTCTATGCACTTTTGGAGCAATAAAAACATGTTTTGTGGCATTCTTCAACCCTTTGCATCATTTTGTTGTTTCTCTCGTGCCTCTCCCTTTCAGTCTTGGTTTTTGTGCATGTATTTCACATTTGCAGGTGTAGGATGTCATGTTTCGTGGAGTTTAATGGATGATTTACAGATCTGGGCCATGTCACTTCTGTCTAACCTCCCTCATCTCCATTTTTCTGTTTCTTCCTCCCTCAACAGAATATCTCACTCCCTTTTCTTGGTGCTATCACCTTGTTAGTGTAGGATTTCCCTCTTTATGCACTTTCTCTCTCCCTGTCTCCTTGGAATTGTTAGATTAGGACTAGATAGTCACATTTCCTTCCTTAGGAGTAGTTTAGCATTATGATTAGGAAGAAGAAGATGACTTTCTCCAGAGGACCATCTCAAGTCCACAAGTCCCACAACTTGAGAGATGGTCCCATGTTATGCAAATCACACCAAATGACCTTGCCTTAGAAAAGTAGATCCATAACTCATTTGGGGGTGTTGTGATTTCACATTAATAGTTTTGGCATGCCAGTGGGACTGATCTGAAGCACCTTACAACTTCACTTCATCAGGTTTGATGTTCTCTTGGTGAATCTTTCAGCCTTTGGAGCCACTTTCAAGCACATCCGCGATTCCATCTAGTCAAAACCCAATTCTCTAAGTTCTTTGACCTTTTCCATCCATTTCTTCCTCCATCTCTTTCATTTTCCCCCATTCCATGAGGTTGTGTAATGATGACTTCATTCCCTTCATGGAACTCACACTTATAAAGCAATACAGTCCACCTCCAATGTATTTCCCAACTCCTCCAGATCAACATTATAATCAGATCTAAGACCATTATGCTTACCCATATGAGCAGTGTCAAAACTAGTTTGACTATGAAGCTTATTAAGGACAAGGGGATGCATATAATGGTGATAGTTATGCAGAGGATGCTGGTTTACTGGAGAAGATTCAAAAATAGAGGCTAACATGGTGCATTCAAGGGCAACAACTCAAATGAAGGCATTCAAGATTGGTTGTAGGGCACCTTGTCCATAGGAAGGCCCTTTTCCAAGACACTACAACCCTTAGGAGAAGTTGGACTTCATGATTGAAATGCTACCCCAACTTGCACAATGGACAATGGAGATCAGGGCTTATGATAAAAGTGTGGGACAACCTTTTCAATGGGTAAGTCAGTCACCAGCTCCTTGTATTTCATTGTCTCTTCCTCAATCTTTATCATTTCAGTAGAGGCAAGAGTCAAGCCCCTCACTTGCTGCCCCAAGTGTTGATTTCATTTCTCCATTCCCTATTCTTCCACCTCATCTTAGTTCTTCTGTCCTTTTACCTTCCATACACTCATCCCCTCGAAACAAACAAGAAGTTCCACCTCCTTCCCCACCACAAAAATTGCAAAGCTGGTTGAATCCAAACTCTGTCACTCCTCTTGATTCCTAATCCCATGTTGGGAAGAGACTCAAGAATACAATCAAGGAGAACAATAAGAAGAAGAGCCCAAGAGAAAAGAAATGATAGACAATTTGAAGAGTTGGGCTATAAAATCTGGGTTTATAAAGATCCCTCTTTGGTTAAGCCAATAGAGGAGGTCAAGATTGAAGAACCAGTGGTGGTTGAGGCCAAGTTTGCAGTAGAAGAAGAGAAAGAACAAGAGGAGGAACAATCAGTCCCAAGCCCCATTGAAGAGGAGTAGCTAGAGAGATCAAATCAGTGTTGAGGCCACTCAATGAAGAAGGCATCATTGAATATTTTTTGCTTTCATTTCAAGGGCCTGATTTGATTGATGAACCCATGATGGAGGAGGACCATACAGTTTCAGAGGCTCTAAGTGTGGAGTAGGCCACAGGGGAACCTTCAGTTCTTCCTCCCACTTCATCCCCTTCAAGCTCTAATGTTGAAGAAGAGTTTGATATTTCAAACTTCATGTTTGAGAGTGAAGGGAGCCATGGTGATCAAGTTGCAGATCAGGAAGGCACCATGGAGGAGGTAGAGCACTTGCAGTAGAACAAGGAGGTAGACTATCTGTCAGACTTGAGAGATTACTTTGATGAAGAAATTACATCATTCACTCCTCCATCCATCTTCCACGCACATGAGCCTGCTGCCATGGAGGAGAACATTCAGGAACAGCATTCTGCACCTTATAGCAGCCCTCTGGAACCAAGATTGGAAGACATGACTCTCCCATGTTCTTCACAGGAGGAGGAAGAGAAAAGGTAGGAGGATGTCATCATCTCTCTCATGCCATTCATCCAAGAAGGTCCACAAGAAGAATCCATTTTTGGAGTTGAATTTCAGAGAAATGGGCACATCTAAAGGATCAGACCGTGCCCAATCAGGTACTTGGCTTCATTGGAGCCAAAGGAGAAGCCAAAACCAGTCATGCCTACTTCAGGGCATGAGGATGAGCATCAAAGTACCAAGGGTCACCATCAACACCTCTAGAAGTCTGATGCAAGTCAGCTTGAGGAGGTATTTCCCATTAAAGCTGATACTTTGATGATTTGGGTGGAAGACCGGCTTATTGTCAATTTTTCACTCATCCAACCAGCCATGTTCAGTGCCAAATCAGTTGCATGGCTGCCATTTTTGAGGAAGGGAAGCTATTTCTCCCTACCAATTGTAGGCTTTGTTTGAGTTCCCTTTGCTCTTGGTTAGAGTAGAGTAGGTAGGTTTGTTTTTAGTAGAAGAAGTGCTTTTACACACTCTGCATATCCCACTTGGGGTATGTATGATTTTTCAGTTTGTACATAGTTTTTGGTGTTGTTGTTTTCTCTTGCACAATGCATTCGGTTGGCTTTTGGTGAAGTTCAACTCCAAGTTTCAGTGGGTTTCCAAGAGGCTTAGAGGTCAGAGTTTCAAAGCTCAGATCAGTTTCATATTTATCAGGTAGAATCCATGCCCAATGGATGCTTCAAGGCCACTGGTCTCTTCATCTAGTAGGCAAATGTCCTCATGAGTCACCAAATTGTTATCCCAAATTCACCCCCAAAAAATTTGGTCAAGAAAACTCCTGCACATAAGGGAAATATGAAGGAAATGACTCAAACCCATGAGATCACATTCTAGGATGACAAACAGGTTATAGGTGGGCTTGGAAATGAAATAACAGAGCCAGCAAAGAGAGCCATGTGTCCTAGTGGCACTTCTCCAAAGATGAATCCAAAAAGAGAAGCTCAAACAAGTGTCACTTCTCCACGTGTCTCAGGAAAAAATGGAGGCAGTGGTAAATGTTCAAACAGAGTCAAAAGGCGGAGCTTTAGGGTTGCGAGAGTATTTTGAGTTTTGCATTTTTTTGCACAAAAAGGAAAAATATAAGTTGCGGACCTACATGACCAATTTTTACTCTAATCTGGCTGCCACATGTCCCATATCAAAAGGGAAGCCCAAACGAGTGCCAGGTTACCGCGTTTCCCTAGTAGGTGAAAAATGAAGAAGAGTATTCTATGCAATTAATGTAGAATCCAATCTCTTCAACTACCAGATTTGATTCGATTCAATCTGTTGGGAACCAGAAGTGACATATTGTGGGTAGATTTGTAGAAGGCATTGATATTCAGTGGTTGAGCTTTCAAGGAAAGATTCAATGTGTATCTCATGGTGGTTGGAGTAGGATTTGAATTTTCCCTCTTCTCTCTCTTTTCCTTCTATATATACTATAACACTTCTCATTTTGAGAAAAAGAGACATTCTGGGCATAGAGAAACTCTATCAAATTTGTTTCTCAACACCATTTTTGAGCAGTGAACCTTCTCCCACTCGTGGAAAATGTATTTTTCCAATATTCCAGAAATGTAATGGTCTCAGTACACCTTCTAGAGAAATAAAAACATGTTTTGTGGTGTTCTTCAACACTTTGCATCATTTTGTTATTTCTCCGTGCCTCTCCCTTTTAGTATTGGTTTTCGTGCATGTATTTCACATTTACAGTGGGATGTCGTGTTTCATGGAGTTTAATGGATGATTTACAGATCTGGGCCGTGTCACTTCTATCTAACCTCCCTCATCTCCATTTTTTTATTTCTTTCTCCCTCAATAGAATATCTCACTCCCTTTTCTTGGTGCTATCACCTCATTAGTGTAGGATTTCCCTCTTTATGCACTTTCTCTCTCCCTGTCTCCTTGGAATTGTTAGATTAGGAGTAGATAGTCACATTTCCTTCCTTAGGAGTAGTTTAGCATTAGGATTAGGAAGAAGAAGCTAACTTTCTCCGGAGGGCCATCTCAAGTCCACAAGTCCCATAGCTTGAGAGATGGTCCCATGTTATGCAAATCACACCAAATGACCCTGCCTTAGAAAAGTAGATCCATAACTCATTTGGGGTGCTGTGATTTCACATTAACAAAACTCAAACTGATTCTCGATGTCCTCAATATCAGTTGTGAATTAGATGAAACTCAACATGATCTCATGAAGGATGTCAAATTTCTACCAAAAGAAAGGTTCTAGACAATTGAAAGGCCATAAATGCTTGTGATGGGGTGTGATCTACCTAGAAGAATCATCTAAAGAAAAGACACGCTTGCAAAAGAAAATTTATATCTAGAGATACTAATAATATTTGATAAAATTCTACGATTTGTTAAGAAGATGCTTTGGAAAACATTAATCATAGGTGATTCAGAAGAATCATAGGTGATTTAGACAATCATGGGAAATTCAAAGTAATCATGGACAATTACTACAAAAATTCTTATTTTGTCTACAAACTATAATTTGATGTAAAAAGAGATCAAAAAAATTGATTTTATGAAATTTGATGTTATAAAATCAATGATAAAGCATAATAGAGGTACCTTGGAGTAGTGGGAAGACACATAAGTCCTATAAATGGTAATGGAAGATTGATATTGTTGATTGTTGATTGTTGTTTCTTATAGATTTCCTAGAAAAGTTCCTTAGAGACAATGCCACACAAATTTATATATTTTAGGATTTAAAGAGACTTATGATGCTTGTTGTGTGGCTTGGAGATCACTAGAATGATAGAGTCTTGATGTCCTGTCTTGAAAAAAGTGCACAAATGTTTGAGAGAATTCTGAAGATCATGAAACAAGACTGCAAACTCTTATTTATAATAACTAGCATTTTGTTAGAATCGCCAACGATCCAGAATTATGGGGAAAATTTTTAGAAGTGGTTGAAACCACTTCCTAAATGGGATTTTTAGGTAAATGGAAAAGGGAAAATGGTTGTAAAGAGGTTATACGAGTTGGGGAGGTTAGGAAGTTGGGGTAAAATGGGTTAGGGATAGTTTTAAAATGGTTAGGTGGTTTTATGGGAGGTTAAGGTAATTAGATGCGTAAATAGTAAATTATAAGGGATTAAAAGGTTTATTTTATTGGATGGGGGAAATGATTTAGGGATGTGTTTTATAATGCTATGTTTTGATAAAATAATGTGTGTGTCTAGGAGGTAGACATGTGATGAAAACCCGGTGTCTACATTTTTCACTTTTTCGAGACTTTTTGATTGCCGAATTCTGGAAAAAATGGTTTTAGATAGCTAGTTTTTTGTTTGGATGAGTGACCTCCCTCAAACTAGGGGTGGTTATGACAAATTGGAATGATAACCAGTTTGATTAAGTTGATTGTATATTTTTGACATGTGTGTTTCCTTTTAAGTTTGCCCAAAATGAGGTATCAAAACAAGGTGGATACTACCATGGAATGAAGTGATAGGGGAACTAAAGGGTTCATGTCCTATAAGTGTATGATTTGTAAGGAGAAAATATATGCCACAAAGACCTAGGAACCAAGTGATAGGGGAACTAAAGGGTTCATGTCCTATAGAGGTATGGTTTACTGGTGTTAAAGTCGTAAAATGAATCCACGAAGGATTACCTTGGTTTGACTCAACTTGGGTAAGTGAGGCAATTTAAAAATTCGATTAGTTAGTTGCGAGGGTTTTAAGGACCTAAAAATGAGGAAAATTTTGGATAAAGGTGTTATGTAAGTGTGATAATTTTTTTGAAGTAGCTATTTATGTTGAAAAAATTATATTTTTGATGATTAAAGGGAATTGTGAGTGATTATTAGGAATCATGAGCGATTTAACCTTAATCGTTGGTGATTATGGGAATCGTTGGCAATTATAGGAATCTTCGGTGATCCTAGTGTAGGAAGATAAGTACCTTATAAATAGTTGTTTTAATTACGGTAATTTCATTGTTACTATGTGATTTATGAGATTTAGAGATTTAATTGAGTGATTTATTTAGTGATAATTGAGATTGACTAGGAGGATCGGAAGGTAGAGAAGGCCCACCCAAGGGAGCACATTTTTGAAGTTTTTGTGTTTGTAGTAAATTATTTTTTTGTTTTTGGTTTTCGTATGGGGTTTGTTTGTTGAGTCACGAGAATCATAAGATATTTTGTCAAATCACATGTGATTTGGATAAGCGAATTGTTAACGATTGGATGTTTTTGTGCAATTTTGATGAAAAATTATTCTAATCAATATTGTATGTTTTGTGGACATACGCAAGGTACAAGTTAATGATCAAAGAAAGGATTCCTATGATTCTAGAGGATTTGAGGGCTTGGTTTTCAAATAAGGATTGGTTTCATTTAGAGGATGTTGGTTTGGGGTGATGCATCATTATAGATGTATCCACAGGAAGTGGGGATTATTATTGGAGAGGTGGGATCCTACTACTTATAAATTTTGCATGCCAAAGTGAGTGAGATGAAAATCACCGCAGAGGATGTACACATGATTATGAGATTACCTATGCATGGAGAGGGGATCTATTTGATTTATGAGATGGTGAGGGCTAGTGTGATGAGGAGATTGTATGGTGGGGATACTTATGATGTAGAGTTTTCATTAGGTGTATTCTCATATAACACCTTATATGCCCCCAAGATAGAGGATCATTATTTGATAACCCTAATGAAGATAAGGATTACAAGTTATGATTTACCCGAATTTGGTCGGGGTCAATTTCCTTGGATGATTACAAGTGTTTTTGCTGATATGATTGAGTAGAGGGTTGTGTCCGCATTGGCCCATGCATTACTATCCCAAACTTACAAGGATTTGTTGTCATGAAGGATAAAGAAGAGGTTTGGGATCAATGTTGGTTTTTTGCTATAGTGTTGGGCATACAACCACATTGCATTGGCTTGGCCAAGAAGTTTACCGTGGGGAGACCTAGAAGTGTTAGAGAGATTAGTTAGATTTATCTAGTGGTATTATGGTAGGGGAGATGTAGGGACCGTATGCAATGAATATTAGTAGAGACAACTCTTGTTAGGCTTACATGCTAGTTACATTAGGTGGAGACCATATATACGGTTTCCAGTGTGTGAGGGAGATGAGGGCGAGCTTAGGGGAACCCAAAATGATATATGGGTGTAGAGGTGACATTTGGAAGAGTGGGAGTTGATCTGATTAATTCATATTAGGTGATAGTTTAGGTTGATAAGGATGTGTCAGAGGTGGCAGTGGTTTATATGTGCGAGGATGGAGATGTAGAGACACCATTTCCAGTGGTTACAATGCCTCGTTTTATGGCCAATGAGGAGGGGGAGATGGTTGGGGATGACCAAGGGGTACCCATGGTTGTAGATGATGCTATGGTCACAGAGGAATTTGATGCATGGTGGTTAGCTCAGCCTACTAGAGGTGATAGATTGGTGTGGTGGTTAGCTTAGCCTACTAGAGGTGATAGATTGGTGTGGCTCTGTGTGGAGGTGATGATGGTGATGAGGGTAGGGCTGAGGATGATTGTGGCGGTGATGAATGGTTAGCTCTATATGATACTATTACATGCTTGGAGGCCGAAAAGGCCACATTATTCCCTAAGATGGTTACTTTGATCTGTAGAGAGGGATGGATTGAGTTAAGATCTAATGTGTGTATAGGTAGAGCTAGAAAAAGCTAGAGATAATTGAGATCGATATAGACAACAATGAGATATATTACGAGAGGATCTTGGGATTATAGGTTATTTAGTGTCAGGAGCCAAGCTTTGGGAATCTAGAGCTTAGAATAGTTGACATATGGGTCCACCTAGTAGTGTTAGCTTAGCTAACTACTATCACTATGTGAGGAGTTAGAATACTATGCAAGCATATTTTTGGTAGAGTCTTCCTTATGAGCCTTGTTTTGATGTTTATCGTGATTAGATTTGAGTGGGACCTAGTGTGAGTGCTTTGCGAGTGTGGGTCATGTTGTCCACTCAAAATTCCCCCATTCTTAAGAAGTCATTTTCAAAAAATTTTGAGTTTGAGTGTTTCTTTTGTTGTTTTGCAAATGTTAAAAGTCGTGAAATCAAGAAAATCTGCAATTTTGGGTCATTTTGTATGTTTCTCGGGCCTGTCGGACATTTTTGTCCCGCATGTCCCAAGTTCAAAAGTGCGCTTTGTTCCCCGATCGGCCGATATCCCCAAAGTTGTTCCATTTTCGGGCCCATCGGAACTTTTCGTTCCAAATGTCCCAAAGTTAATTTTGCAATTTGTTCCAATTTCGGCCGAAACACCCGAACCGCGTACTTCGTGCGTTTTCGTCTCAAATGTCCCAAGTTCTCCGGACCTATTGTAACATTTTTCACCCGAACCAGCTGATTCGTGTACTCGGAACTTTTGTCCCAAATGTCCCAAAGTTAATTGTGTAATTTGTTCCATTTTCGGTACGAAACACCCGAACCGCTGCGTGCTTCAAATGTTTGGTCGTCAAATGTCCCAAAATGCATTTGTGCGTCTTCTCCCTGCTTCGCCCGAATCGGCCGAGCTGCGTGTTTTGCGCATTCGCTCACATGTCCCAAGCGAACCAAGTGCCATTCATACTTAGTTTTTCCCGCTCTACCCGAATATGTTGCTTGTCAAATTGGTAGATATGAATTTAATGCACATTGATTTCCTTTCTCTCTCCAAAACGGCTATATAACGGGCAGACCCCCTTTTGCATTTTTCACACTGCTTCCTTGCTATCTTTTTCCCGAACCCCCGCAATCTAATTTCCTGCGCACATACCCATTCCCTACTGCAATTCCTTCCCAAGTCTAGATTGCAATTCTCTCTCTCTGATAATACCAATATGAAGATCAAATTCCAGGGACAGGAACAAATTTCATCACTAGAGTCTGCCGTTCCCAATATTGGGGACAGTGAAGCTCGACATCTTGACTTCGGTGATTTTTGGGCGAGGATGGCAGACGCAAACCCTACACCAATGGCACAAATGATTCATGATAGCGGTTTGGCTTTCGCCGGAGGTTTCCCGATCTCGGTACAGTGCGCTGATACCGTGCTTTCGTGCGGAGCTCACTTTGACCCTGCTTCAAGTGAATTAACCAATATACACGGGGAACTCATCGCTAAGCTAGATGCTGCCACCATTAGCGCTGCTCTAAGGATCCCAGAGATGGATAATGCCATAGTCGTCTCCCGGGATCAAGCACAGGCCCTGTTTGATCAAGACAGTGACAAATATAAGGCACGAGTGGCGAAGTCTTGGTTGAAGAACCCTAAGAAGGGAGCTTCTCGTCTGTCCAAAACCATTTTACGGGTAGATTTCAATGAAGAGTTGTCTGATTTCATAATTCTGTTGGCTCGGGTTATGGGTTTGCCCACTACCAACGAATTTCACTTCTGGATGTGCCCGCTCATCAGCATGGTGTGCGAGGGAACACAGAATATCAGCTGGGTGGAGATCATTAGCATGAATTTGGTAGAGCAGCTGTCCAACGTGCAGCAAACAAAGAAATTCTATATGACTTCGTACCTGATGTACACTCTGGCAGCATCAAGGCAGTGGTTCGGTTTTTCTTATATAGATGCACACAAAGACGATCCAGTATATGCCTACTGCCCGCAGTTCACCTTGGAGACCAGCAATCGTAATTTCAGAAGGGTCAATGACGCTTTTACCATGTACGTGGTCAGATTGCTCGAAGGTGACACTGCCAGGAGATTTTCAGATGAAGCTATGACTCTAATATCGCACTACGGTGCTTACTTCATCCAGTTCAGGAAATTCTCTTATATCAGGCTCACCGGCTATGAGGGCACCCCTCTGAGACTACCCATGTTCTGCAATGATAAAATGGCCTTGATAGAAATATGCAGGCAACTAGACAAGTTACACAGAACTTGTAGGGATAAGAAGATTTCTGGCTTGCATTTTCCCATCTCTCTGGGAAACTACACTTGCAAAACAGCCCTGGATGCTCAGAACATAGAGAGAACCCTGGTCCCTATCACCGTTCATTTCTTCAAGCCAAGGACCTGCTTCGACTTGAAGAAGTTCATTGAACAGAACATCAAGATAATCTACCATCATAGGGCGATACGAGTAAGACTATTGGGCTGGATCGTGAGATGATTTTGAGGCCAGGAGAAGACATTATGGCAGGTTCTCTCTGCCACTGATCCAAGAACTCGGTCTGTATCAAGTTCCTGAAGGTCTCCAGGATGAAAACTCTGATCTATACTCGTATGAGTATGAAAATGTGGTTAAGCACACTCCTTTGGAGGACCTAGATTGGAATAGGAAAGAGATGGATGATCTGGCTGAGATCCTTGCTCAAGTCTTAGTCAGGAATAAGGTCTGGTTTGACAGGAAAGTTCGAGAGTTCAGGAGGCATTCAGGAGAATCCTCTTCTAAGGATGCTTCAACACCAAGAAGAGAAGCATCTATTCCAAGGTTTGAAACACCAGTGAAGACCACTCCTACCTCATCAACTCAAGGACCTGCAGCTTCCACTCCTTCTTTATCCACTCAAGTGTACCAGAAGAAACTCAAGGAGGTTAAGAAGGAGCCTACAGAAAGTGACCCTCAAAGAAAGTAGGCGAGTTGCCTATGGGACCAGAGAACATCATTGTTCTCAGTGAAAGTGAAGAAAATGAAATGCCAACCCCTGTAAATGCTCCTGAAGACCCAGCTGATAAAGATAAAGAAATCCAGAGCACTGAGCTTTCAGGTGATGTTGACTCTTCTGCCGCAATTTCCCCAAGTGCCCCACTCACCTCTCAACTCGAGTCAACAGCTGCGCAGACCTTGAGCATCATGAGCTCTCTGTCTCTTGGTCCCCTTGCCCCTCCTGCTGATTCCTCTTCCTCTTTTGCGTGGGTGCAACCTTTGGTTGACAAAAGGAAGAGGAAATTTTCCTCTCGAAGCTCAGGACCAAATTTTGATGCTGTTGCAGCCTTGTTGGGCACCACTCCTTCTCGTGCCAAGAAAGCCAAGGTTACCTCTAGAATAGTGTCTGATGCTCAAGGTCAGCAATTCCTGGAGATTGCCAAGCCTACAACGGATAAATCAGAGCAGGACTTGCAGGTATCTGACTTAGAGCTCTCGAGAATCCCAATGGGAGAGTCTACCCCTGAAGGTGAAATTCACAACCTCCAGGAAACAGTCACAAGAGTCATTGGGAGGGTAGAGAAAGGGCAACAAACTATTGAACAGTTGGAAGAACAGGCCCAAGTTCTCACAGGTTTCATCAAGTCTCTTTTGTCTAAGGACAAAGTTTTGGACCCTACCCCATTGACTACTCTCCCACCTCCTATAATTCTAAGCCAAGATGAAGTGCAGAGTATTAAAGATATGCACAAGTATTCTTTCTATGGCAGAGCTATTGAAGCCCTGGTGGATGACATGCTTGTTGCTGGGTTAAACTTCATCGATGAAGCTTTCAAACTTCACGAAAAGGTGAGCAATGTGTAATTGAAGATCTCCTCCACTATCAATATCATGGATAAAGAGCTCAAACTCTGGAGCAGTTGCATAGTAGACCTCCGACTCATGGGACAGGCAGATGAGAACATTTTATTGGCGAGTAAAGTCTTTGATGATGCAAAGGATAATCTGTCGAAGTCCTGGGTCTACAGCGTGGAGTGGAAGATCAGAGTCCTGGAGGAGGCTTTGGGAGAACTGAAGAACAGTTGGCAGAAGGGCGAAGCTTTCAAGACACTGGTTGTCTCTGCTTTCAAAGACATACACTGTCATCTTCAGGATGAGACTTCTGGTACTTCCCTTTCCTTGCAAGAAATCAAAGCTCAATTCAGAGCTTTTGTCAAAGATAATTTATTCAAGGAAAGCTCCATCTCCAAAGAAAAAATGAAAGAGATCTGCTCTCTTCAATCTGCCATTGAAGAAGCAAATAAAGATTATCATACTCATGTCGAGTTTGATAAAGAGATGGAAAAGTGTCTGGGATTTTGGACTCAGTCTATGACTAACACGTCAGTCCCTCGTGGAAGAGATATAGTTGAGGCATTAAAGAAATTCAGGCAGTGGATTCTGAAGTCAGTGGGTCCCTCTCAGTGACTGGCCACCTGTCTTCTTCCCCATTCTTTTCTCTTCTTCCCTTTCTTTTTCCGTTTTCCTTGTAATAAGTTGAGGTACTGCGATTGGCGGTCCTTAACTATTCTTTAGTTAAAAGAAACGGTTACGAAGAGTAACTGATTTGTAAGCTATATAATGGCCTTCTTTACGCCATTCTAAAGGAGGAAGAACTTGGCATATTTTCTGAAAGTGTAAATAGATCACAAAGAAATCAATACAGAAGGGCCTTCCATTCTTTGTCTATCTAATCTCTGTTATCTCTATGTTTTCATTTAATTTTGTGAAGATCATTTGTCTCTAGTTTGTTAGTCTCACTGATTGCATATTTTCAAATATTGCGAGTATGGTGATCTTGTATAACCAAGAAGGAACTTTGTGTCCTTGATTAATGAATCTGAAGAAGGTTATTTACAGAACTTTGTGTCTTTAAATTTCATCTTATTCATCCAATGCAAATGATCTTGTTTTAAATTCACCGCAACTTCGTATACATAAAGAATTATTCTGTTATCTATAATTCTGCATGTTGCTTTTCTGCTCATCCTCGTATTCCCTTTCCTCAGTCCTTTTGTAACTGATGATCCTTGTAGGAAACACTTTCGTAATATCCAAGTTCAACCATAAAATCACGTCTTGTATATTTGTAAATAGGTTCATTTCTGAATAAGGGAACCTCTCCCATTAAAGAGGAGGGACTTCTTGTCCCCTGACTGTTGCTCTTCTTAGAAGTCCTATTTGACGACCAACAGTTTTTGGCGACTCCGCTGGGGAAAATCACATTCCAGTTCTGTAATTTTTGATCATCCTTTGATCTGGCGACTCCATGTTTTACTCGAGGGAGGAGGGCCCTCGGTGTTGAAGATTCTCAGTTTCAGCTTTTGGAGCAGCAAGGTTTTCCTTTCCCTTCAACAAATAGAAGGACTCGTTCGACAAGCACTCCACCTGTTCAAGACAGAATTCCCATGGGTGGTTTTCTTCAGAGCCAGCTAGCCCTAATCTTCAAGCTTTGATTCTTGCTGGTGTTGCAGTCCCTCTCCAAGCCGTTTTTCCAAGAATGGCGGCACCATTACCATGGGGTCATCGTGTCGGGCCCCTGGCCCTTACTCAGCCTTTGCATGAGTTACCCAGAGGTAACCGGAAGAACTTCCCTAAATTCAAAGGTGATGGCAAAGTGCATCCTGATGAACACATCACAGCCTTCATTGTTGCATGTGGAGTTCTGGGAGTCGAACATGAAGACGCTCTCGTAAGGCTATTCGTTGAGACGTTACAAGATAATGCTGCTGATTGGTTCTACCACCTTCCGGCTGGTGCTATCACCGACTGGGACACAATGAGAACTCAGTTCGAAAACCGTTTCAAGCCGGCAGAAGATGTACATGCCTTGCTAGCCCAAATCTCTCAGATAAAGAAAGATTCACAAGAGCCCATGAGAGAATTTGTGGCCCGATTCAACAAATTGATCAATAAAATTCCGCAGCTTACCCGACCTGTTGATCAAATTCAAAAATGTTTCTTCCTAAATGCTCAATCACCCAAAGTTAGTTATGCACTAAGAAGGGCTAATCTTGCAACATTGGTCGAGGATCAAACCCTCGCTGTTAGTATCGAGGATGACTTGATCATGTCAGGGAAGTTGAGAAGAGACCCTTCCAAATCTAAGTCTGCTGCTTCTTCCTCTTCCACCCCTGGACCTAATACTGATCCATTAGTTCAGAAACTTGCGAATGATCTTATTGCTATAAAGAAACAATTGGCTCAGCACGCTCCTTATGCAGATGTTCCAAGGAGGAATTTTCAGCCCAGAAATCGTTTGCCTTCTTCTCAAACAAGATTAGCACTTGAAGGACCTCCTGTTAAAGTTCCTGTGAATGCAACTGTGAGGTTGAAGAACCAGATGATGATGAGATAATGAAGCTTGCGAGGAGTTTGTGGAAGAATTTGATGATGAGGTAGAAGAACTTGAGGGATCTCGGGTTAATTTCTTCACCACTGAGGGCATCGATGATGGAGATGATTATGATGAAGTGGTAGCAGACATGAATAGCGAATCATTTGCTGTCATGACTCGAGAGCAGACAAATCAGAGGGAGAAGGTGACATCAGCCCATAAAGAAATCTAAGGAGCAGTCGACAACTATTCCCGTGATTGCAAAAAGAGGATCTCCTATCCCTACCTCATCTACACCAAAGGTGAGTCCTATTAATCCTACTACTAAAATTGCTTCTTCTTTCTCTCCTAAAGTTGATAAGCCTAGAGTACCGAATGATGATGGCCCGTCCACTTCTGGATCCTTTGATATTGTTGATCACCTAAAAAAGACCAAGGTCCAAATCTCAGAAGCTGAGTATTATCAAACCCATCCCAAAGATTTTGCTAAAATGATCCACTTTGTCAATTCCCACTCTAAGACCACCTCTAAAGGCCTTTTGCCCACTCCTCCTTCTGCACCACAGCCTAGTCTGGTAGCCGCTGTCACCTCGCCTAATGACAAAATCAAGCCTTTTTATGTAACACTTCTTATAGCTGGTCATAGGCTCAGTAATTGTGTCATAGATTCCGGAGCCTCAGATAATGTGATGCCTGCTAAAGTAGCTCATGCTTTAGGCCTAACTCTCACACGCACTTATGGATCTTGTTACTCTATGGAGAGTAAGGAAGTGCCCCTGGTTGGGAGAATTAAAGATGCACAAGTAGCTTTTGCTGCTTTGCCCGAGAAGAAAGTGTTGGCTACCATCTTAGTGGCAGATATTCCCCCTTCATATGGGATGTTGTTAAGTAGGAACTTTTGTAAGGACGTGGGTGGGGAAATCCAAATGGACTGGTCACATGCACTCATACCTGTCAATGGACACATGAAGAAGTTGTTTCCTGAGAAGCAGTCTGAGTATATTGTGCAGAAAACGGATGATCCTAAAGCACAAATACTCTACGAGGATATGGGGCATGGTAACTACATGATTATGTCCCCTGATGAAATCTGACCTCCCAAAGTGTCTCCTAAAGATCCTAATGGGGTTTGGATTTTAGAGTTTGATGGAAGTTGTTCCTCAGCTGGTTCTGGAGCCGGTGTCTGCTGGTGTCACCTGAAGGAAGCCTACACCCCTTTTCATTTAAGTTGCAGTTCGAGAATACTAATAACACAGCAGAGTACGAGGCTCTCATTCTCGGATTGCAAGTGGCCAAAGAACAAGGTGTAAAGAATCTTCTGGCTCGTGGTGATGCAGAGTTGATTGTAAAGCAGGTCAGAAACCTTTTTCAAGTAAAAATGGAAGCTGAAACATTACCGGAATCAGGTTTGGGATTCCATTGAATTCCTTGATGCTTTCTCTATTGAGGCAATACCTAGGGAGAAGAACAGCAGGGCTGATTCACTAGCAGTCTCAGGGTCACTACTGATTCCTCATCCTGATTTCTCTCAAGACAAGTTCACCATTGAGATGGTCCATCGGCCTAGTGTACCTGATAATGCCAATAACTAGAAAGTCTTCAATGATGATCAACATTTGCTTTCCTTCCTGGAACTCAAGGGTAATTTCGAACAACTGTATTTTGAGGGAAGTGACAACCTACCTCGTGAGAGTGTGCCCTTTGACAAAGCGATCGCCCGAGGAAGAAACGAGATCGGGGAGGATGCATTAATCTCAAAGGAAATAAGATTCCTAAAGGATTGGTGAGTTTAGAGGAACTATTTGATAAACATGACAGGTATGTGAAGTCTAGAGCTTCTACTGGACCTCAGCAATCAGCTGAACATGACAAGATTAATATTGGGAGTCCTAATGACCCTAAGCTAGTGAATATTGGAAAATGTTGCACAGCAGATGAGAGGAGAAAAGCAATTGATCTTTTAAAAAGGTATAAGGATGTTCTTGCTTATTCTTATGAGGATCTAAAAGCCTTCAAGCCAAAAGATATGCAGCATTCTATTCCTCTCAAACCAGGAATTAAACCTTTTAAGCAGAAACAGAGGCAGTATAATCCCAAAATAGCTGACACCATCTTTCAGGAAATTCAGAAGTTGTTGAAGGCTAAAATCATTTTTCCCATTCACCATTCAACATGGATTGCAAATATTGTGCCTGTTAGGAAGAAAAATGGTGAGATCCGCATCTGTGTAGATTTCAGGAATCTGAATCAGGCTTCCTTGAAGGATAATTACCCTTTACCCATGATGGACCAGGTCTTGCAAGCAGTAACAGGGTCTGAAATGTTATCCATGCTCGATGGATTCTCGGGATACAATCAGGTAGAGGTTGATACATTGTAGATCAACACAAAACAACTTTCACTACTCCTTGGGGTACCTTTGCTTACAAGAAAATGCCTTTTGGGCTTATTAATTGGTGCCACTTTTGAGAGCTATGGATCGGCTTTTGGAAGTTTGAAAGGGAAGTGTATTGTCATATACCTTGATGACTTGTGTATTTTCCTAAAACATAAGAGCGGATCATTTTGATCACCTAGAGAAAAGTTCTGCTAAGATGCGAGAGAGCATGGGATCTCTTTGAATCCTAAAAATCTATTTTTGTGTCACATGAGGGAAAATTATTAGGGCACATCATTTCCAAAGATGGTATTAAGATTGATCCGAAGCAGTACAAGCTATCAAAGCAAATTCCTCTCCCAACAAGTAAAAAGGGCGTGCACTCTTTCTTTGGTAAGATCAATTTTTTAAGAAGGTTCATCCCTGATTTTGCAGAGTTAACTTTGAATATTTCTCAGATGATGAAAGGGAAGAAAACATTTGGTTGGTCTTCTGAAGGAAAGGAATCCTTTGAAGGTATCAAGAGAGCTATCGCTAAAACTCCTGTTTTAGCCTGTCCTGATTTCAGCAAAGATTTTATTATCTATTGCTATGCCACAGATAATACCTTAGCTGCTGTTTTGACTCAAGAAGACTCTGACGAGCATGAGCTCCCGATTGCGTTCATGAGCTATATTCTGAAAGATCATGAGTTGAAATACACCATGATGGAGAAACATGCTTTTGCAGTGGTTAAAGCTGTCAAGCAGTTTCACTTTTACATCCTCAACTCTCATTCCATGGTATTGGTCCCAGATACAACTGTCAAGTCGATTCTCACACAGCAAGAATTTGGATCCAAGAGAGGGAACTGGGTTGCTAAGGTCCAAGAGTATGACATTGACATCAAACCGACCAAGCTGGTTCGTGGAAAAGGCCTTTGTGAGCTCATTGCTGAAGGAGCCAAACATGAGTTCTTTGGAGGAGAAAGTTGACCTTCCTACCGATTCTGTTCCTTAGCTCGGTTGATGAATGGTATCTTGACATTGCCCATTTTCTCACCTATGGGAATGCCCCTCTCATTTAAGCCAAAGAAAAGAGGACTATTAAATTGAGGTCGGTATGCAATATGTATTGTGGGAAAATGCCTTGTTCAAGCGTGGGTTAGATGGGAGATTTTTGAAGTGTGTGGACAAGGAACAATAGAGAAAGTTGCTCTCAGCTTTTCATGATCAGGCATGTGGAGGGCACTATTCATCAATGGTTATAGCTCATAAGATACTCCGTGGAGGATATTACTGGCCTTCCTTGTTTAAAGATGCATCCAAGTGGGTTGATAAATGTGAGGCTTGTCAGACCTTCGTGGGAAGACCCAAATTGGCCTCTTTGCCTCTTAAGCCGATTGTGATTGAGGAACCTATTTCAACAAAGTGGGGTTTGGACTTCATTGGTACACTTAATCCTACTTCTAGTGCTGGTCACACTCATGTACTAACTGCCACTGACTATTTCACCAAATGGGTAGAAGCTATTCCAGTTAAGAGTACTACTTCTGAAGTGGTGTGCAGCTTCATTAAAGAGAACATCTTGGTAAGGTATGGTGTACCTAATAAGATTGTGACAGATAATGCTTCGAATTTCTCTTCAACTGAGATAATGGATTTTTGCTACGGGTATGGCATCTCCCTGGCTCATTCTTCAGATTATTACCCTCAGGGAAATGGGCAAGCAGAATCCACTAACAAAAATCTGGTGACTATTATAAGGAAGTTAGTCAATGAGTCTCAACGAAACTGGCACAAGAAGCTCTATGATGCTCTTTGGGCAGACAGGATTACACCAAAGAGAGCTATTGGAATGTCTCCTTTTCAAGTGGTATATGGAGTAGAAGCTCAATTGCCAGTAACAGTGGAACTGCCAGCCTTGCATCTAATGAAGGCCATTGAAGATACTAGTTTCAGTGATGCTTTGGATAAGAGAATTATGTACCTTCACAAACTAAATGAGGACAGATTGGAGGTTGCTGATCGGATATCTGTTCACCAGCAGAAGGTAAAGGTCCTGTTTGACAAGAAAGCTAGGTTCAGAGATTTCCAAGTTGGAGACACTGTGTTGTTATGGGATAAAAGGCATGAACCTCGTGGCAGCCATGGAAAATTTGATTCCCTTTGGCTCGGACCTTTCAAGATCAGACACTTTCTTTGGTAAGAATTCTTTTATCTTGATTACATGGATGGTTCTCCTCTCCCACTTCCTTATAGGGCGAGTATCTCAAGTTGTTCAAGTCTAGGTGATTAGGGAGTCCCTTGTATATTCATCAGAGTGTTTTGCTTACAGCGTTTTGGCTTTTCTTTCCTTTTTGTTTTGGTGTGTTGCCCTCTGTATTGGTTTTCTTTTGACTCCGTTGCCCAATGGATAAGGTACTGGTCTGCTTCCCCGAGTTTGTCTAAGTTCTTGCCTTGTCTCATTCCTTGAATTTATGCCAAGTCATCCCCAGAAGGAGCCAGCTGTTGTCCACTCAAAATTCCCCGTTCTTAAGAAGTCATTTTCAAAAAATTTTGAGTTTGAGTGTTTCTTCTGTTGTTTTGCAAATGTTAAAAGTCGTGAAATCGAGAAAATCTGTAATTTTGGGTCATTTTGTATGTTTTTCGGGCCTGTCGGACATTTTTGTCCCGCATGTCCCAAGTTCAAAAGTGCGCTTTGTTCCCCGATCGGCCGATATCCCCGAAGTTGTTCCATTTTCGGGCCCATCGGAACTTTTCGTTCCAAATGTCCCAAAGTTAATTTTGCAATTTGTTCCAATTTCGGCCGAAACACCCGAACCGCGTACTTCACGCGTTTTCGTCTCAAATGTCCCAAGTTCTCCGGACCTATTGTAACATTTTCACCCGAACCGGCCGAGTCGCGTACTCGAAATTTTTGTCCCAAATGTCCCAAAGTTAATTGTGCAAGTTGTTCCATTTTCGGCCGAAACACCCAAACCGCGTACTTCGCGTGTTTTCATCCCAAATGTCCCAAAATGCATTTGTGTGTCTTCTCCCTGCTTCGCCCGAATCGGCCGAGCCGCGTGTTTCGCGCATTCGCGTCTCACATGTCCCAAGCGAACCAAGTGCCATTCATACTTAGTTTTTCCCGCTCTACCCGAATATGTTGCTTTTCAAATTGGTAGATATGAATTTAATGCGCATTGATTTCCTTTCTCTCTCCAAAACGGCTATATAACGGGTAGACCCCCTTTTGCATTTTTCACACTGCTTCCTTGCTATCTTTTGCCCGAACCCCCGCAATCTAATTTCCTGCGCACATACCCGTTCCCTACTGCAATTCCTTCCCAAGTCTAGATTGCAATTCTCTCTCTCTGATAATACCAATATGAAGATCAAATTCCAGGGACAGGAACAAATTTCATCACTAGAGTCTGCCGTTCCCAATATTGGGGACAGTGAAGCTCGACATCTCGACTTCGGCGATTTTTGGGTGAGGATGGCAGATGCAAACCCTACACCAATGGCACAAATGATTCATGATAGCGGTTTGGCTTTTGCCGGAGGTTTCCCGATCTCGGTACAGTGTGCTGATACCGTGCTTTCATGCGGAGCTCACTTCGACCCCGCTTCGAGTGAATTAACCAATATACATGGGGAACTCATCGCTAAGCTAGATGCTGCCACCATTAGCGCTGCTCTAAGGATCCCAGAGATGGATAATGCCATAGTCGTCTCGGGATCAAGCACAGGCCCTGTTCGATCAAGACAGTGACAAATATAAGGCACGAGTGGCGAAGTCTTGGTTGAAGAACCCTAAGAAGGGAGCTTCTCATCTGTCCAAAACCCTTTTACGGGAAGATTTCAATGAAGAGTTGTCTGATTTCATAATTCTGTTGGCTCGGGTTATGGGTTTCCCACTACCAACGAATTTCACTTCTGGATGTGCCCGCTCATCAGCATGGTGTGCGAGGGAACACAGAATATCAGCTGGGTGGAGATCATTAGCATGAATTTGGCAGAGCAGCTATCCAACGTGTAGCAAATGAAGAAATTCTATATGACTTCGTACCTGATGTACACTCTGGCAGCATCAAGGTAGTGGTTTGGTTTTCTTATATAGATGCACACAAAGATGATCCAGTATATGCCTACTGCCCGCAGTTCACCTTGGAGACCAGCAATCGTAATTTCAGAAGGGTCAATGACGCTTTTACCATGTACGTGGTCAGATTGCTCGAAGGTGACACTGCCAGGAGATTTTCAGATGAAGCTATGACTCTAATATCGCACTACGGTGCTTACTTCATCCAGTTCAGGAAATTCTCTTATATCAGGCTCGCCGGCTATGAGGGCACCCCTCTGAGACTGCCCATGTTCTGCAATGATAAAATGGCCTTGATAGAAATATGCAGGCAACTAGACAAGTTGCACAGAACTTGCAGAGATAAGAAGATTTCTGGCTTGCATTTTCCCATCTCTCTGGGAAACTACACTTGCAAAACAGCCCTGGATGCTCAGAACATAGAGAGAACCCTGGTCCCTATCACCGTTCATTTCTTCAAGCCAAGGACCTGCTTCGACTTGAAGAAGTTCATTGAACAGAACATCAAGATAATCTACCATCATAGGGCAGATACAGAAGACTACTGGGCTGACTGTGCAGATGATTTTGAGGCCAGGAGAAGACATTATGGCAGGTTCTCTCTGCCATTGATCCAAGAACTCGGTCTGTATCAAGTTCCTGAAGGTCTCCAGGATGACAACTCTGATCTATACTCGTATGAGTATGAAAATGTGGTTAAGCACACTCCTTTGGAGGACTTGGATTGGAACAGGAAAGAGAGGGATGATCTGGCTGAGATCCTTGCTCCAGTCTTAGTCAGGACTAAGGTCTGGTTTGACAGGAAAGTTCGAGAGTTCAGGAGGCATTCAGGAGAATCCTCTTCTAAGGATGCTTCAACACCAAGAAGAGAAGCATCTATTCCAAGGTCGGAAACACCAGTGAAGACCCCTCCTACCTCATCAACTCAAGGACCTGCAGCTTCCACTCCTTCTTCATCCACTCAAGTGTACCAGAAGAAACTCAAGGAGGTTAAGAAGGAGCCTGCAGAAAGTGACCCTCAAAGAAAGCAGGCAGAGTTGCCTATGGGACCAGAGAACATCATTGTTCTCAGTGAAAGTGAAGAAAGTGAAATGCCAACCCCTGCAAATGCTCCTGAAGACCCAGCTGATAAAGATAAAGAAATCCAGAGCACTGAGCTTTCAGGTGATGTTGACTCTTCTGCCGCAATTGCCCCAAGTGCCCCACTCACCTCTCAACTCGAGTCAACAGCTGCGCAGACCTTGAGTGTCATGAGCTCTCTGTCTCTTGGTCCCCTTGCCCCTCCTGCTGATTCCTCTTCCTCTTTTGCGTGGGTGCAACCTTTGGTTGACAATAAGAAAAGGAAATTTTTCTCGAAGCTCGGGACCAAATTTTTGATCTTTGTTGCAGCCTTGTTGGGCACCACTCCTTCTCGTGCCAAGAAAGCCAAGGTCACCTCTAGAATAGTGTCTGATGCTCAAGGTCAGCAATTCCTGGAGATTGCCAAGCCTACAACGGATAAATCAGAGCAGGACTTGCAGGTATCTGACTTAGAGCTCTCGAGAATCCCAATGGGAGAGTCTACCCCTGAAGGTGAAATTCACAACCTCCAGGAAACAGTCACAAGAGTCATTGGGAGGGTAGAGAAAGGGCAACAAACTATTGAACAGTTGGAAGAACAGGCCCAAGTTCTCACAGGTTTCATCAAGTCTCTTTTGTCTAAGGACAAAGTTTTGGACCCTACCCCATTGACTACTCTCCCACCTCCTGTAATTCTAAGCCAAGATGAAGTGCAGAGTATTAAAGATATGCACAAGTATTCTGTCTATGGCAGAGCTATTGAAGCCATGGTGGATGACATGCTTGTTGCTGGATTAAACTTCATCGATGAAGCTTTCAAACTCCACGAAAAGGTGAGCAATGTGCAACTGAAGCTCTCCTCCACTATCAATATCATGGATAAAGAGCTCAAACTCTGGAGCAGTTGCATAGTAGACCTCCGACTCATGGGACAGGCAGATGAGAACATTTTGTTGGCGAGTAAAGTCTTTGATGATGCAAAGGATAATTTGTCGAAGTCCTGGGTCTACGTGGAGTGGAAGATCAGAGTCCTGGAGGAGGCTTTGGGAGAACTGAAGAACAGTTGGCAGAAGGGCGAAGCTTTCAAGACACTGGTTGTCTCTGCTTTCAAAGATATACACTGTCATCTTCAGGATGAGACTTCTGGTACTTCCCTTTCCTTGCAAGAAATCAAAGCTCAATTCAGAGCTTTTGTCAAAGATAATTTATTCAAGGAAAGCTCCATCTCCAAAGAAAAAATGAAGAGATCTGCTCTCTTCAATCTGCCATTGAAGAAGCAAATAAAGATTATCATACTCATGTCGAGTTTGATAAAGAGATGGAAAAGTGTCTGGGATTTTGGACTCAGTCTACGACTAACACGTCAGTCCCTCGTGGCAGAGATATAGCTGAGGCGTTAAAGAAATTTAGGCAGTGGATTCTAAAGTCAGTGGGTCCCTCTCAGTGACTGGCCACCTGTCTTCTTCCCCATTCTTTTCTCTTCTTCCCTTTCTTTTTCCATTTTCTTTGTAATAAGTTGAGGTACTGCGATTGGCGGTCCTTAACTATTCTTTAGTTAAAAGAAACGGTTACGAAGAGTAACTGAATTGTAAGCTATATAATGGCCTTCTTTACGCCATTCTAAAGGAGGAAGAACTTGGCATATTTTCTGAAAGTGTAAATAGATCACAAAGAAATCAATACAGAAGGGCCTTCCATTCTTTGTCTATCTAATCTCTGTTATCTCTGTGTTTTCATTTAATTTTGTGAAGATCATTTGTCTCTAGTTTGTTAGTCTCACTGATTGCATATTTTCAAATATTGCGAGTATGGTGATCTTGTATAACCAAGAAGGAACTTTGTGTCCTTGATTAATGAATCTGAAGAAGGTTATTTACAGAACTTTGTGTCTTTAAATTTCATCTTATTCATCCAATGCAAATGATCTTGTTTTAAATTCACTACAACTTCGTATACATAAAGAATTATTCTGTTATCTATAATTCTGCATGTTGCTTTTCTTCTCATCCTCGTATTCCCTTTCCTCAGTCCTTTTGTAACTGATGATCCTTGTAGGAAACACTTTCGTAATATCCAAGTTCAACCATAAAATCACGTCTTGTATATTTGTAAATAGGTTCGTTTCTGAATAAGGGAACCTCTCCCATTAAAGAGGAGGGACTTCTTGTCCCCTGACTGTTGCTCTTCTTAGAAGTCCTATTTGACGACCAACAGGTCATACACCTCAAGGTCCAGATGGAGATAGTCCTAGTAGAGGAATTGATGGAGGCAACTTGAGTAAGGGTGGTGATCAAGGGAGCCGTGCTCCAGGAGGTTCCTTGTTTGTAGGTGTTGGTTTACTTAGTGATATGATTTTTTGATGTATATGTAATTGATATATGAATATTTTGAGACTCGTGATGATGTATAGAGAAATTTTTATACGATATATGATGATTTTTGTATGATCTATGTTTTGATTGTACTTTAATGTGATTTTTTTGATGTGGTAATTTAATATTGAGAAATGTTTGATGAATGTTGATGTTATATGGATACTAATAGATGCTAGTGTTATTTTGATGTGATGTGGATGTAACACTAACTAGTGTCTTTGATGATTGTACTTTAATCATATTTTTCTGTCAATCCAGGGTGATGTCCATGGATTTTTACAACAAAGGAAATAATATGAACGATTTTGTAGTACGTACTTTAGTAACAAAAACTAAGAAATTTTTGAATTGATCATGATTAAAAAATAAAATACTTGAAAAGAAAACTAAAACAAAAAGCAAAATTGAAAAATCATTGATCATGGAAATGCATATGCATTAAAGTAATGAAATAATTGCTAGAACATCAAATGCATTCATAAAGACAGAAAGGAAATAAATGTAAACTCCCTTTTCGTTGGTTAGGAGTGGCCCTTGCTCCTTCCCTTCAATCAAGTTTAACACTTGAACTTAAACAAAAAAATTCCTCTGAATCTATTATCTTTAGTGATTTAAAAAATGCATTGTTACAATGAATCAAATGACTAGAAAATCGAACCACTAAATCTAAGTACAAGATCTCTTTTATACAAGATATGTTCTAGTTCTATTAGGAGAGAACTAGTTATTCCAAATGACTAAGTCTACTTAACTAAATGCTAACTGAAATAATGGCTATCTATTTGGGAAATAAATTAATGAAGGGGAAGTCCTTAAAGTGTTCAAATTGGAATCATTCATGAAAATTAAAGAGGAAATCCGTGATTGACTCCTTTGAAGGAGTCAATCACTGCTGGAAGATTTTTTGTCTCATAACTGATTGAGAGAATTTTGATGACAAAAATCTTAGTTTGGGGTACTTCATCCTCAAAATTGGGTGAAATGTTTGTTGAGTTAATGGTGCCACTTATGTATAAGATATGGTGCTTCCAGTTGTGATTCTAATCATTTGAATGATCTACATGTATGTGCGAATTTCCTACTTTGGAGAATCAGGGTCGATGACATGGATGATCTGGATGTGGTACTTTGAGTTCCCTATTAACACGGAGGTGAGTCCTACACCAACACGTTAATTAGAGTCCTGCATCAGTGCATGAATTAAGTCATACACTTCCTGTTATAACTCAACACATACTCTTTCAAAAGTGCAGTTAATGTTTGAAATTTTTTTTTATTTAAGCCATTTTGAAGAATAATTAACAAGGTAAAAATAACAAACATATGCATGATAATTCCTTCAAAATCATATTAAATTATTAAATATAATAAGTTAACGTTGTTCATCGTGTACTATGATATCAAAATGGTATATGGCTAAACATGGATTAAGCATAAAAAATGGAGCTCATCAAACGTGTTATGGATATTTGAATTTAATGTGATCTTTATGTATATCAAAATGTGTTTTAATATTTGGATAAGAATAAAATGTGAAATGATTGCTTTATACTGGATTTGATACATATGTGATGGGAATCAACATAGTGAAGGCTTTTGCACTTTTTGACCTTATAACAAATGTTAACACATGAATATCAATGGGAAGTCACATGTAGGATCTTGGATATATATGGAAGTGATATGTATACCTTCCTATGACACGAGAAGGGTTGACCTATGTAGGTTATATGGGAGAGAAGGTTCTCCTATCAATGGTTTCATAGAGACACACACTAAGTACACATTTTATTTTAGCACAAACATATCAATGTGGGAAATTTACTTTTGGTGGTAAATGTGATCGATAGGAATCTTTCCTAGGATGTTTTTGATATTTTGACTTTTTTAAGGCTAATCGATGCGGGAATTCTTTTTGCATAGGTAGATGTTGGTGCAAATCAACTTGTATCAATTAGTATGTTGTACATTGAGTTATAATCATTTAATTATCAAAACAGGGGACATAAACTTGAAATATTTCCATTGTTGTATGCACAATTACAGTTGATCTAGGAGGTTGGAATCTCTTGAATGCCATAACAATGCTTGAAAGTAAACAAAACTTATAATTGAAAATGAATAGTTTCTAAATGCTATCACTAAGACACAACTATAGATTCGAATGCAGATTAGATAGTAAATTGTTCCTAGGTAAATAGACATGCAATGAAATAAGACAATAAAACAATGGAGGGGTTTAGAAGACCAAAAGAAGACCCTACCTTGGGTGATAATCCATCCTAAAGTCTAAGACTAAAGACTAATGAACATAAATCAGATCATTATTGAATTTTCATTACATTACATTAAGGAACAAAGGATCAAAGAAATCCCTTTTTGACTCGGACTCGAGAATATGATTGTATATGAATAATGAATCTATGAATAATTTATTGTTACCAACACTAGCCCTTTATTTTATACCTTCTCATTTACAAAAAAGAGTTTCAAAAAACTAAGTGAAAGATATTCAATAGAATAAATGAAAGATATTTAAAAAAACAACGAGAGATTCAACATATATTATGAAAATCATAATATGTGTTTAACTAAAAACACATAACAAATGTTTAGGTAATCAACCATTTCCTTCAATCACACGCAAAATCAATCAATCAGTTCTTCACTAGTTTACAATAAATGACCAGATCAAAGGTTGAGTTGTTTCCCAGTTCTACATGTTATAGTTGTAATTTCTTATTCAATGACATGTACAAATTCTTCAAGCCTTCTAAAATATCTTCATAATGCAAACTCTTTTCTATATATGATTTCCTTGGTTGCGGATGGGTTGCAGTGAATAGGATCTTTGGATGCGGATAATTCCTTTGTTGTATATGAGTTCCGCCGCTTCTGGAAAATTTCTTACAACCAAGAGTGACATTAAACATATCGTCATCCAAACAACTTAGTGAGATAATAAGAATAAATGCACAAAAATACCACATAATAAAGATATATAATTGTAACTATATTAATTAGTAATTATGTCACATATTCAAGGTTGTAATAACTATGTTTAGTAGTGTTCTTTGAAAATACATGGACATAACTAGAAAAAATTGATAAAAATAAATAAGATGATTTACTTATAAAGGAAATTATCACAACTCATCACACCCCCAGGCTTAATCTCTTGAATCTCCTCATTCAAGGGCTTCATATCTTTGTTGCCAAAAAGTGAATTCGCACTTGAAATCCATGGGTGAATTTTTGCCCTTGTCCTATGAAGGAATACACACCATTCATCATGAATCTGTCCCGAGAATATTTCTTGGACCTTATGATTGACTAGTAAGTTTCCTATCCATGGTGGTATTGGAAAATGAAACATTGGTGGATGATAAAAAATAGGAAACCACTCATTATCACATTCATTTTCCATCTCAATATATTTGTTAACCCCTGTAGAAACTTGGAATTATATTTGGATAAGAATGCATCTATTTCCTCTATAGTTTAGGGGATAACTCATTCTATCTCATTTGGCATACCTTTATAACCTAAATTCCATGCTCCCGATCATATTTCTAACCTCTTCATGTGCTTCCTTCATCATTTTCAATAATCTATTTTTGATTACATCCTCTTCCATATAATCGTCATGTTGTCCCTTGATTTCATCTCTGTGTTTTTGATTTATCTTGGGCATAAAATGGTATAACCTTTTCTAGATGTCGATTTCCTCTATTTTCTTAGTTCTCTTTAATTAATTTGAGAAAAAATAATATAATTCTTTCACGTGAACATCCCCAATATACAAAATTGGGATCCAATTTTGTCACATGGAAGGGAACAATCATGCAAATAAAGCTCACATAACAAAATTTGGATTTTATGTGTATTGTTCGATATAAATTAAATAATCTCTTCGCTAAGCCAATATCATAAATCATATCAAAATTAATGCTGGAGGCAAGTTTATGTTGTAACATATTTTCTTTCAAGTAGATAGCATAAACACTTGATGGGGGCCTGCATCTCAATATTTCATGTGCTACCTAGACTATTTCTTCCTATTTCTGCTTCAGCCTCTTAATATCTTTATCCTTGTCCTCCAATTATTTCTTATGCTTAGAGATGAGGGATTCTTTCTCTTTTCCCATTTTCCTTTGAGTTTGTTAATATAGGTTTCCAATTGCAGCATCAAATTATCAATATTTGGTCCCATAGTTTGTGTTTCCATCTCATTGTAAGATGGTTTTTTAGTTTCTGATAATTTCATGAATAAAAATTTGGGGCTGCAATGGTGTTACATTTTCTTCTTGCACACTATCATGTTGTGCTTTCTCAACAACTTGCTTAATTACTTGGTCAACAACTACAGGAATTTGTTCTTGTTTTTGTTATTTTTTTCAATGACTTATTCAAGTAACTATAGGCATTTTTCCTTGTTCAATTTCTCCTCTATCTTCCTCTTCTTCATGTCTCCCTTCATGACCCTCCACTTTATGAAATTCATCCTCATTCTCATATTTTTGTTCTTGCTCTTCCATGGTTTCCTCAATGTTGTTTTGTGTCTGTTTCTACTTTTAATTGATCATGTTAAATATGAGTTTAGAGTATATCTCCTAGGAGTATAAGATTATTTCTAAAATAATATGGATAAATGGACTCATTCTCTAACTATATTGTATCATCATGTTAATAAAACACATTCTCACAAAGCTCACATAAAGGAGGGGATTGGAGCCTACGTGCACCTCAGGTGAGCTTCCAAGATAGGACTGGATGTTATGCTGGTGCACCTAGGATTAGTTGATGAAATAGGCTATGGTACTAGAGGCTACATTTTGGTTCCACTGCTGGGGCCTATTTTTGAAGTTATTGTGAGAATGATACGTAATGACAGAGTGATTTGCCTTGGACAATATCGAAGAATGGTTTTCTCATATATTTAGTATTGGACCTAAGTTTTATGCACACAAATGGGTAGAAAAAAATTTGTATCATGAGCTATATGAGACCTTCTTTTTTGTTTTCCAAAGAGAGTTGTATGAATGAATTTCAACATATACATCTAGAACTAGCCCAGTCTTGTAGATCTTGCATATGGACCCAAGATGAATATCGAGGTTGTAGGATGTAGATATGACTTGGATATGTGTTGTTGATCATTTGTGGAAAAGAGTGTTGACCAGTTATACCTTAGAATACATTATTTCTACATATTCTTGTCTGAAGTTCTTGAGTTTGAGTTATTAAGGGAGCCTAGAGGATCATTTTTGTGTGCTATCACTGAAGATATGAAGATCCTAATCATTACGCTAAGTTTGGAAGAATTTCCTATGGCTAGACAAGCTTCTTCTAAGTTCTAGGTGAGGAAGCTAGGGTGGAGGAAGATGGAAAACATTGCAGCTATAAAAAAGAGATAGAGGAGAGACGACTTAGGTATATCAAAGCACATGAAATGGAGCTAGCTAGACAATGTGAGGTTGTAGGAATGATGGATTTATGGAGGGAGACATTATGGGAAGGAATTGAGGTTCACATGAAGGATGTGAAGCATGAGTAGTCTATGCTACCCCATCTTGGTGAGCGCGGAAGAAAGATCTCTTGATTCGATGAGATTTTCATCACTTAGAGAAAGGAGAGCCATTAACATGCATCTGAATCGCTTGATGACCACCCTTGGCACTTATTCTTCTAAATGAAGAGATATTTATTACTAACATAGTTGGTATTGGTGGGAGTGACCAATCTGCACCTAGGAGATATAACTTTTCATTTGGTACATCTATGGCTGCACAATCATTTCCCTTGTTTGGAGGAATATTTTTTAGAACGACATTTGGAAAAAGTGTGGGTACACAAAGCTTGGGTATCGCGACTAGGAGTGGTGTAGGACACACATCTGGTAGCAGTGAAATATCACAAACCATGTGTGCACATTTCGGTGGAACATTGTGAACGCTAGGCGTGACCACTTTAGGCCTGTTATTGGCTACAAGAGGTGGATCTAGTGGTATAAGAGCTAGAGGACCTAGTGGACCTAGTGGATCTTGTGGATCGGGAGGAATGCGACCTAATAGATCTAGTGGATCGGTGGTGGAGGAAATACCGAGAGGAAATCAAGGTTAAGTTCGGTGGATAAGGACCTTAACCACTGCAACAATTTTTTTTTTAAATGTCTTTACATCTACTGGACTATAAAAGTGTTGAGGATGCTACTGAGAATATGTACACAAGTGTGAAGGCTGCTATGGTGCGCGAAGGGAATCACTACCCCCAGTGAAAGGAAAGTTATTTTGTAATGACATTGTAACACCCTCAATTGTTGTTACTTCCTCCCGAGCATAAAAGTGTTGATATGTGATTTATTGTAAAAGGATGTGTTCCTCGATTAAGAAATCATGCTTGATATGTACTGTATTTTCTTTGCAGATCTTTGACTGAGTCAGAATATGATTAGACTCTTTTATTTATTTCATTTTGCATCTGAGTTTAATCTGATCTCGGAATGAATTATAGAGTTATCCACCTATAAGATCTAACCTTGGATCAGTGGAATTGATCCAAGTATTGCTCTAAGTTTGTTCGTGATGAATTAAAATTACAGACCTTGAACAGGTTGCAAGGTCTAGAAGCATTGAATAAGCTAGTCAGGAGTATGACTCAGGTTGATCATGTGAAATGGATTGGTTCCCGATATGGAAGTATATCTGGAAGGTCTCGATCGTGGACCCGGTAATAATTCGGTTTCATATAATTCTGTAGCCTAAGGCGGAACAGAAGCTAACCCTGTTCGAGAATGAATGATTGTAAGTCTTTTTCTGAGCGTACAGAATGTAGACCTAACTGGAATTATTATTGATTAGTAACCTAAAACTAAACCTAACCTAGGGGTTAGATTAGTGATAATCTAACCTAGACCTAGGCTAAGAACTAATGTCCTAAGTTAGTATCTATGCTTATAGAAGTTAGATTGGGTGTTATCCTAAATTCTAACCTAAGATACTAACCTAACTGTTGAGCAGGGAATAAGGGGACCTATGGAGGGGTGCGAACCATGGGCGGCTTTTTCTATGTTATTTAATGCATTGGATAAGTATGAAGGACAGGTCTTGGCGGAGGTTTTAGGAACAGCTAACCTAAGCCGACGTGGCAGGTCGCCAAAACTGAAAATGGTCTGGGGATTTTATTTGACTGTCGCCAATTTTGGCGGTCGGTGGCAGTGGAGTTTGAGCGGGAAAGTTGGTGTAAATGCATTCAATGTGCTCGGTAGTCGAGCTCGGAACTCGCGTGAAGGCATGCAAACTGGGAAGTTGTTGGTTTGTTTGGCTTATCGCGAATTTCGGTTTCCTTCACTGTTCTTGGTTCGCACGCACGATCTTCTTGGTGTTGCATGGTGAGTATGAGCGTATCTAGCTCTTTTCTCTGGCAAGGGGAATATATATGTCTTGGAGATAGCAAAATTTTGTTGGTCGCTCTAACTTGGAAAAGGAAAAGGAAGTCGAGCTCTTCCAAAGTGGTGCCTTGCGAATTTTGAGTAAAAATCCAGGCATGTTAGGCCCTAACCTTTAAAAATCTTGCTGTCTTTCAAGTGATTTCATTAGAACAACTCTGTTCAAATGATTTATGGAAATAGATGATTTTTTCCTTGGTGGTCTTGTGTGATTTTGGTACTGTATCTCTTCTGGTTCGATTTTTTCGTTTACACCTTGATGGGTGTTGTTATATTCGGACGGTTGCTATATTTCTTGGTGTTTGCATTCTGGATTTTATATGCGAAAATATAGCAAGATTTTGTGCTAGGCCTGTTCTGTGTGATTCCACGAATTGTCCTCCCGGTGGGTACAGGCTATTGATGCATGTTGATATATATAAATGTATATAATATTTTGTTAATACTTGTTGTGGAAATTGTTAGAAGGGATACTGATGGATATCGTATGATTGTTCAGTTATATTGAACCTTTGTAAGCTCTGTTGTGGTTATTGATGATAGTGGCTATTGATACTTGTTGGGTTTCGTTTCGTCTTTTAAAATGTTGGGAAGAGGTAACTGCTCTGTATTCTTGTAGTCTTTATGACGGCCGGAGATGTTTTTCCCTTACTTTGTGGTTATGGGTTTATACCCGTTAACAGTATGCAATATATATATAGGTTTATATTTGTTATAATCAGTACGACTCTGTGGAGTCGATTGAATGATTTATATATATATTTGAACCACTGTTCAAGTTAAATATAATTGAATATTGGTATTTGATGTGCCAGCGACTTAAGGGAATAACATGTATTTCGTCCTCTGTTATTTTGTAAGAATACGGTCGTGTCATGAGGATCTTGTGGTATAGATTCTTTGGGTGTATTTTACGTCTCCATTGTGCAATCTTGTGTGAAAAATATTGGTAAGGGTACCGTTGGATTCCTTGTTTTGGAAATTTAGTATTCGATTTGTTACGCACTGAATTTAAATGTTGCCATTGATGGCACGGATGGATTCATCATATTTTATTATTTTGTTTACTATTGTTTAAACTCGGTGGAACTTGATAATTAAACGAGTGTTATTGTCTCAATTTAAGCTTTGTTGGTTTACTATTGTTTGACACCGTTGAGTACCGTGAGTATGGAAAGTTATCTTGTATGTCGGCTTTTGGGAAGCTAAAGCGTGAACACCTTTGGTTATGGACTTAGTTTTAAATCCTCGAATGGTAATATATGTCTTTATGTTGCTGTAGAAGCCCAGTATGAGCAGGTAATGTTCTTGGATTTGTTGGCTTTCTTTAATAGCTTGACATCATGAATTATGGCTTCTATAAAGTAGGTTGTGAACAACATACTTTCAGTTCTGATTGCGTTCAGAAGTGACTACGATGTCTCATGTTATATTTTCTTCTGGTTGCACACCCGTTTAATGTGACTGTTCATGGTGCGTGGTTTTCGTTTAAAAATCTCTTGCTTAGCCATAGGGAAATGTCATGGCTTAACGTTTTCAAGTCTCTTGTCGACTGCGACAACAAAGGAGACCCCTTTTGAACTCGACCTTGGGTCTAAAAACCCTACACAGTAAGAAAGGCTTGAACGGGCTGTAGGTTGTTATTGGGATTGAAGACGTGATACGTTTTCTTCGCATTGTTATCCATTCTTGTGTATGTTTGAATTTGGAGTTGTTGTCTGTACCTAAGCAGGTAACGGCTGTGTTATCTTCTTGTCCGTCGCTTCTTGTGAAAGGTCACTCTGAGTCTGCCTGGTAGATAGACATCATTGTTTGGCATGGGGGCTACCGACTGTAGTTGCTTAATTGTAAGTTTTAACAATACAGTGTGCTGTTGACGGACTCGACTGATTTATTTGTTGTGTTCTATTTTTTTTATTTTAAGCAGTGATTCTTCTTGTGGCTTGTCGGACTTGTTCGTATACTTACCGGGTGAATGCTTTCCATATGTGGAGACGGTACAGTAGTGAACTTGTGTGAAAGGAAGCGTGAATGATTTGTTTCTTTCTCTTCTATTATTTTTAATACATGTTGATATCTGTAACAGTAGGAGCTGTTTTTAACATATTGATGTACTCAAGAGTTGTTATGCTATTTCTTTTTCGGATGAATGGAACGATCTGTCCAATGTTGCTGATATTGACTTCAAATGGTTGTTTAGGATACTTTCGTTCTTTGATTCTTAATATTTGATGAAATATTTGAGAAAAGTTTAGGACTATTCTGTAACAATGATAGAGTTACACATTTGTAGTCATTTTTGTAATACGAAGGCATAGTCTGAATGTGTTTACTTGTTGGGTTAATTGATCTCATTTAAACAGGGTGTTTAATGAAAAAAATTGACGGATTGCAATTGTTTTAAAAGTTAGTGCTTATCATGCTCAGTTCATCGAACTGACTCATGTTGACTATTTTTGCAGATGGTTGCCGTAAGTGGTAAAAGAAATGCAGATCGACAGGATGATCAGGTTGTTTAATTGATTTATAATGAATTACAGCTTGATTTTCTAATGTACTAAATGAGGAAAGATGTTCCTTTTCCGTTGAGCATTGTATCAAGTATCTGAATGCCTAAAATGTATTTGTATAGTTCTGAAAGGAATGGAAATAAGTATTTGATACTTATGTGTTGTATTCTTAATTCTGATAGTTGACCTTCTTCGGTTTATATACCAGAGTGGCAATGTTATCTTTGTGTAATTTGGATGCTTTTGTGATTGTCAATAAAAGCTTAAAGAAAATGTGATTGAATTCTTATGAGTGTTTAGTAGTTCTCATTTGTTCTATCGAAAGCTAAATTAAAGTTTAAATCATTGTCTTTTTAAAAGATAGGGTTAAAATGAACCTAAGCAGAACACTAATCAAGCTGAGGTAAATTACTAATCCCTAGTCCTGAGTATGATAGGACAACATTAAATGGGATTCTTAACCATTTATATCTTTATACTAATAAGTATGATATAAATTCAGTTAAGAGAACTGAAATAAATCTAATGGGGTTCAGATGGCAATCTCATACGAAGGTTATGAGATATTGTCCAATTCTGTTGTTTTAGAATCATGTATATTCTAATAACTCCTTGATGAGACCTTAACCTCAATATCTCCACCATGCAATGGGCTTTATTGAGGAAGGTTATCTTAAGACAAAGAATCCAGGGAACGGGAAAGGCTAACCTTAGGGGAAAGTCTTTGATGTAATTAAAAACTCAACGTGCGTAACGCATATTCTTTAGTAGATCTTTTCGAGGTGGATTTAAAGGATGACGGCACAAGTCAACTACGGGGTTGTACCTCCGAGAAGATTAGGATCTTCTCGAAGTTGCAACAATGCAGGTGACTTATGACGACACCCTTTGCATTGATCGCTAAGATTTACACTTTGATCTCGGACGAGTTACTCTGGGACCAATTAGGAATGTGGCCATGTTATAAGGCTGCCTAGGAGATTCGGGGTATCATGACACACTGGTTTAACTGCAGGGTTGAACCAGTATGTCACCGTATCCCTAATCCTCGTGGGCATCCATATAACATTATCACCTTGTTAATCTGTCTCCGAGTGATTAAGTTGTGAGAGGAAGGACTGACAGGAGTCGGTATAAGACATTCTATATAACATAAGAATGGGGTGAAGGGCATATTCCAGATTGACGAGTATGCCGTTAAGGAATACGAGACATAAACAGTATGTTTCAAATATTTGGCCAAAGTATCGCAAGCTGCTGACTGCGTTGTCCTAATTCACCTAGTCTAAGGGATGAGATGCCGATGAATGATGGTAACAATTATTCAGTTAGGTTCCTTGGACAGAGCATTCTGAATTCCCAGAATAGGGAAGAGAACCGCGAGAGTGAAGCGTTAAATAAAACGCCAACTCTTATTACTCATGAATAGATCGGTAGGTTACCGAGTCATGGAATGAATAGATCGGAGGTACTCCGAGTCATTACAGCTGCATATGGTTGTCTGTTATAAGAATGGTTATTTGATTTGTGAGTTCTAAATTATGTATTTAGAACCAGGATGCAATTATAAAAAAAAAAAAAAAAAAAAATTCACTTGTTCTAAGTTATAAAATGAGGATGTTACATCTTGGTATCAGAGCTGAAGGTTGCAGCTCTTGGACCTATTGTGTCCATAATCTGATAAAAACCTGAATTTTCTTGTAACAGAAAATGGTTAGAACAAGGGGGAACGTTGCGAGTAATGCTCCACCTGAAGGAGGAGTGGCAACAACCCAGAAACTCGATGAGATCCTTGCTGCCCTGTTGGACACAAGAGATCGCTTGGCTGTACTTGAACAACAGGTGATGGGAAATGAGGAGGATGAAGAAGCTGATAATAATAATCGGCAACCTCCGAGGACAACCCCGACATGGGTGTTGATGTTAATGTTGGGAATGCACTGTCAACGAGAAAACAAAAAGGCCGAGTTAGCGTGAACTCACTAATGATATAAAAGGATAAGTCCACCTAAATATGATGGCACCACATTAGGAGATGGAGCGAGAAGCGGCTCGTGAAATGGAGAAGTACTTTGCAATAAGGAACTTCTCGGAGAAACCAAAGCTATTTGGGAGCCTATCGGCTTTCCCACGAAGCATCTTCATGGTGGGATAGCCGTAAAGCTGAACTAAACATTGATGAGACCAATATTACTTGGGATCAATTTAAAGGCTATTTTAGGCAACGTTGGCTGCCACAACTTTTCTATGATCGAGAAAATGACGAGAATTCAGAACTTAGCTCAAGGGAAGCTAGCAGTGGCCGAATCTTGGGAGCGGTTTACAAAACTCCTCAAGTATGTACCTTGATATCAAGCGACGAGAAGTTCGAGAATACGGAAATTCATCATGGGATTGAATCCCGTGATAGGGGAGAAGGTCGATGTTCACGGTCCAACCACTATGGAAGGAGTTGTTGAAAAGGCCATAAGGCAAGAATAGAAATTAAAGGCTATTTCTGCTCATAAGGATGAAGTGCGGAAGAAGACTGCAAACCCTTCTTCAACCTCTCTTGCACCTAGAAAAGGACCATGGAAAAAGTTTGGAAACAAGAGTAAGTTTCCAGGAGACAACAATAAGAAAGTAGTAGCAAATAAGCCTGCTGGAAATGTAAAGGATAATTTTGCTAAAAATTATAATAATGGGCAGAAGCCCTATGGAGGACAGCGTGACAATTACAAAACCGGAGGCAACTTTGAGCCTAAAAAGGGACCTGTAGGAGGTTGCTACAATTGTGGTAAAGATCACTACGCAAATCAGTGCCCTTTGAAGAAGGATGATCGTAATCAGCAGCATAAGATACATGCTGCAGTAGCGGACAAGCAAGCTGAAAAGCAAGTGACACCTATAGAAGTTCCGGGTAAGTTATTCGGCATACCTCTCACTATTCTTTTTGATACAGGAGCTACTGAATGTTTTATATCTAATAAACTTGCTTTTAAACTTAAAAGAAAAGCTGGAAAAATGGATAAATCTTGGACTGTACAGTATGGTAATAATTCTGTTCATACAGTGAGTATGTGTCTTTTTGGGGTAGTCCTTGACTTACCTAACTTTTCCACGGAAGTTGATCTCTATGTTGCACCTTTGGGATCGTATGACATTGTCATCGGTGTCAATTGGTTAGCTGACCATAAAGCAAAAGTAGACTATTACGAAAAGAACATAAAATGTTTAGATGATCAGCTGAAATCAGCAGAGATTCAAGGTGTGAAACGAGAAATTTCAGTTAGAAAACTGTCAGCTATGCAGCTTAAAAAGGCTAAAAATAAAGGATGTACCCTTTATGCCGTGAAGATATCTGAATCTTCAGAAGAAGATGACGATCTCATGAAACGATTCCCTCTGTTACAAGGTTTTGAGGATGTTTTCTGAGGAATTACAGTTTACCACCCAAGAGAGAATTTGACTTCACCATTGAAATCAAGCCGAGAGCAGAACCTATTTCCAAAGCGCCTTATCGGATGACTACTACGAGTTAGTCGAGCTTAAGGCACGATTGCAGAAAGCTTTTGTCTAAAGGTTTGATCAGACCAAGTGTTTCACCTTGGGAGGGCGCCGATAATATTTGTGAAAAGAAGGATGGAACACTAAATTTGTGTATTGATTATCGGATGTTGAACAAAAAGCAACGATCAAGAACCGATATCCACTTCCTAGGATCGATGATCTGTTTGATCAGATGCGTGGAGCAGCGGTTTATTCTAAGATAGACCTTCGATCTGGTTATCATCAGTTAAGGATTAGAGAGGAAGATATTCATAAAACAGCTTTCCGAACAAGGTACGGACATTATGAATTCACAGTTCTACCCTTTGGATTAACCAATGCACCCGCAGCCTTTATGAATTTAATGAACAATATCTTTCAAGAATACCTGGACAAGTTTGTACTTGTATTCTTGGATGATATTCTCATTTATTCTAAAAGCGTTGAGGAGCACAATGAGCATTTGAAGATAGTTTTGGGAATTTTGAGAAAGAGGAAGTTGTATGGTAAGTTATCCAAATGTTCTTTCTTTGATTCAGAAGTTCACTATTTGGGTCATGTTATAAGTAAAGAAGGAATTGCTGTAGATCCTTCAAAAATAGTGGCAATAACTGAGTGGCCTGCACCAAAGAATGTGCATGAAGTAAGAAGCTTCATGGGTCTTGCTGGTTACTATAGAAAATTTGTAAAGGATTTTTCTAAAGTAGCTGCACCAATAACTTCATTGCAAAAGAAGGATAAGAAATTCATTTGGAATGATAAGTGCGAAGCGGCTTTCAAAAGTTTGAAAGACCAGTTGACTTCCGCGCCTATTTTAGCTGTACCAGACCCTAATGGGAGTTTTACTGTTGTAACGGATGCTTCTGGGGAAGGCCTTGGAGGTGTTTTGTTACAAAATGATCAGGTCATAGCATATGAAAGTAGAAAACTTAAGTTACATGAGCTGAATTATGCCCCTCATGATTTGGAACTTGCTGCCATTGTTCATGCACTTCAAGTTTGGAGACACTACTTACTTGGGAAACCTTTTGAGCTGAAAACTGATCACTTAGGACTGAAGTATATTTTTACTCAGCCCAATCTGAACGCCAGACAGAGAAGGTGGTTAGAATTTTTATCACAATATGACTTTGATATTAGCTATATCAAAGGGAAGGAGAATAGAGTAGCTGATGCTCTAAGTCGTAGGAGGCACATTTCTGCTCTTATAACATTAAGAACTTAGTTTAAAGACGAGGTAAAAAGTGCCTCAGAATCAGATGCATACTTTCAACAAGTAAAAGCAGCGCTTGCTGCAGAACCTAAGGATATAAGGTATAAAGGTTTTCATTTTGATAATGAAGGAATCTTGCGTTATGAAAACAGGGTATATGTACCTATGCTGAACGATTTGAGAAAGAAGTTGTTAGTTGAATTTCATAATTCACCTTTCTCTGGACACCCAGGTATCACAAAAATGCTTGCTGATTTAAAACAACAATACTTTTGGAAAGGTATGAAAAAGGATGTAATTAATTTTGTGACTCATTGTCTGGAATGTCAGCGGGTGAAGGCAGAACATATGCACCCTGCTGGATTGTTATATCCTCATAGCATACCGCAGTACAAATGGCAAGTAATAACCATGGATTTTGTACAAGGACTACCCATGTCCAGGAATAAACATGATGTTATCCTGGTAGTTGTAGATAAACTGACTAAGGTAGCTCATTTCATCACTGGAAATCTAAAGGATGATTCACCAGTGCTAGCCAAAAGATTCGTGCATGAAATTTTCAGGTTACATGGTGTACCAGAATTGATTATATCTGACAGGGATCCTAGAATGACGTCAAGGTTTTGGCAAACGCTTAACGCAGCTCTTGGAACGAAACTAAACTTCAGTTCTGCATATCATCCGGAAACGGATGGACAAACTGAGAGGGTAAATCAAGTGTTGGAGGACATGTTGCGTATGTATTGCATGGATCAACAGTATAAATGGGAAGAGTATCTTCCATTAGTTGAGTTCGCATACAACAATACTTATCACTCATCTCTTAAAATGGCACCATTTGAAGCACTTTATGGAAGAAAGTGCAGAACTCCTGTTAGTTGGGACAGTATTGAGGATAGAGTGGTAGTTGGACCAGAGATTCTCACTGAAATGGAACAGCAAGTTAAGCTGATTCGTGAACGACTAAAGGAAGCAGCGGATAGACAGAAGAGCTATGTTGACCTTAAGCGGGTTGATAGGAGGTTTGAGCTTGGTGATAAGGTTTTTCTTCGTGTTAAACCCAGAAAGAGTTCTATAACTTTTGGCAAGGCTGCCAAGTTGTCACCTCGATTCGTGGGACCTTTTGAAATTGTCGAAATAATCAATCCTGTAGCTTATCGTTTAGCATTGCCACCTGCTTTATCTCGCATGCATGATGTTTTCCATATTTCTTTGCTTAAGAAATACGTTTCAGATCTGTCACATGTTTTAAATTGGAATTCCTTGCAGGTCCAAGACCCAGGAATAATCGTGGTTAAACCCACACGAGTGCTGGAAACTCGCCAATTGCATTTAAGAAATCGTGAAATACAGCAATGTAAGGTCCAGTGGGACCAGTTTAATGAAGAAAGTGCAACTTGGGAAAATCTGGAAGAGATGAAAATTGCTTTTCCTTCTCTTTTTCAACAGAATGAAATCTGTTGACAAAGCATTCTTTTCAGAACTTACTTTTTTTTGTATTTATGAAAGCCAGATGATGGCAAACATTATTCAGGTTGAATAAAATGTGTTGTGACATTGATTTCTGGAACTATTCAAATATGGAAGTAGTCACATTGTTTGTGTACTAATAAATTGGTTGACCTGAAGGTTAATTGAATATGTAATCATCGGGACGATGAATCTTTTAGGAGGGAAGCATGTAACACCCTGAACTGTTGTTACTTCCTCCTGAGCATACAAGTGTTGATATGTGATTTCTTGTAAAAGGATGTGTTCCTCGATTAAGAAATCATGCTTGATATGTACTGTATTTTCTTTGCAGATCTTTGACTGAGTCAGAATATGATTAGACTCTTTTATTTATTTCATTTTGCATCTGAGTTTAATCTGATCTCGGAATGAATTATAGAGTTATCCACCTATAAGATCTAACCTTGGATCAGTGGAATTGATCCAAGTATTGCTCTAAGTTTGTTCGTGATGAATTAAAATTACAGACCTTGAACAGGTTGCAAGGTCTAGAAGCATTGAATAAGCTAGTCAGGAGTATGACTCGGGTTGATCATGTGAAATGGATTGGTTCCCGATATGGAAGTATATACGGAAGGTCTCGATCGTGGACCCGGTAATAATTCGGTTTCATATAAGTCAGCCTAAGGCGAGCAGAAGCTAACCCTGTTCGAGAATGAATGATTGTAAGTCTTTTTCTGAGCGTATAGAATATAGACCTAACTGGAATTATTATTGATTAGTAACCTAAAACTAAACCTAACCTAGGGGTTAGATTAGTGATAATCTAACCTAGACCTAGGCTAAGAACTAATGTCCTAAGTTAGTATCATGCTTATAGAAGTTAGATTGGGTGTTATCCTAAATTCTAACCTAAGATACTAACCTAAGCTGTTGAAAGCGAGGGAATAAGGGGACCTATGGAGGGTGCGAACCATGGGTGGCTTTTTCTATGTTATTTAATGCATTGGATAAGTATGAAGGACGGAGTCTTGGTGGAGGTTTTAGGAACAGCTAACTAAGCCGACGTGGCGAGTCGCCAAAGCGAAAATGGTGCAGGGATTTTATTTGTGTCGCCAATTTTGGCGGTCGGTGTGATGGAGTTTGAGCGGGAAAGTTGGTGTAAATGCATTCAATGTGCTCGGTAGTCGAGCTCGGAACTCGCGTGAAGGCATGCAAGCCTGGGAAGTTGTTGGTTTGTTTGGCTTATCGTGAATTTCGGTTTCCATACGCACATTCTTTGGTTCTTCGCACTTTTGATCTTCTTGGTGTTGCATGGCGAGTATGAGCGTATCTAGCTCTTTTCTCTGGCAAGGGGAATATATATGTCTTGGAGATAGCAAAATTTTGTTGGTCGCTCTAACTTGGAAAAGGAAAAGGAAGTCCGAGCTCTTCCAGTGGTCTGCTTCGGAATTTTGAGTAAAAATCCAGGCATGTTAGGCCCTAACCTTTAAAAATCTTGCTGTCTTTCAAGTGATTTCATTAGAACAACTCTGTTCAAATGATTTATGGAAATAGATGATTTTTCCTTGGTGGTCTTGTGTGATTTTTGGTACTGTATCTCTTCTGGTTCGATTTTTTCGTTTACACCTTGATGGGTGTTGTTATATTCGAACGGTTGCTATATTTCTTGGTGTTTGCATTCTGGCTTTTATATGCGAAAATATAGCAAGATTTTGTGCTAGGCCTGCTCTGTGTGAGTCCACGAATTGTCCTCCCGATGGGTACAGGCTATTGATGCATGTTGATATATATAAATGTATATAATATTTTGTTAATACTTGTTGTGGAAATTGTTAGAAGGGATACTGATGGATATCGTATGATTGTTCAGTTATATTGAACCTTTGTAAGCTCTGTCGTGGTTATTGGTGATAGTGGCTATTGATACTCGTTGGGTTTCGTTTTGTCTTTTAAATTGTTGGGAAGAGGTAACTTCTTACGTATTCTTGTAGTCTTTATGACTGGCCGGAGATGTTTTTCCCTCGCTTTGTGGTTATGGGTATAAACCGTTAACGTTAACGGTATATATATATATATATATATATATATATAGATTTATATTTGTTATAATCGAGCGACTCTGTGGAGTCGATTGAATGATTTATATGTATTTGAACCACTGTTCAAGTTGAATATAATTGAATATTGGAATTTGATGTGCCAGTGACTTAAGGGAATAACATGTATTTCGTCCTCTGTTATTTTGTAAGAATACGGTCGTGTCGCATGAGGATCTTGTGGTACTGATTCTTTGGGTGTATTTTACGTCTCCATTACATGCAATCTTGTGCGAAAAATATTGGTAAGGGTACCATTGGATTCCTTGTTTTGGAAATTCAGTATTCTGATTTGTTTCTGCCTAAATTTAAATGTTGCCATTGATGGCACGGATGGATTCATCATATTTTATTATTTTGTTTACTATTGTTTAAACTCAGTGGAACTTGATAATTAAACAGTGTTATTGTCTCAATTTAAGCCTGTTGGTTTACTATTGTTTGACGCCGTTGAGTACCGTGAGTATGGAAAGTTATCTTGTATGTCGGCTTTTGGGAAGCTAAACTGTGAACACTGGTTATGGACTTAGTTTTAAATCCTCGAATGGTAATATATGTCACTGTTGCCTGTAGAAGCCCGAGTATGAACAGGTAATGTTCTTGGATTTGTTGGCTTTCTTTAATAGCTTGACATCATGAATTATGGCTTCTATAAAGTAGGTTGTGAACAACATACTTTCAGTTCTGATTGCGTTCAGAAGTGACTACGATGTCTCATGTTATATTTTCTTCTGGTTGCACACCCGTTTAATGTGACTGTTCATGGTGCGTGGTTTTCGTTTAAAAATCTCTTGCTTAGCCATAGGGAAATGTCATGGCTTAACGTTTTCAAGTCTCTTGTCGACTGCGACAACAAAGGAGACCCCTTTTGAACTCGACCTTGGGTCTAAAACCCTACAGTAAGAAAGGCTTGAGCAGGTGTAGGTTGTTATTGGGATTGAAGGCGTGATACGTTTTCTTCACATTGTTATCCATTCTTGTGTATGTTTGAATTTGGAGTTGTTATGCTGTACCTAAGCGGAGTAACTTGGTTGTGTTATCTTCTTGTTCGTCGCTTCTTGTGAAAGGTCACTCACTGAGTCTGCTGGTAAATAGACATCATTGTTTGGCATGGGGCCTACTCTTGTTTGTAGTTGCTTAATTGTAAGTTTTAACAATACGGTGTCTTTGTTGTGGACTCGGTGATTTATTTCTTTGTGTTCTATTTTTTTATTTTAAGCGGTGATTCTTCTTGTGGCTTGTCGGACTTGTTCGTATACTTACCGGGTGAATGCTTTCCATATGTGGAGACGGTACAGTAGTGAACTTGTGTGAAAGGAAGCGTGAATGATTTGTTTCTTTCTCTTCTATTATTTTTAATACATGTTGATATCTGTAATGTGATAGGAGCTGTTTTTAACATATTGATGTACTCAAGAGTTGTTATGCTATTTCTTTTTCGGATGAATGGAACGATCTGTCCAATGTTGCTGATATTGACTTCAAATGGTTGTTTAGGATACTTTCGTTCTTTGATTCTTAATATTTGATGAAATATTTGAGAAAAGTTTAGGACTATTCTGTAACAATGATAGAGTTACACATTTGTAGTCATTTTTGTAATACGAAGGCATAGTCTGAATGTGTTTACTTGTTGGGTTAATTGATCTCATTTAAACAGGGTGTTTAATGAAAACAATTGACGGATTGCAATTGTTTTAAAAGTTAGTGCTTATCATGCTCAGTTCATCGAACTGACTCATGTTGACTATTTTTGCAGATGGTTGCCGTAAGTGGTAAAAGCAATGCAGATCTGACAGGATGATCAGATTGTTTAATTGATTTATAATGAATTACAGCTTGATTTTCTAATGTACTAAATGAGGAAAGATGTTCCTTTTCCGTTGAGCATTGTATCAAGTATGCTGAATGCCTAAAATGTATTTGTATAGTTCTGAAAGGAATGGAAATAAGTATTTGATACTTATGTGTTGTATTCTTAATTCTGATAGTTGACCTTCTTCGGTTTATATACCAGAGTGGCAATGTTATCTTTGTGTAATTTGGATGCTTTTGTGATTGTCAATAAAAGCTTAAAGAAAATGTGATTGAATTCTTATGAGTGTTTAGTAGTTCTCATTTGTTCTATCGAAAGCTAAATTAAAGTTTAAATCATTGTCTTTTTAAAAGATAGGGTTAAAATGAACCTAAGCAGAACACTAATCAAGCTGAGGTAAATTACTAATCCCTAGTCCTGAGTATGACAGGACAACATTAAATGGGATTCTTAACCATTTATATCTTTATACTAATAAGTATGATATAAATTCAGTTAAGAGAACTGAAATAAATCTAATGGGGTTCAGATGGCAATCTCATACGAAGGTTATGAGATATTGTCCAATTCTGTTGTTTTAGAATCATGTATATTCTAATAACTCCTTGATGAGACCTTAACCTCAATATCTCCACCATGCAATGGGCTTTATTGAGGAAGGTTATCTTAAGACAAAGAATCCAGGGAACGGGAAAGGCTAACCTTAGGGGAAAGTCTTTGATGTAATTAAAAACTCAACGTGCGTAACGCATATTCTTTAGTAGATCTTTTCGAGGCGGATTTAAAGGATGACGGCACAAGTCAACTGTGGGGTTGTACCTCAGAAGATTAGGATCTTCTCGAAGTTGCAACAATGCAGGTGACTTATGACGACACCCTTTGCATTGATCGCTAAGATTTACACTTTGATCTCGGACGAGTTACTCTGGGACCAATTAGGAATGTGGCCATGTTATAAGGCTTCCTAGGAGATTTGGGGTATCATGACACACTGGTTTAACTGCAGGGTTGAACTAGTATGCCATCATATCCCTAATCCTCGTGGGCATCCATATAACATTATCACCTTGTTAATCTATCTCCGAGTGATTAAGTTGTGAGAGGAAGGGTGAGCGAGAGTCGGTATAAGACATTCTATATAACATAAGAATGGGGTGAAGGGCGTATTCAGTTGCGAGTATGCCGTTAAGGAATACGAGACATAAACAATATGTTTCAAATATTTGGCCAAAGTATCGCAAGCTGCTTGACTTCGTTGTCCTAATTCACCTAGTCTAAGGGATGAGATACCGATGAATGATGGTAACAATTATTCGAGTTAGGTTCCTTGGACGAGCATTCTGAATTCCCGAGAATAGGGAAGAGAGAACCGAGAGTGAAGCGTTAAATAAAACGCCAACTCTTATTACTCATGAATAGATCGGTAGAGTTGCAGAGTCATGGAATGAATAGATCGGAGGTACTCAGAGTCATTATGGCTGCATATGGTTATCTGTTATAAGAATGGTTATTTGATTTGTGAGTTCTAAATTATGTATTTAGAACCGGGATGCAATTATAAAAAAAAAAAATTAAATTTTTTTCACTTGTTCTAAGTTATAAAATGAGGATGGTATGACCCCTGTCGGATGGTGGTAGATTACACCACGCTATGAAATTCCTTTTAGCAGAATTCCATATCCCTTAGTTTTGACATAAGAGTATCAACACTTTGAAGGAGATTCAACATGGTATTATAGAGATTGTGTGAGAATAAAATGCACATTTTAAGACTCTCTTATCAAAATTATCTTATGAAATTCACCCTTCTCAACATTCTCACTAGTTTGTTGGAGTATTGATAACACCATTTAGGAGAGTGATTTCACACAAGAATTTCATAGACCCCCGTGAGGCCTTTTAGGTTTACACGCATAGTGATGCTATTGGAAGCATGGATACCAAGTGTTAGCCCCTTCCTTGGGCTCAAATTACTACAATGGAGAAGAATATGGAGAAGCTATCTATGAACTTGGTGCATGAGACTCGTAGTGGTCTATGGTGCATGAATGGTGAGGTAGAAGGGAATACAAAGGATAGTTGTCCCGAGAGATCAGTACGCGCCATGATAGTGGAATGTTAAATTTTCCATAGAGATCATAATGTAAGTAGATTTCCACTATTGCAGTGTGCAATCCATAATAATGCGTCTTTCTATTGCAAGATCTATACCTCTACTACCCATGCCACTAAGGATTGTAGATTAACTGACCAAATACATGATGCCATTGATATTGGTGTGCACTAGACCAGCCTCACAAAAATTCCAAGGAAAATGGTCATCACTTTGAAGGGCACTTGAGATAGAGAGGTACATGGAAGAAGTTTCTTAGGAGGATTTCATAGTCATGGTAACCGCAGGGGAGGAAGAAGTGAGTTCCTACATGGAACCTATTACAAATGTGGATCTACAAAGCACTATAAGTGTGAATTACCTAATCTACTATAATGCTCTTGGTGTAGGAAGAAGCGTAATTATGAGAAGTGCCTAAAGCTATTTGAACATATTAGCCATTAACACCAAAATGAAAAATTCACCAAGATGGTAAGAGTGAGGAAGGACGATTCACAATGGATGCCAAGAGTGGCACGCGAGTTAGAACTATACTGCTTTGTACTTAGATATGACACAAGATGAGGATTCTGCACCAAGAAAGTACTAAGGCAAAGGCTGCTGGTTATTAGAGAAGAGGTGGTGTATGGAAAGTATCTGGACCCTCCTCATTAGAAATAAGTGTATCAAGAATCCATGGATGTGATTGAAGCCTACAAGGAGAGATCTAGTGCTGAAAGAGCGAGTCAAGGTAGTTAGATCAAAGGAAGAATATTGATGATCCATAGAAGGATCTGGATGAGGTGACAAAAGTATGCAAGATGTTAAGGAAAGAGAATATCATCCTCTTGCTAGGAGATTGATTCTTGGAGAAGGTACTGCATGCTAGAGAAGGAGTGAAAGGCAAGTTATGTGTGCAAACCTTCCTCCCCACAACCTTGATTATGACAAGGACATTACCTTTAATACTATTATAGATGGGTGGCTTCGAGAAATATTTTGATTCACATGGGTGTGAAAGTCAATGTTTTCACTCTAGATGCATAACATCAAATGGGAAGGCCCCCATTATAGTCATATTCGAATGTATTATATATGTATTACAAGAAAAAGGAAATGCCCATTGGTATTTTGAAGGATCTTCTTATAACTATCAAGGGAAAATGTTCTTTGGGGATTTTGAAGTCTTGGTGCTAGGTGAGCGAGAAAATTTATAGCATTTCTTGGGCACCATTGGTGTTATAAGAACAATGTTGACCTACGGTTTAATAAGGGATACATAAGCTTTGAGAACAAGGAAGAACATGTTATCATCCCCTTGATAGATGGGAAGTTAGTGCCCTCTATTGATCCCTTTGGAGAAGCGAGTTCTTGTGACAGGATCATTGTACACTTTATCGGGGACCTTGAGGTGATTCACCTCATGAGGGAGTTATTCATTTTGAAGATGCTCATTCCATGAGTAATATTACTACTATGGCATGTGAAAATTGGGTGCACATGACTTATGAGTTAATTGGGTGACAAAAAAAGGATTTGTAACAAGGGTTAGAAAGGTGTGCTCATTCAAGCACCTAGGAGGGAAGAAGTTACAAAGTTATTTTGGAGGATCCAACACTGAGGATTTCTTATGAGATATGGAGGATTAGTGGAAAAATGTGGTCAAAAGAAGAGCGATGCTCAACTATAACTTCCTCGGGACTGTAGCGCGTTGGTGGGTGACACATCACAATAGCCTTCTAAAGTAGCATGAGGTAAGAATCACATTCTTTGTTAGGTTCTCCCGAAGCAATGCCCCCACTGCAATACAAGGCTACCATGGGAAGGAACCTACCTTATTTCATGTTCAAGCATGTGAGAAAGTGTGGAGGGAAGGCATAGAGGCCATTCCACCTTCTTTATGGGTGCATAAGTTGTATTCTACCTTATAAGGTTGTGTGCACACATGGTAAATTCACTCTAAGTTTCTTCATTAGACATGAAATTGGCTAGAGTTGACGATTGACATCCTTCAAGATTTCGAGTATCGGAGTACTAAACCATTGGTGGATAGGTCATTACAAGTTGTTAAGTTCTTAATGATGGGAGATGGTTCCATGGTAGAAGATTGATTCTTTGGAGTTATTGGGTAAACTTGGTTTAGAACCGTGCTTTGATGAAGAAGAGTTAGAAGAGGTGCAACTTAATTGCATGTGCATGGAGAAATAAAAGGGAAAGTTGGTCTATGTGATAGATGGTGAAGAGATGGAGAGTTTGGATGTTAACCATACTAAAGGTACACGTGAAGTTATTGATAGTGCTGATGAAAAAGCACTCACCTACCACGAGCACCTAAAAAAAAGAAGGTTAACATTGGTTCAAAAATGGAACCTAAGGAGGCCACCATTGGAGATTAATGGTCAAAGGAGGTTTTAAGGATCATTGATATACTATGTGAGTTTTAGGAGCTATTTCACTTGCAAATACCATGAGCTTAAAGGTGTCCACCACTCCTTGGGAGAAATTAAAATAAATTTAAAGGAGGGTATGTTCCTTATTCATAAGAGGCCTTATTCAATGAATTTGAATCTTCACGTCAAGTTTAAGGATGAGATAGATAAGATGATCGCTTGCATGCATCATTGAAGTTGTGGAGGAATCAAACGGATAAGCCCCATAGTTATCAACATTAAAAAGATGGAATGATAAGGATTTGTGTTGACTACAAAGACTAAAATGTGGTATGTGTAGTTGATCATTTTCCAACCCCCTTTACCGAAGATATTTTGGAAGGAGTAGTTGGGTGTGAGATCTATTCCTTCACGGATAGATTCTTAGGATACCATCAAGTAAGAATTGCTATAGAAGACCAAGAGAATAAAATTTTCTCCACTGAATGGGGAATTGTTTCCTATACGCTCATGCCTTTTACCTTTGAAGAACGCACCTCTTTGTGTCTTCATGTATAGCGTTCCAAGATTTTCAAGATTTTATCCATAAATTTCTGCAAGTCTACCTTAATGTTGAACAATATATGGATTGGTGCAAGATCATTGTGACAATTTGAGACTAATGTTTGAGAGATATCGGTAGTTGAGGATATCCATCAACATTAAGAAATATGTTTTTGCTACTCTATTTGGAACATTGTTGGGGCATATTATATGTATGGAAGGCTTGCTTTAGTGGATCCTGCCAAAGTTGTCATTATTGTGGGATTGGGGTAGCCTACCGGCGGAGCGCGGTGTACGGATTCCTTGGGCATATGGGATACTACCGGAAGTTTATCATGGAGTATACCAAAATATCCATGCCATTAGAGAAATTACTAAAACACAACAAGAGTATTTTTCATTAGGGAGAGCCATAGAAGATGGCATTGTACACCCTAAAGTGTAGGCTTATCACCGCACCCATATTACACTTTCCTTCTTGGGATAAGCCGTTTCATGTACATGTTGATGCTTCAAGAATAACGATTGGAGAAGGCTTAACATAACCTGGAGAAGGGATTTTTGAATACCCCTTTGCTTTACAAGTAGGATTATCATTGAAGTTGACACCAATAGAGAAAAACTACACCATTACTACTGCGGCGTGAAGCAACGTCGATGATCTATGTGCTGCATAATTTCATGTAATATCTCTGGAAACACCCTTAATATTTTACATAGATCACATGGCATTGAAGTACTTGTTGAACAACCTTGTTTTGTAAGGGTGAATATGCCGTTGGGTCTTGTTCTTTTAGGAGTTTGAGTTTACGGTTATTGTGAAACTAGGAAAGAGTAAGCGAGGACTTGACCATTTGTCAAGAATAGATTCTGGTTAGGAAGCACGAGATAATTGAGAACACTATACTAGACACGTAACTATTTAGGTTATGGTGTGCACCCTACGAGTTGGAACATATTGCTATATTTATCAAAATGGGTTTGGCACCGGAGGAATGAAAAATTTGGAGAAGAAAAATTAGCTATACATGTCATGCCTTACATGTTAATTGGTAGAGACTTATACAAGTTAGGTCGTGATGAGGTTCTACGTCGATGCATGTTAGAACATGAACACATTGCAATCATGTAGGAATCACATTATGGGATTGTAGGAGAGGAACTATGCGGGAAGTGCCATGACATAGAAGATTTTACTCGTAGCGGTATTGTGGGAAAGTATATTCTAGGATTGTATTGAATTTTGTAAGGCTTGTGACAATTTTAGGTGCCTTGGTAAGCCGGGAAGAAGAGATGAGATTCCTTGAGGTCAATAGCCGGTGAAAAACCATTTGAGAATTGGGCCATTGATTTTGTAGGGATGATTTCACCTCTTGGTTGAAGGAATGGTTCATGGTATATCATTACTGTACTAATTACTTAACAAGGTGGGAGAGGCAAGTGCTACAAGAGGATTGCACAACTACGAAAACTACTAGATTCTTATAGGAGAACATAATAAATAGGTATGGATGTCCTTTAAGTTTGAATAGCGAGAAAGGTACATATTTTTGAATGAAAAAATTAGGATTTTGTTGGCAGAGTTCATGGTGACCCATCATAAGACTACCCCATATCACCCACAAGCTAATGGAACTACTGAGGCATTTAACAAAGTTCTAAGCCACACAAAGACCAAAATTTATGATGTGGAAAGACAAGATTGGGATGACAAGGTATCAAATATTTTATGGGCATAAAAGATAACTTACAAGAGATTGAACAAGGCCACACTATTCCAGTTGTTGTTTGGTGCAAAGGGTATCTTATTAGTTCAATTTATGCTACCAAAGCTGTGTATTGCGCATGCATGAGGGTTAGGTGATGAAAAAGCAATTGAAGAGTGCATGGAGAAGTTAATGCGGTTGGACAAAAGGTGATTCCTTACTAGGTGGAGTCGAAGACCGAAAAGGAATGAAAAAAGCATGGCATGATCATCATATAAAAAAACATTCAATTTTAGACAGATGGTTTTTCTATATGATTCCAAATTTCTACACAATCTTGGGAAGCTAAAAATCCATTGGTTAGGACCATATGTCATATCGTACATCCTCGATTCAAGCACGTGCTAGTTATGGGAACTGGATGGGATGAGGTTACTAGGTTATTTCAATGGGAGTAGCCCTATTATAAATAAGGCTTTTGTGTGATCTGAAGTAAGGAAGTTTTGCCAATTAGTTTAGATTTATGTTTGTTTGTATGTTTCCTTTGTTGTTCATTGGTGTGCTGTAGCTAATTACTTTGTAAGAGTTTCCAGGACATAGGGAGTACACATACAATTTTTTTGGGGTAAGGTAGCAGCTATTTTGTACATGAAGGAAGGAATGTTGAGAAAAATTTAGGGCAAAGGAAGACAAGCGAGTAATGGGATACATAAGGACGCATGGATGGAGAAGGTGCATAAGTTTCATGCAACTAGGAAGGTGGGTTGAAATAACATGAAGACAATAAGAAGGGAATAATCGCTCGGTATTCCATGAGTTAGGCAACACTATCATGAACTACTTGGTTGACGACACAAAGGTTACATACTTTGGCATGGGGATACATGTGAAGGAGGTCCATGGCAGTCTAAGTAGTGTTGGAGTGCCTAGAGCTTATAGCAACGAAGTGCGCAAGGGAAGTCACACAAGTTTATTTAATTGAAGGAAATTATCTTATTAAAAAAATGACTTAGGACACGTGGTCGGAGGACCCTAAGGCATTGATAAAGTATAGATAAGAAAAGGTTAGTCATTTCAGCTACCTTGCCTTAAAAATTTCTTTTTGCTCCCAAAGTCGATGTGCAATGAGGAGATTTTCGAGAGAAGAGTAACACAAAGTACCATCACGAACCAAAAACTTGTGCAAAGCTATAGTAAGACTGTGGTGTAACATAAAGGAAAGAGGACAGTGGAATGGAAAGGATGTTACATGAGAGAGAAGTAGGAAGTTGTCGAGTTAGTGTGGGATAAAGAAAGAAACACAACACCTAGGGAATGCAGGGAAGTAAAGAGAGATTGCACCAAAGAAGGCACACAAAAAGAAACCAATGGTGGAAAAGGAGGACCCAGTGGAGATATAATCGGAGATGCAGTACCCCCATGGAGTGATCAAGGTTGAGAAGTGGAATTCAAAGCTATACCAGTGTAAGATCAGCAAGTACAACCATTGGACAATGAGATAATGAGAAATTGATGAGGGTGGATCTAGTGTCAAACACTATGATGGTAGACAAGCTCAGAAACCCTAAGGTGGATGACTCGGTGAAGAAATAACTACAAAAGACTAGGGTTTTGCAGCTATGAGAGCTACCCTTCTTTGCCAAACCCACCCCTCTTTTCAAGTGGTTAATGTCGTGGGTGCACGAAGACTTATTCTACCTTGTGGGAAGGAGATTGCAGATCACAGGAAAATTAATTCAAGAGTTACATGACTTTGAAATACTAGAGAAGATATGAAACTCGATTTATGTGCCACTTCCAATATCAAGGAGCTAGCAAAGAAGCTAAATTACGAGAAGGGGGTAGGGCACAAGTTATTATAGATATCCCAGGACCTAGACTTTGAGTGTTGCCTCTTAAATCATTAGCTACAAATTGGGAGCGTCATAGAGGTGGATGGAAATCAACTATGGATTCCTTTATATGGCCTATAGGGTGTTTAAGAGTGCACACTACAAATTTGTCCAATTCATCATTGCAAATGAAATTATTGAAGAGGTGCGCAGTACATAATGATGCAAGAACAAAGATCACTTTGGGATCCATCCTAATTCTTATCATGATCTAGTAGATTGGCATCCCAAATGGTGCTGGACAGAAAATTTGGGTTCACACACCCATGCACGTGTCCCTTGCAATCCAATTTGCATAGTTCACTTTGTGATGGGACTACCTCAAATGCTTACAATTCATAAATGAACATGTGGTTTGAGAGGTTATGTGAAGCCTTTGAGAATGAGTGGCACATTCCCCATTAGTTTCCATAATTTTTGGTGACCGAGTAATGTTTTCCATCACACAACACTTTTTTTGGGAAAAGTTCATGATGGCTAAAGGAGAGATGGGGCCATGGTGTAAGCTCCCCTTTACATTCACTGCCAGATACATGAAGTGTGCCATCAATAGGACTAAGGACATGCAGAGGTTAGTTTTTGATGCAGATAAGGTGGATGTTGATGTCCGGATGTTTCTTTATATGTATAATTATAGCACTCATCCTTCCTATGTCAAGGTTTTGGAGCTAGATTGCTTGGGCTTACACCCATGAGTCGGGTAACAATCAAATGGTATGTCAATCAAGTGTTCATGCAAGCTGCACCCTAAAACAATGGGAGGAATTGAGGTGGAAGTTAAATACTCTCCCTTTCCTAAACCATGGGAAACACCTATCCTATCCATGAAGGCGAGTATAAGAAGAAGTATAATAAGAGGAAGGAAATCTAGATACTCAAGGAAGAGGAAGTACTACACACACTAGAATAATAGCAAGGGTGCTAACACTTTGGAACAAGGTAACACCAACACTCCATCACCAAGGTGCGCAAAGAAGAGGAAGTAGAAGAGGGGCCTGAGGATAAGAAGAAGTAGAAAAATGGTACATTAAGCCCCATGGCAGGATCGATGGAAGGAGGAAGAAGGCCCAAGAAGAAGAGGGGCACTCGGTAGGAGATAGGGAGAGTATGACTCACAAGGCTGCTATTCCATAGGCCACAAGCCCACAAGGAGACAAAGGGGACTCCTTTATTATAAAGGAGGATAAGGGATTCACCCTAGGGTGAAAACAAAAAGGACAAAGTGCAAGGTGATAAGGAAGAAGTGGATGCCAATGTCCCCACACATGGACTTTATGGATGACCCCAATAAGGTCCTGCATGTAATATTTTAGGCCACCCTCCCACTAGAAAAGTTACATAGTTGGGAATTATTGGATCAAGATGGGGGTGTTCCTAGAACCATAAAGATGCTCAACTATGATATGTAATTCCACGTTGACAAACCTATGTTTGAGGTCTCTGATCTTGCGATCAAGACCATTCACCTAGGGAAGAAGGGAGGAGACACATATAAAGTGGTGGATCTTAACTACCTTATAGATTAGCGGGAATGTAATGCCTTAGAAAAGATATCCTCAGAGGTGATATAACACAGTATGGATACATGGGCCTTTGTGTGAACATTGGTTGCGAAACGAAGAAGAGAAAGGAAAAAGAGATGGATAGGTTACAGAGGGTTGAAGGGAGAACAAAAAAAAATGGAGGCATATATGGTGAGCTGGTGCCCTTGTGAAGACCATTACAGACAATATCTGGAATTAGTAATCCAAGACAAGACAAATTACGTGGATGAGATGGAATATCTTGAGGACCTCATAGGGATGTTATTTTTAACACCAAGGATGGTGCAAGCCCGACAAATATGGATCTTACAAGAGAAAAGAGGAGGACAAGGTCACTATTGAAGTCGGATCACTGAGTTGTTGGAATTTCTCTCCCAACTCAAAGAGGAAAACATACTGGTAGATACAGGATTCAATAGCTATAGGAAATGTGAGCCTATATTTAATGCATGGGTAATAGAGGAAGAGGCAGCCCTTAAAATTTTACAAGAGACCACCCCTACCAAAAAGGTAGAGCACATACAACTAGTTGTTAACACCATGGCCCAGAAAGAGAAGATAAAGACTAAGCGCAAGAAGCTAAAGTTCATAATCAAAGAACTCGAGACTTTTCTTTGAGGGGATGGATGAGTTTAATAGTTTCTACATGGAGTTGGGAGTGGCCATCAACACATTACAAGGGAAAGGGGAAGAGATCATCCTAAACTAGGTGTTCAATATAATAGGAGACACACTTTGGGAAGGGCCTTATCAGAACTAAAGGCTTGAAGGAAGCTAAAGGATTAGATAGATGTGAAGTTTCTGAGCTCTTATAGTTTTCCGTATAAGCATCCCCCCATTTTTTAATTCTCTTCTAAGATTCTTTCTACCACTATTATTTATTCCTTGGAAATGTAATTTTACCTTTCTAGGTTTTGTTAGGAAAGATTGATCCTTTTGTTTGGGTGACACGTAGGGTTGTCAAGGCAAAAACCAGTTTAGTATGGGGTGATGTTGGACCCCTAAAAAGTAAATAAGTACCTAGGGCATGAAGCCTTGTGGCACGTGGAATAAGGGCATGAAGCAACACAAAAAAATTAGTCCTCGAGAGAGGCACTTAGAGTCATGTCGGGATATATGTGAGTTAGAATTTAGTTAAGTTTTAGATAAAATAGAAAAATACGTGCACTAGGAGCCAATGGAAAAATAACCAAATACAAATGTGGATAAGCTATGAAGACTTGCGGGTCAAGTAAAGGATATTCCAAGGAATCATTATGGTTATCATGGAAGGATAAGGGGCCACGCTTGTTAAGGATCGAGATGGCATAAGCATGCTAAAGACACTCAATTGAAGGAAACACATGGTGACACCTAGAAGTTTCCTAGGTAGTGGTAGAACAAGCATGAAAATATTCAATAGGACTTCGTGGGTGATGATGAATGGTCAGGAGATGATTCCTTTGATTTCTTGATATAGAGGATCATTTCTAGAAGAGGGGTGTGTGTGTGATGAGTAAGAAAGAAGAGAGGAATAAGAGAGAATAATGTAGTGTGTATAACAAAGATCTCTAGAATGTAAAGAAATTATTGCTATGGATGGAACCTCTGAATGTAATATTGTCTACTCTAATTAAATCATCAATATAATGAATACATTCTATAATACCCTAAAAATCATTCATGATGTGTTTTTCCATTTGTTTAATTAGTGTCACTAGTTTCCTCAATGTTTTTTTGTGAGTGATTCTAATTTTAATTAATCACGCTAAATCTGTGTTTAGAGTATATCTCTAGGAGTATAAGATTACATCTAAAATACTATGGATAAATGCACTCATTCTCTAGCTATCTTTGTATCATTGTGTTAATAAAACAAATTCTCACAAAGATCACATAAAGGAGGGGCTCAGTGCCTATGCACACCTCGGGTGAGCTTCTAGGCTAGGAATGGATGTTGTCTTTGACACACCTAGGATTGGTTGCTAAAATAGGATATGGTACTAGAGACTACAAATTGCTTAAAAATGTTGTACATAGTGTGGAAATGGAGGAAAACTAGTGAGGGGGAAATGGAAGAAAATTTCCATCTCCTTTTTCCTCTCAAAGTACAATACACTCTTTAGCTTAAAAAATCAACCACCAACCTTTGAAATAGGAATGACGTTATAATTTATAGGAAGAGAAAAGTCTATTCATATAACCCCCATTGACACTTCACATGCCTTGAAACTTTTCATTTTCTTAGGAAAACTTTAAGTCCCCTTTTATAACTTAAGGCTGAATTATTACATTGAAAGTAAAGTCATTTTTAATTACTTAAGTCATTATGAAAAGTACAACCCCAACATAAAATTAGAGAGAGAGAGAGAAGAAGGAATTGTAGTCACAAAATCAAACACTTGCTATTACATTTATACCGTCGGGTGTGTTAATTCATATATGGATCTTGCACGATAAAAGTATTCACTAGTAACCTATTTCAAGGGTTTTCTTGGTCGGTCGTCGATCATCCCTGGTTGTTTTTCTAGTTCATTCATCGATTGTCTCTGTAGTTTTGGCCATCTTTTAGAATGTTTTAGATGTTTTAGTCATCTCAATTTTTTTTTTTTTAGTCTACATCCGGGTGCCTAGGGTTGCACTAGGGCACCCCGAGGCGCCTCAATCCATGATTTTAGGCACCTGTGTCATCGTGATTTGTGGTCTTAATTTCTTTATTTGAGGTCAATCCTAACGGTCACCCCGTGTATTCCCTAGGTCATAGTCGGTAGTTTCGGGTCACCAGTGTCAAAATTTGAGCAAGAGATCCCTATATAAACAAATCATACTCACTACATTATGGGTGGACATCACACACATCAAGGGCAACTATCTACTAAGGAAAGGGACTACATTTGGGCTTCTTCTACATCTACATCACATCTGCATCACACAAAAACAAGGGGAAAGGGTTGTATTCTTTCCATTTTATCCATTATTTTGAATTTTACATCTAGCTATTGCCCCTTATTACCACGTCATTTACACTAGGGCATATTAGGCACAAAATATCACACACACACACCGAACAACATCAAGTTTCATGTAGTGCACACTCAAGCATTAATTCTACTAGTTTGGTGGTTGAGGACAGTCTGACCCCACTAACCTTTTGTTTTGTAGGTCATTATTTAGTTCATCCGGTGAATCTAGCGTGACGAGATAGGCAGGGTTTTAGATCTCATTCTAACACTATTGAGCACGAGATCCTGAGCATTTTGAAAATTCCTAGTGCCTAAAATCTAGACTAGGGAATCTCGGGGCACCCTAGTACACTCTCGGAGTACCTCAAGTATATAAAGACATTCAACTCCTTCCCTTCCTAAATTAATTCCATAATAGCTTGCTCAGTCTACATACCGAGTCTACTACGGTCTAAGAGAGTGAGGCAAGTTATTTACGGAGTTTATAACATATCCCTCTCATTTCTATTATTTAAATAAACTTAAATACAAAGGCACAATATTTAGATCTAGCACTTCGATATAACACATAGTTTCTATTTAGATTAACTCATAAAATAGTTTTAAATCCTATTTTTAGTTAATCATTTTGGTGAACCCATCTATAAACACCAAAATTGGGTCATACTCCCCTTAAACCCTGTTAATTAAATTAACCATATCCTACCTATTCATATCCCCTAGTGCACATGTTAATTAAATTAATTAATATCCTCACTTAACCACCTCACCTAGCCACCTCACTCAATGACCTACTCAAACCTCATTAATGACCTAAGATCGAGTCTAAACCTATCCTAACTAACTAGGACTTAGTCTAAACCTAGAATTAACTCCTATTAACAAACCTAAAAGGAATCCTACTTATCTTGCCATGATCTATCACTCAAGACTTGGAAAAAGGTTGGAGATCATGCCAAAAATAACAACAATCTAGCTATTTTTGGCCACCTAAATATTCCCACTTTAACTAACACCGATCCACCTACCCATTGTCGATTAGGTTAAATACATTTCCAAAAGCCTTTGCTAGGTTCATCATTTGATTCAGGATCTCATTTCTTCAAGATACTTGGAGCACTCAAATTTATTTACTACTCAGGAAAAGTAAGATGCATGGGAGCACTACCAACATTGGTCACCATTCATTATCCTCTTCATGATCACAGATACAAAACAAAGAGGCACATAGGTCTGAACTATCATGGTATGAATAAAATAGCTCTTCTCTCTGGATCTCTATTGTCATTGTCTTCATCACCTACATCCTCAAATTTATTTTCTAATAATTATTTAACATCTCTACACCAAATCTTTGGTTTCGTTGTGTAGATTTATTTATTCATATTTATAGTCTATTTCTCTCCACATGTATATACTTCCTTCCTTCCATCAACCTATCACTTGATCATACTTGAAATTTTCACCCATTTTCACCCTCTCGCAAATCATCTCGAGTCCTAAGAACCATTTTATGACCCCAAACTCACCATTTACGACCTCTGTACAATCATAGGGAGTCTAGAAAACCAATTCTAATAACTTTATGCTAATTTCCCCTACCGGCGTTGGTTAACCAAATGATGTCGGTTACTTTTCCTAATCAACATCCGTCGGTCATCCAACATTGATTACTATGTCTGTCAATATAGCTCAAACCAATGAGCTAATACTCACTTCCCAATAGCCTAGAACCATTTCTAATCCTTACTAGACCTTACTTAGAGCCTCTACCAGACATGTAACTCAACACTTTTGCCCAATCAAACCTTATGTTCGACCTTAAACAACATTTTCATGACATTTCTTATTGTTTTGTACGAGATACCTAAATCGTTTCAATTTCAATAGGATCTTTACTTCATGTATTATTTAACTAGCATTAATATTTTTATATAGAAGTGGATTGACACCCTATTCAGGAAGTATCACGCTTCCCCTGGATCTAGCTTCCGCTAGGAAGTCCACTCATTGTTTTTTTAACTCTATTTGGTGGTATTTTTATATCTACAGTAGTTCCTCCAAGCCAAAAGGAATCTCACACAATCAACTCGGATCAAGAAATCAGATTTGTGCATTTGACCTTCAACCGACATTACAACATGTATTCCTCCTTGGCCTTCTACCCTTATCTATTTCATTAATTTTCTAAGAATCCGGTGAAACATTTTGGTGCACCGGTGGGACCCATCAGGGGTTCCTTTGTATTTGTTCATTCCTAGGAAAAAAATGTGTTTATTTCCCTTTGAAAATTATTCACATTAATTTTCTTCTCTAGAATATTCTCCTTCTTGCTATTGTCTAAAAGAAATCATACTTTTAGTGCTTTAAAAAGAACACGTCTTCCTTTTACTGCATTGCATTAGTGAAAGAGCATCCCTCTTCTGTTCTCCATTTGTTACATCAAACGTAATTGTGGATTTGGGCTTAAAACACTTGCATTTCATTTTGGATTGTTGCATTATAGCTCACATTAATTTGAGGGCAACCTATATGTTGGAAGTCATGCCTAACTGATGGTTGACTAATTTAATCATAGTTCACTTGCACACTCTCTCTCTATACCAAACCACTTACATAATTTACACATCTTCTTAAACATCCTCCTACAGAATTTGTCAACAATCACATGATTAGAGGATTGATAGTGGATGCCTAGCTGGTTTCTCTGTCCAGTCATTATCTTAGAGAAAGGACCACCCCACCAAAACTTTACCTGAAACCATCCTTAGATCTTGGATTTCATAGGAAACCTTCTATTGAACCAAAAACTTTATTCTGTTCATAATTCAGTCTTAAATAACATAAGCTAAAACATAAAATTCACCCATAGGATTTCATGTTTCTTAACTTTTGCTTGATTTGTGTTTTGAGTTGTGAGGACGTGTTCTCCATTTTTTCTTTCTTCCTTTCACACTCCATAATTATAGTTGGTGTATTCCAAATTTTTTAAGTGTGTTAGTGTCCATCACTATCATAATCAGGTTTCTGGGTTTATATTTTACCTAATCTAAGTGACCGAAATCAACCTTTTCCATCTTTTCAAATTTTACAATGACCGGCATTGGTCTAGTGACCAGAATTGGTTTATTCTAACCACCATCGGTTTACTTGAACGTTGTCGGATATTTGAGTTCTTTTCATTTTATGAAAAACAACACTCGCCACATTTTATGTTCTTTCTGAATTTATTTAGACATATTATCATACCCTTGAATCTTTCAAATCACTATCGAGATCAAGTTTTGTTTCATTTTCATCGAGCTTATCACCCCAATTGGAATTTTTTTGATTTCTTACATGAATGCAGGTATTGGTTAATCTAAGCTGGAATTGGTCACCCTATCACCATCATCAATTAACCCAATCACCTTTTGTTCCTATGTTTTAATTTTTAATTAATAAAATGATCTATTTTACTTCCTAAAATAGTTTTCTCCATTTCCTCTATTTTTCTATGTCATTTTGAGAAAATATTGCCAAGCCTATGCCAACTCACATGGTTTTGAATCATAGTCAAATCAATGCCCTTTTATTCCATGCAAGCCTTCATCCACTCCCACCTATCCCATCGCCACCTTCCATCCTATCACCTATGGATCCTACTCAGGCCATTATCATCAATAACGGTGATGAGGAGTTCACAAGACTCTTTGACCACAACCTCGCTACCTTACAACATTATATTTCTCATTCATCTACTCGATATTTGTTAAGACAACTGGTATACAACATGCTTGTGCCCATCCCCCTACCATCACCCCCACTTTTGTGTCAACTAGTACTAATTCGGACTTACCTTCTTCCCCCTTACTACCGTAGTATCCCAACTTGACCCCACATCATTAGTATCTGTGGAACCTACAACATCGGTCACACTTTTGACATCGATTGCTCTATGGTGTCAACCATTTCTTCATTAGCCACCTTGATCATAGCCTTGTCTGCACTTGCCACCTCATATATACCTATTGCATTGCAGCCACCCATGGTGTCAAAACTGATAGTCCATTCCAAAACATCATCCTCTCCATTCTCGTAGTATTTACCTCTAATCACCTTTGGAAGAGTCACTACATCCACCCCACCTACTTACACATATCACCAACAACTACCTATCTCGTCTATCACCTATTCAGTATATTTTCTTCTTGCATGTATTCCTAACTCATAGTTCTCATACTCGGAACCACCATATACTAGAATGTCGTCCCCATCATACATTCATCATCAAACCCCTTATACTACAGGGGGTTCCCAGTCATCACAACCTACCAACGAACTTATTAAAATGATGATTGAAAATATTCAAACATTGGAAACATTAGTTTCTAGCTCTCACAACTCTTTAACATATGATGAAATCTGCAATGTTCCCATCCATCCATCTATTCCCTTTCATCCATACCCTACACATCAATAAATGCCCAAATTCAACCGGTTCAATAACAAATAAGACCCACAAATACACTTGTGATATTTAAAATATGTGTCCTATTTAATCACTCATGATTATGCCCTACTCTTGCGGACATTATCAATGTCCTTAACATGACCTGCATCGATTGGTATAGTGGTTTACCTCAACATTCCATTTAATCATATAACCAAGTCGCTCAAGCCTTCTTAGACCATTTTTCAACAAATATCATCAAGAATGTCACCATGATTGACTTGTACTTAACGAGGATAATATGACGACAAGTCTATCATATATTTTGTCACTCGATGGGGGCCTCATAAATCAACTTACATTATAGCTACCTCAAACCAAGCTTATAGAGTTGTTCAGTAGGGCTTGTGCCAAGCACATTTCACCATCTCTCCAAGTCTAAAGTTTCCTACCTTTGATGAAGCATTCACCATGGCTAGAAAACTTGAAATCCATGCCATAAAAGAGAATAAAATTCAATTGCGTAACAAAAATGCTGCATTCAAGTCAAATGAGGCCTCTTCCTCTTCCAAACCCCAAAAAAATTATTCCAAAGCCAAAGGATATGCCCACGTGGTATTTTTAAAAGCTTTCCCATCTCACCCATCCAATCAATCAAAACATTCTTCCAACCTTTCTCTCGTTCAAGCTTTCTAGTTCAAGAAAGAGCTATGAAAGTACACTCCCATAGGAGAGCCCTATTCATTGGTTTTAGAACAACTTCTAAAATGAAGAGAAATTTCTCTTCCACCCTTCAAACCACATACTTGTTTTGACCTTGCTCATCCTATGCCTGCATGGTACAAGGAACATTATTACTGCAACTACCATCATGTAAAACATCATAGTGATGGTTTGTATAACCTTCAAAAAAATTGTCTAGGAAATGTTAGACAAAAAATATCTCATCTTAGACAATCAAAATGCAGATAATCAAAACTTGCATATCTTCAAGAAGCCATTTCCTAATCACATCCCATCATCTAAGAAAATTGGTGAACCTTCAACTAATGACAGTATTGTCCATGAGGTCCATGCTATGTTTGACACCATACCAATCCTTCCTCAAGTTCCTCCTATCCCTCCATCGAGGAGATTTTAGCACAAGCTACTTTACCCATGGAGGATCCTATTTCATCTAATCCTTCAACCATAGAGGAGTCCCCTTCATCTCCCCCTTCACCCATGGAGGAGACCACAATATTTGGCGATGTCATTTAATTACTCCCCTCGCAACCTAATGAATAGCCTATGGTGTCATCTCACCTATCCACCGGAGAGTCATGCTCACCTCCCTCTCCACTAAAAGAGGAACCTACCTCATCCCACCTATCATCTCCCCTACTAATAGAGGATCCTTTAGAATTTCCACTACCTGTTGGTGACAATTCCCCATTAGCCTTCTAGGATCTAATTGATTTTCTCTCAGCTTTCTTACCCACAGAGTCCGAAGCCAACCAGTTCCCTGTCTCACAGACATACTTTACAGGGATTACTACTAAATCAATGTCATCTCCTCTTACAAAAGTGCAATTTTCACACCTGGTAGACTACTTATATTATGTTGATAAATCAATGCTTTAGGGACTTCTCTAGCTACCCTTTTCAACCCAAATGTAAATGTAATCTGTTGATACCTCTACAATTTATCCAAAGGTATTTCAGACAATCGAACCAACCATGCCCATACCAGTCATAACAACCTCTTCTTCATCACCCTCACCTACACCTAAACCTTTACCCATAATCAAACCTGATCCTATGCCTAAGAACCTACATACACCTACACTTTCCCCTGTATCCAAAACCATCACCACATTGGGAGTCATACCGACATCAAGCATAGTTCATCCTCCTGTCAAATTGGACTTAACCACATCTTCCCAAGCTCGCGCAAAGACTATTTCCCCATCTAAAAGGAAGACCCAACCTTCTCAACCACATACACCATCTTCGTCTCTGCTACTCCTCTTTCACCTTCACCCCTTCCATCTATCCTAAGACCTCACCTAACAACCTTGGCCGAATAACCTCCTACCCAAGATAAACTAAGAAAATGATAGCCCGCCACCTCATCATGAGTCTATGTTACACCTTAATCACCTATGTTTCTTGCACCTTTGTAGTCACCTATAACCTTATTACCACTTGTACCCATGCCACTTTAAGTAACCTCATCTCTACCTATCATATTCTCCACTCTTCAATAATACCCTCCACCTCGCCTCTTCCAAAACCTTCACCGTACCTCCATTATCACCTTGGTTAACCTATCCTCTACCACCATCTTCCTTCCATTATACATCACACACATCATCTTGACATTTACCGGGAAGGTGTAACAAAAGTTGAAAAACCCACTACCCTCCAAAGAGGTAGTTAAGCCTACAACACCTTCTATCACTAGTTCATCTACTACGCCTTTACCCAAGAAGGTACAACCCAAATCTAAAATAATACCACCTACCAAACCAGTGGTCAAACCCATTTCACATCTAATTCCACCTCCCATGATGCCTCTCCCACAAAAATCACCCACACTTCAATCCAGACCCACACTCACCTCACATTGTGATCCATTGGCAGGGTCTTACGCCAACATTCTAGCTAACCTTTTAGAGACCTTTATCATCACATTTCCACCCCTTAGACCTTATAACCCACTCAAACCCAAACCAAAAGGGTTTGATAATACTAATTTTTTTCCTACCATCATGTGCTAGGGCATGATGTAGAAAATTATAAGGCTCTAAAAATTGTTCTTCTCCAACTTTTTCCTCCTGAACAAAACTTTGACGATGATGATCTTCTAGACCTGTTCCACCTCCACCTATCACCACACATCCTCACCCACTACCTATTCAATGACCTACATCACCACCTCCACAACCCTTTTATCCACCTCCAAAATTTGAGATCAATATGGTTTGTATAAGAGAGCTAGCCAAAACCCCACCAAAATTCCAGTGCACCCTACTCATTTCACAAGGCTCTTATCCGCACTAGGTTTTTGTCCATCATGTCATTATACTTTTCATGACACACCTTCTCCATCCACCTCTCTTCCTTAGATTAACATGATCCAAGTTACCACTTGTGCCCAAAAAGACAAAGGAAAGGAGAAATAAACCAACCCATCCACCAATCTTGTGCCCACTATATTATCTACACCCACATCAAAACTCACCATTCTAGGACCAACATACCCTATTTTTGATAGGGTTACACATCGTATAATGATAAACCAATTTTTCTAATCTCCTCTAAAAATTTCTTTGTATGACCTTGTCCAATCATTAGAATCCCATCGACAGGCCCTCATGGAGGTTCTACAATCCATTGAGGTTTTACCTAATGACCCTACACCTGTGGCATCCATTATCACCCCTCACCATGTGACTTTTCTCACCAATTCATCACCTTCCTCTACACCCACTACCACTCATCATGTAGCCACTCTTAATTTCTCTAATGAAGGAATTGTATCTCTCCACTCAGATGATCCTGATCCCACCCTTTTCATTTCTATTTATATTGATAATATACGTGTTTGACGTGTTATGATCGATGGAGGTTCCAACATCAATGTCATATCCCCCATGTGTGCAACCAAATGTGCATCCCTTGAAATTACATGCATAATAACCTAGTTATGCTGCATTCATTCAATGATTCCATCACTTCCACGCTTGGTACCATCATTCTCCATGTTTGTGTGGGCCTAAATCGTTTTGGAATTTTTTCATGTCTTAAAGGGAGAATTCCAGTACAACCTGTTTCTTGGCCGACCTTGGATTTGTGTCATGGGTTTTTTTCCTTCAACCTTACATCATTGTGTAAAATTTGAACATGAAGGACATAACTATACCATTCCAGCTAACCCTTCACCATTCAAAACCTGTAACATGTTGTATCGACCTAATGATGTTCTTGTACCAGTTAAGGCATCCACCACCACTACCACTTCTCCTTCACCCACAAACCTATCCACCGGTGTTGTTGCTACCTCTCCCACACCTAATTTCTTAATTCTGACTTCTCTTGTAGCCTCTATAGCCAACCCATCTTCTAACCCATCTACTTCTCAACCAATCAATGCTTCTTCTTCACAATCGCCAATTGATTCATCTATTCCCACTACCCACATATCCACTATTGATCCCTTAGAGGGTGTTTCTCAATGTCTCACTCTGCGGGAGTACCAAATGTATAACATTGAAACATTCCTTACTTATCAAGAGTATGGTAACCTTTGCTAACATCCTCGCTATGATCACTGCATATGAGAGGTTTTCCCTTATGGTCCTCCCCACTTTCGTACCAACTTAACATATGGGGGAATTGATATTTCTACCTACGCAGCCGAGCCACCTTCCCAAACACGACCATTTTCATCTAACCTCCAATATATCACCAATAGTCATTTCACCCACACCTTCCTCCATCACTATGCTTGGAAGGGCTTTGGATTTGTTTTCTATGAACAAGGCCAACATCTGTCATCCCATGCACCAACCATAAACACAAAGATCGCGGTGGTATTTTATTTCACAAACCATCTTCCAAGAAATCCTATGTTGAACTCATTGAAGATGAAGACCCTTCTTCACCCCATTTATCAACTTCACCACCTTCACTCTGAGAGTCTATAGATCTAGAATCTATTCATCCTAACATTTTTTTCATGAAAACCATTTTCTAGGACCTCTAACTTATCAATGATATGGAAATGCTCCCTCTTCCCTTCCCTTCATGTATCTGACATGATTGATGACTTTACACCTTCTATTAACATCGTGTAATGTCGGGATGATGAGTCTATTATCACGTACCTTGGTGCAAAATATTCCTATATTCACTTTGGTCATTGGCTTCTAAGACACAAACCATGTTAATTGAATTGACCCTCAAAATAAATATTTACACTTAGGATGAACCACACATTCTAAAGATAGGTCAATATTTAGATGCTTTGCTAAACATGAAGCTTTTACTTATTTCCTTTGGGATCATAACAACACTTTTTCTTGGTCTTACCCACGATATGCACGGTGTTGACACAAACATTGCGGTCCACAATATCATCACTATTCCTGAAGCCAAACTGTGAAACAAAAGCTATAGAAAATGCATCATCACATCGCCCTTCTTGTTAAACAAGAACTCTAGCGACTTCTCTTGATTTCCTTCATTATAGCCATTAATTATCCCAAATGCATCTCTAACATCATTCCTACCATAAAAGTGATAGGGGACTCTACATCTACATGGATTTCTATGATCTTAACTTATCTTTCCCTAAATATGAATTTCCTCTACCTAGTATTGACCAACTAGTTAATCTTACCACCGGCCATGAGATGTTATCACTCATGGATGGTTTTTCAGGTTATAAACAAATATTACTCATCCCGGGAGATAAAAACCACCTTCATCACTTGTTGGGAGACCTTCTCGCTATTGAGTCATGCCCTTTGGCCTTAAAAACACTAGTTCCACATATTAGTGGGCTATGAATTATATCTTTCATGACATCATGGTTCACATATTGGAAGATTACATTGATAACCTTCTTGCCAAATAAAAAAATTAATTTGAACACCTTATATTTCTTAAGGTCATCTTAGACCTGTCTCATCAAATCTTGTGTTTTCCTATAACCTAAGAAGTGTGTCTTCGCTATTCTTTCTGGAAAGATCTTTGGTTTATCATTTCTTTGTGAGGAATAGAAGTGTACCCCACTAAGATTAAGGTTATTCTCAAAATTACTTTACCTACTAACCTTTGTCAACTTTGTAGTCTACAAGGAAAGATGTAATCTATTTGTCACTTTATTTCTCAACTTTCCAACTGCTGCCATCCATTTCATCATCTCTTTATTTCCCTCACCATCATCGCCCTATGTGAGCACTTTTACTTGTGTCAATTGGTCTTGTAAGGCCATCACCTAAGCTTACTGGTGGTGGCCACCTGTGTATGTGCCCCTATTAGCTTCCCATGTAAACCTATTATCTATTCCTACAAGGCATCCACCTCACCATGTATGGTATCCTCTACACTATGATGGTAGCTAAATTTGGTTGCCCTAGTCTTGGTGGTTCATCGACATTAAAATTTTCCTCCGTAATTTCTATTTCATTAATGTATGTATTAGGAATAGGACGTTTTTAAGTATAATTAGTAGTAGAGTCCAATAGAAGATAAAGGTGATATTGGTATGATGTTGCCAATAATGTTAAGTGCGGTAACAATTAAAGTACAATTGAAATGTTGTGGTAAAAAGTAAATATTTGTCGTAAGTGTTTTGGTAATGTTAAAATGTCAAAGTTAGGGTAAGTAGAGAAGCAGGGTCTACATGATTAGGAATTAGAAATATTATATTGGTAATAAGGACAAGGAGTGAGGTCATAAATATTTTGTGTATTTTATTTGTAAAAAGTCTAAAAATGTGGAACCCATGTGAAATGATAAGGTTTATCTTATCTTAAAAGATAAGCTTACATGTAAAGATAAGAGTTAAGGTATGAAATATGATTCGTCAGAGTAGATTTCTTATCCTATCTTAGAAATAAGGTGGATAAGCCTAGAATTTCTATAAATAGAGAGGCCACCCCCTCATTTAGCATAGAAGGAAGTAGTGAGAAATATTGTATGAGTAAGTGTGTTAAAGAAGCCATTAAGAGGTGTAATTGTGAAGTTTCTCCCATAGTTATTGTTGGAAGGCAAGTGAAGTTAGTAACACTTGAAGTACCTCATGGGTGAGATTGTAAAAATTTCATGTTGATATTATAATTTACACTTATATTCTATATTTGTCATCATTCCTTCGTATCATAGTCTATGGTATTCTTGTGTTATGTTTGTTGTTGTGTTTCCAAATTACATCTACCAAACTAAAAGCTATGCATTAGTAAATAATCATAGCATGAGGAGTTCTTGGTGGAGAATTATCATAGTGCCAGATTGGTGATGACATTTTGGTTCCGTTGCTTGCAAGACCATTCCTCATTGGTGGATTTTCTGGAGAGATATTCCCACTTAGTCAAAAATCATTTGGAGGATAACCTTGTTTTTACTGTGCATAGTAGTTACTTATGGTAAAGTCACTTTTTAGCATGAATAGTATTTACCGCATGAATAACTTCACTTTTACCATGAATAGTATTTACCGTAATAACTTCACTTTTACCTTGAATAGTGTTTACCACAGTAAAGTAAGTTTTTACCACGAGTAAGTCAAGTTTTACTATAGAAAGGTGTAAAGTCACTTTTTATTATGGTGATTCCAATTATTTGTGCACATTAGTCTTGTTGATTGTACTTGTGAGTTGGTATTTCATTGTGGTTACTTTTGAAAATGGGGAAGATTCCTATTTTTTAGCCCAATCTAATGAAGATGATTCCTCTTTCATTCAAGAGTTTAAGCGATCTTGCATTTATAATGGCCTCATAAAAAGGAACAATGGACTGAATTTTTTCCTACCTTTTTGAGTGGTTCAACCCTTAGGTGGTTTGAAAAACTAGGTGATAATGTGAAAACTCATGGGATTTATTAAGCTGAAATTTTTCTTGAAAATTTTGATAAACAAAAAATATATGTAGATCTCATGATCGATATCACAAAGCTATCCCAAGGAGAGAAGAAGAATATAAGGGATTATCATGTTCGTGTTCTAGAGCTAAGGAGGAATCTCGATGCCTAGATCCGGAAGGAAGGATTAGCGGATGAGTTGATGAATGACATGGATAATCTCCTCTCTGTAAGCACTTCATTCTTTGGATGAAGCCAGAGATCAAACAACGAGTGAATTATGACTGCCCAACGACCCTCAAACAAGCAAAGGAGATTTCAAGAAGGAAAGAAGAAAGCATGGAAGAAGAGCCCAAAGAAATTTTTGCTAAGGTAGAGCCTACACCAACACCTTTGGTCAAGAATCCACAACCACTCTTAGTGAGCACAAATCTTTCTCCTAGTACATCTACTGAGTATGAAGATTTGCTCAAGAAGATGGGCTAGTTAACTATTAATATTCTTCAAGGGAAAGAATTTAGTTCCCAAGGAGGAGATAGAGGTCCAAAAAGAAATATTTCTGAAGTTATATGTAATGGTTATCATAAAAAGGGTCATTATAAGTATAATTGTTTAGATAGAGCTTCTATATACGGTACAAGAGATAATGATAAAGGAAAAGCACCTATGAATTCTTTTGATGCAGTAGATAGGACAATAAATAATGAAGTAGATGTGTTTGTAACAAAAAGAAACAAAGAAAAAGATAACCAAGATGGAAATAATCCTAAGAAGATGAAAGGAGAAACTAGTAAAAACATAGGAGAAGAAAGTTGGGTGTGCAGGATTTTCTAATTTCACAGGGACAAGGACCATACTCCATCTTAGAAGATCTATCCAAAATGCCTGCAAATATTAGATATGGTAAAATCCTGGCTATGTCTTCTGAGAAGAGGCGGGAGCTACGAAGTAGACTCAATGCTCGATGAAAGAAGGAGGTTGAGGTACCTGTTTTAGAGGTAAAGGCAGATCCCTATGCTCCATGGTGAGGTATTATGTAATGGTATTTCAATTCATGATGTCTTAGTTGATGGAGGTGTTGTAGTTAATGTAATGACCGAGTCTATAATGAATATGTTGGGTTTAAAAATTGATCACCCCTCAACACTTATGTTAAAGTCATTAAATAAGGGAAAAACTAAACCAGAAGGTGTTGTTTCAAATGTGGCAATATCTGTTATGGGTGTTATATGTGTGGTAGACTTTCAGGTGATGAAAAATGATACTGTTGCGTACCCAATGTTGTTGGGAAGGCCATGGCTAAGGAGATTTCATGTGAGAAACTATTGGAATGAAGGCTTCATGACACTTGGACGTGGCAGAGAGAGGGTGAAGATAAACGTGATCCTCGGCATCATAAGGCAAAACTCGTGGATTCAAGTGATGAAACCGATGATTGGACATCCTCGATTACCCTAGTACCAATGAAGTGGACAAAAATATGAATAAAGTGAGGTTGATGTTTTGGTCATAGATATCCTTTCATTCACACTGACTCATGAACCCATAAAATTATCTAAAGAAGAAATTGATGATCATCTCCAACAAATAAAGATTGGTGATGTTGTGATGGAGAGTGAGAAGGAATCCTACCTCCAACTCTTTCAAAGTTACATACACCTATTCACTTTTGATTACAAGGAACTCCATCAAGTAAGTTGGGTAGAACATTGTATTGAGTTGGTAGATGGTGCTAAGCCCATAAAGTAAATGCCATATAGAATGAATCCTAATTTTTCCAAGACTGTAAAAGAAGAAATAGATAAGTTGCTTGATGCAGGATTCATATTTTCTATGGAGAATTCGAATGGGTTTCACCCATTGTGATCTCAATAAAAAATAATGGGAAGCTACACATTTTGTTGATTATAGGAAGCTCAACAAGGCAACAAAGAAGGATCATTTGGATGAAGTAGTTGGCCAGGAGTGCTATAGTTTTGCTAATGGATATAGCGGATACAACCAAGTTCGTATAGTGGAGAAAGATCAATTGAAGACCACGTTCACCACTCCTTGGGGAAAATTTTCTTATAGAGTTATTCCTTTTGGGTTGTGTAATTCTCGGCAACATTCCAACGTTTGATGAATAGGGTGTTTGAACCCTACATTGGGAACTTCATCAGAGTATTTTCGAATGATTTTTGCATCTATGGGAGAAAGATGGACCACCGCACCATATGGAGACAACATTGCAAAGGTTAGATGAATCAAAAGCCTCACTAAACCCTAAAAGTGTGTTTTGGATGTTCTAAAGGTGTTTTGTTAAGGCATGTTGTATCTAGAGATGGTATTGGTACTGATCTTGATAAAGTTTCAAAAATCAAAGAGTTACCATTTCCTATGAATAGAAGTAAGTTGAGATCATTTTTAGGCCATGTGGGTTATGATAGAAGGTTCATCAAGAATTTCTCAAAGAAAGCACAACCCTTAACCAAGTTCTTGAAGAAGGATGTTACTTATGAACCAAGAAAGAAGGCGCATGAAGATTTTGAACAATGAAGGAAGCTTTGGTGTCTTCACCTGTTTTAAAGAATCCAGACTAGAGCAAGCCATTCATTGTGTATATTGATGCTTCAGATGCATCACTAGGAAGTATTCTGAGCCAAAATTATGAAAATGAGAATGATCATCCAGTTTACTTTGGGAGTAGAAAAATGAGCAAAGTGCTGAGGTAAATTATACTGTAACGTGAAAAAGAGGCTCTAACTATCATTTTTGCTCTAAATAAGTTTAGATGCTAGGGTAGAAATTTATAGTTGAATGTATCATCGAGGCTTTAAAATATATTATAAATAAGCTTAACCCATCGAGAGGATGCCAAGATGGATAATTTTTCTACAAGAATTTGAATTTGATATTATAGATAGGCTAGGAAAGAATCATGTCAATGCAGATGCACTCTCTCAAGCCTATGATGGTTTAGGTTCATCTTGTGATGATAATGATTTCCCAGATGCAACATTGTTATCCCTTGACAAAATCCCTAGTGAATACATAGATATTTGAAATTATCTGAATGAATTCAAGTTTCCTGATGGTGCCAATGCAAAGACTAAGAGGAAGATTACTCAAGCCAGTCATCCATATTCTATTCTACATGGAGTATTATTTCGAATAGGACCTGATGGACAGTACAAGAGGGCAGTTGGACATGATCAAGGGAAGGAGCTAATAGAAGAATTCCAAAATGGTACATGTGGAGGAAAATTCTCTGGACAACTTACAACAAGAAGGATCTTGGATGCAGGTTATCACTGGCCAACTCTTTTTAGAGATTGTTATAATTATTGTAAGACATGTGATATTTTTCAAACACATGGTAATCGTAAGACTTCATCAGCTCCATTATGCCCCATTCTTCCACTTATTCCCTTTGAAAAGTGGGGAATAGATATTGTAGGTCCACTTCCAACTACCCCATGCCTAAATAAGTATATTGTCGTTGCCACAAATTATTTAACCAAGTGGGTTGAAGCTAGGCCATTGAAAACAACTTCCATGGATGAAGTAACAAGGTTCATAGATGAACACATTGTCACCGATTTGGTTGTCCATTAGAAATTGTAATGATCAAGGAAGCCACTTCATTAATGAGGTGGTAGAAGCCCTAGTCAACAAGTTTTCTATTAAGCACAGGAAGGAAAAAACATACAAGCCAAACACAAATGGATAGGTGGAATGAATTTTTTTGTGTTGTGTCAAATTCTAGCAAAAGATGCAGCCTTACAGAGTACATAAGTGGGATAAAAGGATTCATGCAGCATTGTGGGCATATAGGAAAACATTAAATTCAGCAACATGATACTCCCCATTTCAGTTGGCTTATGACATTGATCCAATTCTTCCTATTGAGTTTGATATTCCCACATTGTGAGAGTTATGAAAATGAAAGGATGGATGAAAGTGATTCGGTAAAAAAAAGGTCAGTAAATCTTCATTTGCTAGAGAAAATGAGGGAAATAGCGAAGGATACAAGATATAAGAAGAAAATTAAGCGAAGGAATACTTTGATCAAAATATCCGTTGGTCTCCATTTCATGTGAATGACTTAGTTTTAGTATATGATTCCGAGATACAAAAAAGAAGACAAAAAATTTCTTTCCAAATGGATGGGGCCCTACAAAATAGTAGTTGTGCATGAAAATGGTACATACCAACCTGGAGGAATTAGATGGCACCCCATTACGAAATGGATCAACCACGACAAGTTAAATATTTTCCAAGTCAGAATAGTCTACCTCGAGGATGGAGTAGAAGCTAGGAAGGGGGAAGATGTCAACACTAAAATTTTCTTCCGTAAATTCTATTTCATTAATGTATGTATTAGGAATACAATATTGTTAAGTATAATTAGTAGTAGCATCCAATAGAAGATAACAACATTTCGGTATGACGACGCGCCAATAATGTATACTATGGTAATAGTCAAAGTACAATAGGAATGTTGTGGTAAAAAGTAAATATTTGTTGTAAGTGGTTCGGTAATGTTAAAATGTCAAAGTTAGGGGTAAGTAGATAAGTACGGTCTACATGATTAGGAATTAGAAATAGTATATTGGCAATAAGGACAAGGAGTGAGGTCATAAATATTTTGTTTATTTTATTTGTGAAAAGTCTAAAAATGTGGAACCCATGTGAAATGATAAGGTTTATCTTATCTTAAAAGATAAGCTTACATGTAAAGATAAGAGTTAAGGTATGGAATATGATTCATCGTAGTATATTTCTTACCCTATCTTAAAAATAAGGTGGATAAGCCTGTAAGTTCTATAAATAGAGAGGCCACCCCCTCATTTAACATAGAAGGAATTAGTGAGAAATATTGTATGAGTAAAGTGTGTTAAAGAAGCCATTAAGAGGTGTAATTGTGAAGTTTCTCCCATAGTTATTGTTGGAAGGCAAGTGAAGTTAGTAACACTTGAAGTACCTCATGGGTGAGATTATAACAATTTCATGTTGATATTATAATTTACACTTATATTTCAGATTTGTCATCATTCCTTCATATCATAGTCTATGGTATTCTTGTGTTATGTTTGTTGTTGTGTTTCCAGATTACATCCACCAAACTAAAAGTTATGCATTAGTAAATAATCATAGCACAAGGAGTTCCCGGTGGAGAATTATCATAGTGCTAGATTGGTGATGATGACAGTTCCACTGCAAGTTGTGCTTCCCACCACTACCTATAACCATCCGTGACTCCAACAACATCAATCCACCTATCCACTACCTACTCCTCCTGCCTCCCTTCAAGACACTTGCACATGGTGGAGAATTGGGTCTCTCCACATCATCTCTCCTACACTATGGGAAAGGTGGGAGTACATCCTGTGATGGCCTAAGCTATCGTCTAACCTTTTCCATGGGTATCATCTCGTGCTCACCAGAACACTTCCCTATATCCACGTTAGCCATCAGAGCTCTATAGATCCTCCGCTATGCCTCTATAAGATGGGAAGCCAACATATGACCTCTAAACAATGTCAACTCCTGAAATACCCTCACTAAATTACCTGTAATACATAACATCATATGTGACTCTAGCCACCATCGGTGCCCACCATTCGTACCCAATGTCTCAGTATCAAACTCGAAGCTGACCACCCCTGAATAAATCCTATCGTGGTAGACCCACTGGGTAAAAAAATATAATGTGCTCACATTCCAAAATGTAGTAAAATGTGTAACACATTCCAAACCGCCGTAATATCCCATAGGCCCATAGCTCCTTATACAATTACAATAGGAACACTAGTGCCCAAAAAATCCAATTTTATCCTCCATCATATTCTAGAGCGTTCCCATCGGTTGCTCATGGAAATTTCCCACCCTCGTAATATGGTAAGGTAAAGAAACATATTGCCTACATCATCAACACAACCAGGATCATCTCCTAAGGGTAGGTTACATACATATCTCCATAACTAAGGCTCATGCTATTGTACCTCGGTTCACCGATCACCTCCCAAAATACATGCCACTATCGGCTCTACCGATGCCTATGATGAAATGGAATAAAATTTCCCCTATAATAGGAAGCATTAGAATCTAGTACACGTCCTCTAAGGTGATAATCATCTTGCCCATCGGAAGGTGGAAGGTATTGGTTTCTAAATCCCATATGTCGATGAGAGTGACCATTATACTATGATTAGGAATTATCTCGCCTTTAGCGTCGGACCACGTAATCGAGACTCGCTCCCACTCTTCTTCTGGCCACACTAGATCACATTTATACCAATAATGACGGTACTCTCTCCTACATCTAGAGATGTTCACTAGCTTGCATCATTCAAACACAACATTGTCAAGACTTGCCCATACCCAACATACCTCTTACCTCGATGAACCTATTTCCAAAACACTTATTACCTATTACACCATACCCACACACCAACCCTACTAACTACCCCTTTTCCCTAACCCAATTTTACACCCATTAACCCTTACCATTCTTACCTATCCTAGTTTAGTTCACCTACTTCCCCACCCCACATTGCCAACATCACCTATTACCCTACTCACTCTCCATAAACCTTCATTTACATCTTCTTTCCTATCTTTCCCTCCCACCATATCCCTTTTATTTACCTCTTTGTCCCTACAACTAATCGACATGGGTCACTATTGACCAAAAATGATCATTCAAAACTCGACATCAATCACCTAATCCTTGAATGATGTCACCAAGGTCAATCGACATTAGCTAAACATTAACCGATGTGCGGTCTCTTGTTGCATAAACCAAAAATTAAAAACCCACCCCCATAACCCATTTCACTTAAAATTCACCAAAATTCCCTACAACCTACCCCAATCCACCCCAATTTCCCTTAGATTCATTTACCATCCTATTTTAACCTACATTTTCCCTTTCCCATATCCATTTTACCCACTTTTCACCCACATTTCAAAATGAAACCCCCACCCCCAATTTCTTCATTTTTAACCAAACTTTAATCAAATAACAAATTAGGAATGCCCCTACCTCCGATGCAGATCTGTATGCGTGGTGACACCTTTTCTCTCTATGTCGGTGGACCTCCCTGACCCTCTCTCACCTCCTCTCGCCATGACCAAATCAATGAATCACCTCCAAACAGCCTGAAAATACTCGAATCGATCTCTGGGACCCGCAAATAAAACACTAATCATCCTCTATGTGGCTCGCGAACTCATCTCAATGCATTGATACTGTCATTTTTCAAGCCTCACTTTCTCTTCTGTCATTTTCTACAAATGGAAAAAGTCAAAATGAATCTGTAAAACATAGTTTTTTCTTTTTTAGACCCAAATTGACATGACCGACGTTGGTCATGTCATGCCCTAGCTAACTAACATCAGTTATTCCCTAACCGACATCGGTCACCTGCCATTACCATTTCACCCACATTCATACCATTTTGACCTAAAAAATTACTAACCAAATACCTACTGACCCTCCCAACACCTATTACACCCTACCCACAAGCCTAAATTACTTGTCCATGTCCTTAATTGTATTTAGAGACATGTTATTTACCTATACCTTAGCCTTACCCATGCCATGACCTACATACCCTAACCTGAACTTCCTTTTGTGACCTTTGAACTTGTGTACTCGATATACCTTATGATACCATTACCTGTGTTGTTTAGCCTAATGACCTTACCTTGCCTATTGTCATGTTATTTATCCTAACCAAACCTTTGGTGTACTAGATCATACCTAAATGTTTCTAAACGTAACCTAAGTTGTGTTTCCGGACCATATCTTGTACCCTAGATACTTGAATCACTTCAATCTTGTTTGGATAAACCTATGAACTGGGATGATGTATAGTTTGCAAGCTTTTCAACCTAGTACTATATCACATTTGTATGCGTGCGTACATTCGATTGCCCATACCTATGACCTAGTACACGTTACCTATTACCCCATACTTATAACCCATGATCCATGACCCATGACCCATTACCCATTACCCATTACCCACCTTTCCCATACCACTTACCTACTGCACTTCCCGTTATTCAATCACCTTCTTATCAAACCACTAATTGAATATGTTTCCTACCTCATCGATTCATGGTTTGAGGGGGATCAGCTTCAGCCCTACTTGGGGCAACCTAACCTTCATTCACACCTAGAACACCAATTTCCTACTTTTGTCAGTGTCACTTATAAATATAAGCTACGTAACAAAAAAGGGGCTAAATGTAGATACAAAAATTAGGTCATACCCTCCTTAAACCTCGTTAATTAAATCAACCATATCCTACCTATTCATATCTCCTAGTGCACTTGTTAACTAAATTAATTAATATCCTTACTTAACCACCTCACCTAGCCACCTCACTCAATGACCTAAGACCGAGTCTAAACCTATCCTAACTAACTAGGACTTAGTTAAAACCTAGACTTAACTCCTATTTATCATGCCATTATCTATCACTCGAGAATCGATAGAAGATTTCAGATTACACCAAAAATAGCAACAATCTGGCTATTTTTGGCCAACCTAGATATTGTCACCTTGACCGACACCGGTTATATCTCAACCTACGCCGATCACCTAACTGTTACCATTTAGGTTAAATACATTTCCAAAATCTTTTTCCCAAGTTAGTCATTTGATTTAGGATCTCATTTATTCTAGAGACTTGGATCACTCAAATTTCTTTAGCACTTAGGAAAAATAAGACACACGGAAGCACTACCAACATTGGTCAGCATTTATGATCCTTTTCACAATCACATGATTCATAACAACAAGGCACAAAGGTCCGAACCTGGTGTGGTACAAATAAAATGAATCTTCTCTCTAGATCTCTACTATCACCTTCTTCATCACCTATGTCCTCCAATCTATTTTCCAATAAGTATTTAACATCTCTACACTGAATCTTTAGTTTCCTTGTGTAGATTTATTTATTCATCTCTATAGTCTATTTCTCTCCACACCCATATAATTCCTTCCTTCCATCAACCCATCACTTGATCATACCTAGACTTTTCACCCATTTTCACCCTCTCCTAATCATCTCTAAGTCCTCAGAACCATTTTATGACCCCACTCTCACCATTTCCAACCTCTGTGCAATCACAGGATTCTAGATAATAAATTCTAACAACTTTATGCTAATTTCCCCTACCAACACCGGTTGGCCAACCGATGTCGTTATTCTACCTAATCAACATCATCGGTCACCAACATCAAGTTATGTGTTTGTTAATATAACTCAAACAAACAAGCTAATACCCACTTCCCAATAGCCTAGAACAATTTCTAATCCTTACCAGACCTTACCTAGAGCTTGTACAAGACCTGCAACTCAACACCACGACCCCCAATCAACCCTCTTTTTTGGCCTTAAACAACCTTTTGCATAAAATTTCTTATTGTTTTATTACGAGATATCTAAATCATTTTAATTTCAATAGGTTCTTTACTTCATGTATGATTTAACTAGCATTAATATTATTATATAGAAGTGGGTGACACCTGTTCATGAAGTATCACACTTCCTAGATCTAGCTTCCGCCAAGGCGGTCACTCTTTGTTTTTTTACCTCTATTTGGTGGTTTTATTTTATACCTATATGTAGTTCCTTGAGGTAAAAGTAAGCTCACATAATCAACTTGGATCAAGAAATCAGATTCATGCATTCGACCTTCAACTGACATTACATCAAGTATTCCTCCTTGGCCTTCTACCCTTACCTATTTCATTAATTTGCTTTGAGAATCAGTGAAACACTCGTCATTTTGACCATTGTTATTTTTTTTGATTCTCTATCATTATCATAGCTTTTATTTTATTATCATGTTGCATTTTAGTGTCAACCCTATTTATGATGAGGCTACCATCATTGAACTTATAACTTTATATAGTACTCCTATGACCTTACCCAATGCCACTCAACAAATCCTCCTGGAAGGTCAAAAACATGTGCCCACCAATCCTACTGACTCTCCTATCAGCATATGCCTTGTTGATGACCCTATTGCTTTTACTCGTTATACGCCATACCATCCGATGGCCTTTGATCCTTCTTATTCTTCTTCTGATATTCCATCGATGTTTTAGATCCTTCTATCATTGATTATCTATTAGGCACTGATTCCCAACCCTTTTTGCCTTCTACCTCTCCTCCGGCCATTCCTATCGCTACTCCCATGTCTCCTACCGCTTCTCATTGTGTTTCCCCAACATCCCATTCTAGTTCATTGACACATTCTTATTACCTTGATGATCCTATTGATAGTAGTGTTTCGGCTAGCATTGACCATATTACTTCATCTCTCATTCCTACCAAGTCTCCTTCTTTTTACATTGTTAAGAGTGCCTCCCCTCTTCCATCCTATTATTCTCTTGATATTTCTTCTACCATAGTGCATTAGTCTCCGTCTGTCATTATTTCTTCTCATTCTAATCCTACATTATCTATTCTTCCTTCTTCCACTTCAGCCACACCACATGTTACTTCTATTACTGTTAGTAAAGCTTCCCCTTCATCATCTCATGTGGCTCCTTTGATGCACACTCCTCATGCATATTTAGCTTTGAATCCTACTATCTCACCTCTTGATATACCCATGATCACTCCTAATGGAAAGATTCAACCTATTAATACACTATTGCCATCCTCTTCTATTCCATCATAAGAAATCCTCTCTATCATGTGTGTTGTAGGACAACATAAATCTTGGGTTCACTCTCTCACCTTAAAAATTATGAATTACTACACGTCTATAGATAAAAATTCTTTTCATTGTAATCTTGTTCCCAAAAGAATCTATAACTCTTCCTTTCCTAAGAATTACACCATGCCCACATTCACATGTTTTGATGGTACCAAAGTGTCCCTCATGCTCATATTGCACATTCTCACACTCTTATGGCCTCTTATTCCAATGATCGACTATTACTTAAGGCCTTTCAGTTTAGTCTAGTTGATGATGCACTACAATGGCATACCCATCTCCTTTTATTTCTATTAGCACTTTCTACGACATGGAGGATGCCTTCCTTTATAGGTTTGTTATAAATACTAGTCATAGGGAAACATATGATCATATTCCCACTCTCCATTAAGGCTCTTCTAAACATATTTAGGATTACATCTTACCCTTTAATGTATGCATACATCAATTTATCTTTCATTCTAGAGACTTGGAAAATAAGTTCCTCTTTTTCGTAGTCTTATTTCTCATCTAAAGAAATGCCTACAATATGATACTTGTGAGTCATTTATACTTTTATGTTACAAGGTTATTGATCTCAAACATGACCTTCTATATTCTTCTTTAGTAGAGCCTTCCCACATTTATCTAATTACTATGTTGTTTTCTCTTCCACATACACCTCTAGTTTTGCATCCCCAACAACCTCCACCCTTAGCTAAAAATAAAACAAACCATACTTCACGTCCTAGAAAAATCCAGAGCAACCCCTATCTAAACCCAATGTGTAAAGGCAACAACCTTAGTCTCCTCCTCCATCTCCTAAACATGTCTCTCCACCTCCGTGAGAAATTACTACTACTACTACTTCACCTCAAGCATCGTGAGCCTCTATGTTTTTCACCTCATTCTCGACGCCATGATGTCTTGAATATATTACATCGTTGTCAAAATTTCACCCCCCCAGGGTAAATTTCGATAACATGCATCAAAAGTTGCAGAAAGGAAAATAGGTCAATCCAGGAAAAATCACGAAAATCGGCTAAGTCCTAGTCCTAGGGGCAGTCGGGACATTTGGAACAAAGGTACGCGGAGGGCGCGAAAAGCCGATCCGGCCGAAAGAGAGGAAAAATTGGCCAACTGCTGAGAGGGATGCAAATTGGGACAAGCGGACCAAAAAGGCGTGAACCGGCCGAACCGGCCGAATTGGGTGAAAAGGTCAGACGATACCCAAAGCAAACTGGGACAAGTGGGCCAAAAAGGCGTGAACCGGCCGAACCGGGCGAAAAAGGTCCAGACAGTCCAAAGCAAACTGGGACAAGCGGGACAAATGGACGCGAACCGGCCGGTTCGCCGAAATCAGCACAAAGAGCACAAAGCAAAATGGGACAAAGGGACGCGCGGGACGCGGATCGCCGATAGACCCATCGACCAACCAGAAGCTACCACGTGTCCTCACAAGAGAAAAGTCAAAAAGTCAAAGGGGGAGTTTTCGAGCACCGAGCCGAACCAATAGGATCGTGCCACGTGTCCCATTTAAGGGCCCACGAGGAAATTTCAAAGGAAAGCCCGCCGAAAAGCAAAGGAGAGAGAATTATTCAGTGAATCAGAGCTTGCCACGTGTCATCCAGGTGGCAGAGCGCGGGAAGAATTTAAAAATCCGTTTTCACCTGTTCCGTGTCCTAAATCTTCAGATCGCCATAACTTTTGATCCAGAGCTCGGATTTGCGCGTTCTTTATATCAATGGAAAGCTGGTAAAATTCTCTACACGTTTCCAAGGTCAATCTTGCATTTTGGTTCAGTTTGGAGGATGAAAATCAAGAAGATGCCTCGGCATGAAATAATAAGTAAGTAATGCTTCAACGAACAACTTTAATGTAGCAGACAGTTCGCCGCTTCTGCTAGGCAGCCCGCCATTTTGACATGATCCGCTGCTTTTGCCATAATGAGATGAGTTAAGTGCATTCTGGAGGTGGTTGGGGCAGATTTCAAATTCATCTCTCTTTTCTCTCCCATTCTTCTTATAAATTGTAAGGAGGGGCTTCTTTCTAAGGTTGGACATTCTTGTTTTGCAATCCCTCCCTTCTCTCCTGCTTGCAAGAGAATTTGTGGAGTTTTCAAGCCTCCCACATGGACCGTAATGCAATGTTGCCTCTTGGCCACCGCAATGTATTGAATCAATTCTCTCGAGCAATATATATCTCGTGATTAAATTTAAATCCTCTCATGTATTCATTGTTGTCATTTTGATCTCTCATTGCATTTCGATTTACTTGTGCGTGGTGTGGTATGCGGCCTATATGGTCTCGTGTTTATTTTTGCAAAGCTTATGTTCTTCATTCCTCGATGCATCACCTCCTAGCTTAGGTTTATTTTTATGCATTTCTCTCTTCCTGTCTCCTTGGTAGTTAGATTAGTTTTTGGGTAAACCTCTGTGTTTCATTGGTGCATCTAAATAGAGGAATAGGAACCAACCTTTCTCTTGAGAATCCTTCTCATTTTTAGGTCCCACACTTGGAGAAAGGATTCAATGTTATGAAATCAAATGCCCTGGATGCCTAAGAGATCAACCTAGAAACTTGATCTCGCATCCAGGGTGTTGTTATTTTGCATCAACAGCTTGATTTTGACTTGGTGGGACCTAGAGGTCTCATTTTTATTGCAGCAAGGTTGATATGCATCTGCTGCAATTTTCTTGCTTAAAAGAGCTATTATTTGCATATCTGGCGACTCCAAGGGAAGAATCAATAGAATTTCAGCAGTACAGGCCTAAAAGCTTATGAGAAGAATCACAAGGTCAAGAGTTGGAGAAGAAGAAGTGCTGTTTGAATACCTGCAATTATCTCCAAGAAGAAGGCAAAGAGGAAGAAGGATTCAAAGGTCTCCATCTCCACCAAACAGAACTCTTTCAACTCCTCCACCTGAGCGGCCTTTCTTTCAGTATACAAGGGTTTTAAGACCAATCAGAATGGCGCAACCAGTGAACCCCTATGTCAACTTCACAGGTAGCAGCCCACTTGCTCTCAATGCACAAAATCCAATCCCAGTTGCAGCACTGAAGAACATTCCATACTTCACTGGAGAAAATCAGACCACTCCTGGTGATCATGTCAAGGACATTGCTAATATTTGTGCAATCCATGAGATTAATGAGATGCAAGTAGCTGTCAAATTGCTGGCATCTTCATTCAAGGGGAAAGCATTGCAATGGTTTAGGAGCCTTGAGCCGCTCTATCACAAACTGGAATCAGCTATGTATTGCACTTCATGATCAATTTGGAGAGAAGGGAGACAACTTGTCTCTTTTGGAGCAGCTGACAACCATCAAGAGAGCTTCCAATGAGCAGCTAACTGACTTCAACTTCAGATTTCAAAGATCTTGGGATAGAATTCCAGTAGCAGTCAGGCCAACAGCAGAAGGTGCTTTTCTATACTACCTTAAAGCTTTAAATTCTGATATTTCTATGTTGGTTCAATCTATGGGAGGCACAACTATCCCTGCTGCATATAGTATTGCCATTAGAGCTGAAAATTGTCTGATTCAAGCTGGCAAGCTAGCTCCTAGGCCTCCAATGCCATTATATCCAAGTATAGAGAGCCCAAGTACTAGTCAAGCACCTGTCTTAGCCCCTATTCCCACTCCTAGGAATCAGAGTTCAAATGAAGCTTCCACTTCATCTCCAAGTGCCCCAAATGAACTGCAAGAAGTCATGAAACAACTGCAAAATTTAGGTAATGAGCTGGTCACACTCAAGAGACAGCAAGCTCAAGGTTTTAGACCTTCGTATCAGCCTCAAGCCCAACCTAATAGGCAGCCATATCAGCCTCAAAGACCACCTAATCCAGCCGCAAATATGAATCAAACGAGGCTTCCTGTCCATAGACCTTTCACCCTATAATCCAAATGCCATATCGCTTTAAGGCATTAGTACCAGCACAAAATAATATGGCACAGGAGTACGACTGGTGTTACCCTTGCAATCTACCTCACAATCAGTCAGCATGTTTCAATGGTGCACTAAATCAGGCCTTGATGGTGCAAACCATTGGTGTTGCTCAAAATCCAAGCCAGGAGGAGAATCAACAGCAACAAACGCAACTAGAAGGACCTCCAACAGAAACCACATTGGCAAATTGGCAAACGGAAGACTTCTGTGGAGTTAACCAACAGCCTTTTCAAGGCGTGGCTGCCCATACACGGTCAAAGAAGAGAAGCATAGAAGAGGGACAACAGTCTAATCCAGTTGTTTCTCAACCCACTCTTACGCAACAAGGGGGCAGCAGACCAAACATAGCTCCAAATGTGTAAATGAAGAAGACACATGTGAACATTTCCATGTGGGAATCACTGGCGATCCCAGGACAATGAGATTTATTACAGTGCGGTAATGACTAATTGGTCCGCATATAAATGTATCAAACCAGGGACATGAGAAAGTTCTCACTAATGCAGTGCAACATGATGGGGACCAGACAAGGAAATATTTGAAGCCTCCGCCTTTCTATGTTTCATTGATTGTTGGAAACCACTTGGTGCACAACTGCATGTTAGATTTAGGGGCCGATGAGTTCAAGAATGCCAAGCAAATAGCGGATCATTTGGGTTTGAAATATGAGCTTGAGTCTTTGAAAGAAAGGAGTTGTACAGTTAGATGGAACGGCAGTGGGGACTGTTGGGGTCATCAAGGAGTTAAGCCTAACACTACATTCCTGTCCTAATGTTACAGTTTTGCAAGATGTGTCTGTGATTGACCTTCCGCCACTCTTTGCGTTGTGTCTATCAAGAGACTTCACTGCGAAAATCGGTGGATATTTATCTGCAGATTGGTCACACATGATTTTTAGGACAAGGTATGGAGCCAAAGCAACAATCAGGTCAGAACCAATTGCCCATTTCCATATTGAGCCTTATGTACCAGGCCCTATCAATGCAAATTGCTCAGCTTTTGATCAGGAGGAATGTTCAAGTGATCTAGAAACAGGTACTAAGGTCGAGGGAATTCCTGATTTAACTTTGGATGAATGGGCAAACAAAAGTCATGAATTTGACCCATACAAAGAAATTGAAGAATCTGAATTAGGCGTGTATTGTATACACGAGGAAAATTCACCCATTCCTGACATCATCCAGCCTGAACAAAGAGATGAAAACAAAGTCTGGAGATTATTCTTCGATGGTTCGAGAAGCAGACAAGGTGCTGGAGGCGGCGCAGTGTTGATTTCACCACAGGACATCAAATATTTTTCAGCTTTCCGTTTCCAGTTTTCCTGTTCGAACAACACGGCTGAATATGAAGCATTGATTCATGGACTTCATTGGGCCAGGAAAAAGGACATAAAGAACTTGTAGGTGTTTGGCGATAGCGAGCTAATCGTCAACCAAGTTAGGGGGCAACATGCTACAAAAATGACTTGCTGAGGAGCTACAAGAATAGGGTATGGGACCTCATTGAGGATTTCGAAGCTTTCAACATTGTGTCCATACCCAGGAAAGGAAATGAAGCCGCAGATAGGCTCGCAGCAGTTGGAGCAACGTTTGATGTGGTTGACAACATCAGAAGAGAAAAAACGCAGCCACACATCCATGTGGTTGTAAGGCCAGCAGTTCCAGATAATAACACAAGCTGGCAGGTGTTTGAGAACGATCAACAGATCGTCAATTTCTTGCAAGAAGAAGCTGAATTTTCGGCTAGGAATCAGGACAGATTAGAGCAGCAGTATGGGGATCAAGTAGTACAGCTGCAGGACAAACAAGCTTCCTAAGGGTTTGGTAACATTGGAGTCTATCTTCAACCCTAACGACCAGTTCCGTAAAGAAAAGGCCAATATACAGTCAAGAGAGAAGATTCGAGTCAATTTCAGTTGGGAAAGCAAGACACTTCAAATTGGTAGAGTGGCCTTTGAGTGAGAGAAATCAGATTTCATACAACTTTGCCAAGAATTTCCAGACGTCTTCGCTTGGAGCTACGAAGACTTAAGAGGATTCGATCCAAATTTGGCACAACATACCATAGAATTGGATCCAGATGCTAAGCCCGTCAGGCAGAAGCAGAGACCAGTTAACCCTCACATTGAGCCTCTAATGAAGAAAGAGCTTAACAAGCTAATAGAGGCGAGTATTATATTCCCGATCAAGCACTCAAGCTGGGTTGCAAACTTGGTTCCGGTCAGAAAAAAGAGTGGAGAAATCAGGTTGTGCGTGGATTTCCGAGACCTAAACAGGGCATCCCTCAAAGACCATTACCCACTTCCTTCAATGGAACAAATATTGCAAGTAGTATCCGGTTCAGAGAGATTCTCTCTCCTAGATGGCTACTCAGGGTATAATCAGGTGATGGTGAAAGAAGATGACCAGTTCAAGACGGCTTTCACCACCAAATGGGGGACCTATGCCTACAAGAAAATGCCATTTGGGCTATCAAATGCTGGAGCCACCTTCCAAAGGGCAATGGATATGGCATTCAAGGGGTTGATCAATAAAATAGTTTTGATATATCTTGATGATATCACTGTATTCTCAAAAAATGCAGCGGATCACCTCTGTCATTTGAGGCAAGTATTTCAGAGATGTAGAAGATTTGGGGTATCATTGAATCCCAAAAAATGCATATTCTTGGCTCACGAGGGAAAACTTCTAGGCCATATTGTTTCAAAGGAGGGGTTGACGATTGACCCAGAAAGAGTTGAAGCAATTCGAGCATTGCCATTGCCAAGTCACAAGAAGGCTCTTCAAAGCTTCTTGGGAAGGATCAATTTTGTCCGTAGATTTGTCCCAAATTTTGCTTTGCTCTTGTGAAGCCAATAACGCTGATGTTAAAGAAGAGCATGGCATTTAAGTGGACATCTGAAGGCAAAGCAAGTTTTGAGGCAATAAAAGAGGCTATATCTCAAGCTCCGACTCTTGTCAATCCAGACTTCTCCAAAGACTTCATGCTATATGCCTTTGGTGGTGGGGAAACGATTTCTGCAATCCTGGTACAACAAAACAAAGGAGGATTAGAACAACCAGTTGCTTTCTTCAGTCAAGGCTTGGAGGAATACGAAACTAGGTACTCTTTCATTGAAAAGCATGTCCTTGCGGTAATCAGAAGCTTAAAGAAATTCAAGCACCTAGTCTCAAACAACAAGATCCAATTATTAGTCTCACATGCTGGGGTTAAGGACTTCCTTCTGAACAAGGATCTGAATGAGAAACGTGCAGGATGGATAACCCGTGTCATGGAATATGACATCGAGATCAAGGTTACCAAACTAGTACGTGGGAAGGGACTATGTGAGCAGCTAGCCTTAAGTCAACAAGTTGAAACAGGTAATGAAAAAGAAGCTGTCCTGCTGTTACAAGATGATCAAAAACAGGAAAATGATGATGTGTCTACTCCCTGTTGGACTCAGAATATGATACATTTCCTACAGACAGGCATGTGCCCTCCAGAAATGAGCAAAGCAAAAAGAAGGTACTTCAGACTACAAGCAGTTCCTTATGTGCTTGTTGATGGTATTTTGTTTAAAAAAGACATCAACGGTGTTCTATTGAGATGCGTTGGGACAGGTCAGATTGAGAGGATCTTACAAGAGTTCCATGACGGGGAGGCAGGAGGCCATTTCACCCCACGAGTAACAGCTCTCAAAACCATGAAAGCTGGTTACTATTGGCCTACTATATTCAATGATTGCTATTCATGGGTCAAAAAATGCAAGAAATGTGCATTCTTCACAGGGAAGGGAAGGTTAGCAGCACTGCCCCTTCGTCCAATTTCAGTAGATCATCCATTCATGCAGTGGGGATTGGACTTCATTGGAGTCATCAATCCCAATTCGAGTCAAGGCCACAAGTGGATTCTTACAGCGACAGACTATTTCACCAAGTGGACCGAAGCAGTAGCGCTCAAAGAGGCAAGTGAATCTAACATACTAGACTTTTATGAAGGTATAGTAACCAGGTTCGGTGTACCGGCCACCATCATATCAGATAATGCATTAGCATTCATAGGTTCAAAAATTACAGAATGGGCTGTCAAGAATGGAATCTATTTGAGCACCTCTTCAAATTATTACCCGCAGGGTAATGGACAGGCAGAGTCCACAAACAAGAATTTGCTAAAAATCATCAGAAGGACTCTGGATGAGAATCAAAGAACATGGCATACAAGGCTAAAATCAGCGTTATGGGCTGACAGAATAACACCAAAGAGGTCTACAGGTAATTCTCCCTACAAGTTGGTATGGGAATGGGAAGGAGCGTATTGCCTATATCATTAGAATTGCCAGCCTTGGAGCTCATGAAGCAGTTTGAGTTATCTGAGTTCGAACCAATGGAGGTCAGGTATGCAGAATTGATAGAAATAGAAGAAATCAGAGAACATGCAGTTCAGATGATTGAGAAGGATCAGGCCGTAGTAAAAAGATGGTTTGATAAGAGAGCTAGAGCAAGGACCTTCCAGGAAGGGGACCTAGTTCTGAAATGGGATGCAGATCGGGCAAAACCAGGAAGGCATTCCAAGTTTGATGCCATCTGGAGTGGTCCCTACATGGTCACGGGATGCAAAAATAGTAATGCCTTCCAATTGTCTGCATTGGATGGAGAGGAACTTCAGATTCCGGTTAACGGAATCTATCTTAAACATTGCTACTAAGAAAGGTTTGCCCTTGTAAATATTAGTTTAGATTTCCCTTAATTCCTCTAAGTGCGTATGCACATTGTCCTGTTGTAGTTAGGTTTCTATTTCCCTAAGTGCTTTGGCACAGGTTTCGCTGCTCTCGGGTCATTTTCTACAGTTCGGAGTGTTGCTGGAGAAGAAGTTGCAGTATCAGGCTCGTTTCAGGTTATCGCTTATAACCCCATGCCCAATGGATCGCTAAAAGGCCACTGATCTTCTACCTAGCAGGCAGGTAACCCCGCTGAGTCGTCAAAACTGTTGTCAAAATTTCCCCCAGGGTAAATTTCGATAACATGCATCAAAAGTTGCAGAAAGGCAAATAGGTCAATCCAGGAAAAATCATGAAAATCGGCTAAGTCCTAGTCCTAGGGGCAGTCGGGACATTTGGAACAAAGGTACGCGGAGGGCGCGAAAAGCCGATCCGGCCGAAAGAGAGGAAAAATTGGCCAATCTTTTGAGAGGGACGCCTGGGACAAGCGGACCAAAAAGGCACGAACCGGCCGAACCAAAGCGAAAAAAGGTCCGCATACCCAAAGCAAAACCGGGACAAGCGGGCCAAAAGGCGCGAACGGCCGAACCGGGCGGAAAAGGTCCGAGCACCCAAAGCAACCGGGACAAGCGGGCCAAAAAGGTGTGAACCTGGCCGGCCCAGGTGAAAAGGTCCCATACCCAAAGCAAATCGGGACAAGCGGGCAAAAAGGCGCGAACCCGGCCAACCGGGTGAAAAAGGTCCAGATAATCCAAAGCAACCGGGACAAGCGGGAAAATGGACACGAACCATTTGGTTCACCCGAAATCAGCACAAAGAGCACAAAGCAAAATGGGACAAAGGGACGCGCGGGACGCGGATCGCCGACAGACCCGTCGACCAACCAGAAGCTGCCACGTGTCCTCACAAGAGAAAAGTCAAAAAGTCAGAGGGGGAGTTTTCGAGCACCGAGCCGAACCAATAGGATCGTGCCACGTGTCCCATTTAAGGGCCCACGAGGAAATTTCAAAGGAAAGCCCGCCGAAAAGCAAAGGAGAGAGAATTATTCAGCGAATCAGAGCTTGCCACGTGTCATCCAGGTGGCAGAGCGCGGGAAGAATTTCAAAAATCTGTTTTCACTGTTCCGTGTCCTAAATCTTCAGATCGCCATAACTTTTGATCCAGAGCTCGGATTTGCGCGTTCTTTATATCAATGGAAAGCTGGTAAAATTCTCTACACGTTTCCAAGGTCAATCTTGCATTTTGGTTCAGTGTGGAGGATGAAAATCAAGAAGACGCCTCTGGCACGAAATAATAAGCAGAAGTAATGCTTCAACGAACAACTTTAATGCAGCAGACAGTTCGCCGCTTCTGTTAGGCAGCCCGCCGTTTTGACATGATCCACCGCTTCTGCCATAATGAGATGAGTTAAGTGCATTCTGGAGGTGGTTGGGGCAGATTTCGAATTCCTCTCTCTTTTCTCTCCCATTCTTCTTATAAATTGTAAGGAGGGGCTTCTTTCTAAGGTTGGACATTCTTGTTTTGCAATCCCTCCCTTCTCTCTTGCTTGCAAGAGAATTCGTGGAGTTTTCAAGCCTCCCACATGGACCTGTAATGCAATCTGCTTTTCTCGCCACCGTAATGTATTGAATCATTCTCTGAGCAATATATATGTCTGTGATTAAATTTAAATCCTCTCATGTATTCATTGTTGTCATTTTGATCTCTCATTGCATTTCGGTTACCTGTGCGTGGTGTGGTATTGCGTCTATATGGTCTGTGTTTATTTTTGCAAAGCTTATGTTCTTCATTCCTCGGTGCATCACCTCCCTAGCTTAGGTTTATTTTTATGCATTTCTCTCTCCCTGTCTCCTTGGTAGTTAGATTAGTTTTTGGGTAAACCTCTGCGTTTCATTGGTGCATCTGAACAGAGGAATAGGAACCAGCCTTTCTCTGGAGAATCCTTCTCATTTTTCAAGTCCCACACTTGGAGAAAGGATTCAATGTTATGCAATCACACTGGATGCCTAAGAGATCAACCTAGAAACTTGATCTGCATCCAGGGGTGCTGTGATTTTGCATCAACAATTACTTGATGAGCAATTAATTTGGCTTCCTTCCAATAACCACCACCCTCCACACTATTTACAATGCCAATATGATTATTATTAGTGTAATTACCAACGATCGTGTGGCAATCATGACAATGAATTTCTTGCTTTACGTGAGAGGTTAAAACATTTATAGGACACTGGTGTCATATATTTGGCCTCTTGTTAGCGATCAATATCCGCCTCATACCATAACAACATAGAAATACACCCCTAGGACTTCTTCACTTGGTACTCAGTTTCTTCGTCAATCAAAATTTTTGCATGCATGCTATCCACCACATCCATATTCATTACATCCACCTCACTCACACTATCCATCACATCCATCCCATGGGTTTCCACTAATCTCTGCATATCCCATGGTCACTCCATATGAAATACACATTAGTCCATACACTCATGCTCCATCCATTCCATATAAATTCACCTTCACCCATCATCCTGGTCATCAGTAGGTGATCACTATCACCTTACCCCCCAATGACACACTTGTGTTCTTATGGTTCTTACATGACTGTTGAGCGACTAGTTTTAAGAACATTTCACCACACAATCCTTTGTTCATCTAGCACACCTCAATCACTTCTCGATGATGCACTCTTGCTTATGTGGCCCATCCTTGAATGTTGAGGGGTATTGTCATATGATACTATTCATTCATACACTGAGGGGGAATCATTAACCCCCCCTCTCCTATCTTCATCACTTTATCATATTACCATTGTATTACATTTTTGGATCTTCATTATGCTACACTTATCTATTTTCACATTTATGCTGTTATAACCATTACAGTACCTACATGCTACATACTTTATTCATCTTATCAATCACATTACATTAGTTATCTACATCATCATATTTTATCTACCATTACTAACATCATCATACAAATTTATATTCATCACATATACCATAATACATGCTAGAACAATAACCATATAGCCATACGATATCCATTACATCAAAATAACAAAATATTTCAAATGTCAATCGCATACAAAATAGGTGTCCATACATATAACATTCATATGATCGTCATCAAGAAAAATTTTGTCATCACCTGGGGAGAAGGCCCCATCATATACAATAATCACTATCAAATGTCATCATCACTATCACTCTCATGTATCATTAGAGCCCTAGAAATTGATGCCTCGCTAATAACGCGATGCCACATTTTGTGGCCTCAAAACTTCTCCACCTATTTTCCCATATTTTCCCAACATGGAAAACTCCATGTTCTTCTCTAGGAATTGACACCGCAAATCCACATAATATCCGAACATGTCTTACGCTAAGGGACCACCACCTACTACCTCTTGGGCATGATGAGTCTCCAAACGTTCCTCGTCCCTCTCGCTAAGAAGTACCGTACATGTCATCGCTTCTATATATACTAGATCTAATAGAGGGTTATGATTTTCCATGATGTAATCCATGCCCTCTAGTATCCCTCCATACAATACATCACTAGGGAGATTCTGCATCAATGTCCAGATAAAAGTGTCTACTATTAAAGACCAATCAACATCTCTTGCACATAAAACATATAACCTCATGTTAGTCAATTGCGTACAAAACACAACATAAATAATTCATTAACCACATTAGCATACAAAAATACTTACGATTTTCCATACTAGCCGCTATAGGGTTTGGGATGGCTCCCTCATCTACTTCCTCCTACTAGTAATTACATAGCACTTGTAAATACTTGGTATAACAACACCCATTGATATGCTGCCCACCACGCTCGATAATCCTCCATACTCCCCACATCATCACCATCCACAACCACTATCACTGGGTCTACCACATCTAACCTCGATGGTACCAACTACTCTATCATGGGCCCTAGCTTAACACCTACCCTCATAGGGGATATAATGGCCTCTAGCCATATATATGGTTTTGGGGGCACATCTTGTGTCATCTCGAAATGCTGTGAAAATATTTCCACCGAACTAGCTCTGCTACATCTAGAAAGTGGTCCTCTAACCACATGGCTCTCCAAATACATTGAAGCTTTGTTGCATCCTTGGGCCATCCCCTGTAATCGTGATATGGCCTCCATATCACCAAATTGGATCCCATCATGTATATCGGGGTGTTTAAGCTATCTCGTGTTCATCTTCCACATTGAATATCCACTCACCATGGAGAAAATATCTCTGTCCAATCCCACTCCCCTCGTAACCCTACAACTAGTCTAAATACGGCTATGTGTTCATATGAACATACATGTAGTAGTGTGGTGGCCCCTATACCTCCACCATGCTCATTCTGTGTGAACCAATACAAGTCCCTATACATTATGGCCAACACACATCATGCCCACACATATCTCATCCCATCCTCCTCTATCCATTGACATATGTCATAGATCTTATACAAGATACCAACACCCTCTCCCTCCACTTCTATAAAATACGCTATCATCACTGCGATGAACTTTTACAAATGTGGAACTCTTGACTGCAATATCACATCTAAACTAATATGGGCCTCCGTAAGAACTTGGGCCCCTACAAAATATCATCTAGCCAAGTGCATCTACCACTCCATATCCACTACCGCCATCACTGTACTCTCTCCCCAACCACTAAAAACACAAAGATGAAATATACATCCTCCAACATCATTTTATTCTCTTCCCTAGGAAACCAAAATGTGCATATGTCTATAATCCACCTCTCACACAATGTAGTCAACATAGGTATATTATGGGGCACATCCCCATCTGTGCTATATGCCATAGGCTGGTACAATCCAACACATCCCACTCATCATCGAAAAACCCAATCCTAGTAGTGTACTCAAGTTCGACCATTGTGGAACTCCCTCGAGTGGATATCCCTTTACACAACACAAAACAATAACCAACGCAATGATTAGAACACTTTTCATGATAAAAACAACTACTCAAAATATTAGAAACACATTCTATAGAAGTACCCACAAAATCAATATTTTCTAGACCAAAGTGCCTAGCCATAAGTCCTGGGGTGCCCTGGAGTAAGACACTAGTGCCCAAATCATGGTGCTCTAATCCCAAGGGTCACTAGCGCCCTCACTACTTTTGTTTAGGCCCCAAATGCTAAGAAAATAAAAATCTTAAAAACATAGAAATTCAACTCAACATGCTATTTCACCCTACATTTAAGCAAAAAAATGCACTTAGCAACTTCATCTTAGTACACGACACTACAACGGTCGCTACTCTCTCAAACCGGGTCAGACAGTGGTCTCGCTTCAGGCATCCTCACTCGCTTTGCATACACTCTTACACTCATGCCAAAAATAAATGAAGTGATAAGTTACCTTTTCAATTTCCAATTTATAAGCCTATTACAAATGCCACATTTATAGTGGCCTACCTTTCAAGCTTATCATCACAACTAATACATGCAACATCATTTTGGTATAATCTTCTTCTTTTTACTCGATTTGCACCTAGTTTGTGGCATTATTTTCACAATTCCTCCTACCACCATTTTACACATGTTTCACATGTGGTATACACCATCCTAATATTTTCTATTCTTTAAAACTATATTTTAACATCTCGTCGTTACATTCATCTTAGAGTTCATTTCGTTCACCACACCCTATTTCACCGAAAGGGGGCATATCATTGGGGGTCCCCTATAATATCCCTTATGTCACCATGCATTCCAAGATCATGAATCCAACACCTCGCAACTTATACCATGACATTTCACCATCAATCACCCTTTATGACTTAATTTTGCTGCAACAATCATTTAAAATTGTCCAAAACACCTTCATGTATAATAACTTATCAATTCCCCCCTAATGACCTAACTATGGGGCAACAAGTGACTAAAAACCATCTTATGTGACATCTTATCAATTCCTAGCAACCTTCCCCTAATGACATAACTTGGGGGAAATTAGTGAAAAAATCACCATGAGTAACTAACCTAAAACAACCAATCAACCAATCAAAATCAACACGTTTAAATCAAACCATTCAAATTCACAAGCAGTCTCTCAGATGACCTAGCTTGGGAGTCACATTCACCATTCCATTCCTAGATGAAATAACTTGGGATTTAATTCTATATCCACATTCACTTCAATATAACCTAATATGGAAGCCAGATCATTTTGTATCATTCTCGCTTCAAGATGACCTAATATCGAAGCTATCTCATTTTCTATTGCGCTTTCTTCCAAATGACCTAACTTAGAAACTAAATCATCCTCTATCACATTTACTTCTAGATGACCAAACTTGGAAGCCATCTCATTCTCTATCATGCCCACTTCCTCATGACCTTACTTGAAAGCCTTTAGATTACGGTGAAACCCTTGAACTAAGGGCAAGAGTTCCTTTCCCCTTATCACTCCTATATGGGTCAACTGTTTAAATTAAATTCATCTGGATCCAAAATCACCACTTCTTGATCTAAGTTTGTTTTTAGCAGCTACATATTGGGGATATAGTTAAAGCATGGAGAATAAAACACTTTTCTCCCTACACTCTTCCTCTAGCGTTAGGACACCCAAATCCTCCCATCATTCCATTCATATACAAGCATTTGGGTCGGAAAATGATCACTCCCTACCTAACTGTTTTATGTTTAACCACGTTCAAAATCATCTAATCATCATTTTCATATTCCACATTTCATAAAAACACTTACACTTTTATGTTTCATGGATCAACTCACTGATCCATGGTTCGAAACGCTTCTACTCACATCTACGTGTTCTTCTACAGCTTGGGCATCTCTGAATTTTTCTCATCTATTCATCTCTATCTACTTTACGTTACCAAGATTTCTACTCACCAACATAAAGTGGGGGAAATGTAGTCATGAAATCACACACTTAATATTACATATATACCACCGAGTATGTTAATTCATATATAGATCTTACGCAATAAAAGTATTCACTAGTGACCTATTTCTATGGTTTTTTGATCGATCAAGGCGTCGGTGATCCTAGTTATTTTTCTAGTTCATTCGCCGATTGTCTCTACATTTTGGCCATATTTTAAAGTTTCTCAGATGTCGTAGTCATCTCAGTTATCATCTTTTAGTCTACATCTAGGCGCCTAGTGTTACACTTGGGGTGCCTCTGGGTGCCCTGATCCATGATTTTAGGCATTCGTGTCATCATGATTTTTGGTCTTAATTTATTTATTCGAGGTTAGTCCTAATGGTCACCCCATGTATTCTCCTAGGTCATAGTCGACAGTTTCGGGTCACTAGTTTCAAAATTTTAGCAAGAGATCCCTATATAAACAAAACATACTCACTACATTATGGGCGAACATCTCACACATCAAGGGAAATTATATACTAAGGCAAGGGACTGCATTTGGGCTTCTTCTACATTAAAATCACATCTACATCACACAAGCACAAGGAGAAAGGGTTGTATTCTTTCCATTCTATCCATCATTTTGCATTTAACATCTAGTTATTGCATGTTATTACCGTGTCATTGGTGCTAGGGCATCCTAGGCAAAAACTTACACACACACACACACCAAAACTACATCGTGGTCCATATTGTAGTGCAATGCTCAATATTAAGTAAACTAGTCTACCGGATGAGGAAAGTCTAACCCCACTAATCTTTTGTTTTGTAGGTCATTATTTAGTCCATTTGGTGAATGTAGCGTGACAAACAGGAAAGGTTTCAGATCTCCCTGCAACACTACCGAACATAGATTTTGAGCTTTTTTAAAGTTCTCAGTTCCCATAATCAAGACTAGGGCACCCCAATAAACTCCTAGGTGCCTCAAGATAGACAAACAATCAGTTCCTGGCCTTCCTAAATTCATTTGACGATAGATCGCTTAGTCCGCATACCGAGTCTACTACATTCTAACGCATAGTGAGGTAAGTTATTTACATGTTAGTAAGATATCCCTCTCGTTTATATTATTTCAATCAATTCAAATAAAATGGCACAATATTTAGATCTAGCACTTCAAAATAGCACTTAGTTTCTCTTTAGATTAACTCATAAAATAGTTAAAAATCCTATTTTTAGTTAATCATGAAGAACGATTGACAAAAAAAGAAACTACCTCAATAAATTCTATTGATCCTTCGCAGATGACCCAATAGAATGCTCCAATGCGATAAAATTTGAATCTTCAAACTCTTTGAATCTTGAGAAACTCCTTCATCTTGTCTCACGGATGCTTTGGATTGAGTGTTAAAAAACACTATTGAATGTTTCTACCAATTACCATGAATGCGACTTATGAAGATTCCTTCAGAAGAGATAGGAACTCAAAAATAACCTTGCCAAGTTGAATGAACTATTTTGCCAATGACTGTAAATCCCACCTTGCATATGATATACTAGTGACCCAAACCATGTAGTGAGCCTCGAAAGACATTGTTAGGTTCCCTAGGATGGATATCGAATGATCTATGAGAAATTACCATGCATGATCTCGAATGATGATCCCCTTATGTTCCATTGTGCCAAAACTGCCATCTGAGTGTAACTTAACATTAATAGCAAGTGCCTAGATGGAAGACTTACTATTTTTAGTAAGAATTTTTGCCTCTTCTTAACGATCCTGATGTAATGAACTCCCTCATCACACCTATGCACATGGCCTTTTCCTTGACCACTTGTTGGGGTGAATTACTATATTTAGTAAGCACCCATATAGGGAACTTATGATTTTTGGTAAGTGGTCATTTTCACTATTTTCTACTCTAAATAGTCATTTTGACTTCTGTTGAGCTTTGGTACACACTGCTTTCGTGACAATTTCTCTTGATGATGAATTTCCAAACATAACAAGTCTGTATAGGAAACATTACTATTTTTGGAAAGTGGATTTCCACTATTCGGTTTGCAAAGAAATATATTTTTCGGTCTTCGCGGTCACATCCTCCGAATTTCACTTGATTTCACCCACTAGAATGCTTGGAAATAAATTTGAAATTTTTCACTTGAAGTGGCTTCGGGCATGGAGCTACCATGGCGGCCATTAATGGATCTCAAAATTTTCATGTCTTATTTTTTTCTCCAATCATGATGAAATCAACTCCATTGTGATAGGTTTTTCATTTGGAGTCTATGTGCAAGTTTTTAGCTCCTTTCCATTGTCATATTGATGAGAAATATGACGAATGTGAGCTGGGGCATGAGATGGAATTTTTCTTAGAAAAAATGATTTAGGGAAACATTATAATTCTCATTTGTTACATCTTGATCATCTTGAAAAATGAGGAATTCTATAAAATACAACATCTCAATCCATTGAATAGTTTGAAAGACATGAAAAATTCTTTGTCAAGTGACTTCAAGGTTTCTTGAAAAAACTTCGTTTCTCCACCTTTTCGATCCATTATTTTTGCAAATTTTTGTGTAATTTGGTATTTTTAGATGACTAATGATTTATTGATCTTCATCGAATGTGAAAAATCTTGTTTTCAAATTTGACAAAAATCCAAGCATGGGGAAAATGGCCAAAAAAATTCTAAATTTCATATTTATAGTGTGAAAATGAAAGGAGGGAGAAGGGAGGGTGAATTTTTGTGTCCCTTTGGATAACGAGATGAAGGTGACATTAATTTCAACTTCGCGCCTCATCGCGACACTTGTCATTCATCCGTGTATGGATAGGGAAAGCTCAAAGTTAGCTCTCGAGGGCTTAACTAGAAAATGGTAGTTCATATTGGTGTTTTGGGGGCTAAAAAGTGTTGGGCACATTTATATGTCCCCTATGTCCCTTTTCAAAATGGAGGAAAGGGACATGAAATCTTTCCATGCTCTGGTGCTGACACATGTCCTCTTAAAAAAGTGGCTAAGTGTCGAACCTTGAGAGCGAACTTGTGAAGGCCATATCTGGAGTTCCCGGTGGAATTTATTGGAAACATTTTATATGAATTTTACTAAAAATGGACTTATAAATCTATTGGTGTGAGTATCAGCTGTTAATTCCTCCATTTAATGCCTAAAAATTTAATTTTTGATCGACTCCCCCTTTGAGTATAGAACAAACTAGATATAAAGCTATTGCGCAAAAGTGTTATAAAAATATTACTATACCATATTCCATATATTTTGATTACCTTTCTGATGATATCTTTTTATCTCCTAACTCTTGGCCTGAAGTTCCATAGTTCTTTTGGCCCTATGCACCATCTAGGCCTATGAACCTTGTTTTAGATGAAACTGTCCCAACCCATCCAAATATTTCCGAGCCTTCCAAAATCAATTCCACGGTGTTTTTAGTCATTTAATTCATCTCTATGTTAGATTCAACTCCTTATTTCTTCTCTAGGGGTTGCACCAACCCTAGGAAGGCTAGTGGTAGCCCTTCCCAACACTGTCCAAAAATAGCATTCTTCACGAACTCCTAAAATCACGTAGGGGGATTAACTTGACTTTACTAATTCACCTATGGGACTGAGTCAACATCCATCAGGGGATCATTTGACTCACTTGGTAAGTCCAGTGTTGAGGATGGGTAGACATGGGTGTCTTGGAAAGGTGAAACTTGAAAATTTTGAAACAAGTGTATCATTTTCATGCTCAAAAATTGTAAATTTTCTTGTTGTACATTTGTATGAAAACCCATACAAATAAATTTCTAGTGATATGGGATGTGACTATGTTGAGCTGGATTTTTTTGGATTTTTTTAAAGCCTATGGGAGCACCTAGGTGGTGTAGGAGTAGAATGAGAATATTTTCATCGGCCTTTGGCGGAGGTTTCGAGAGAGGAGAATTCAAAAAGTGTTTCAAATATGAAAACTCTTTCGGAGAGATAGTACGGGGTGTTCATCAAGTAAAAGGAATGCCTTCAAAAGTTAGGGGATATTTAGGATAAGAGGTGGATGGTGCAGCCTCTATCACATGTGTAGAAGAGATCTCAGTGTTGACCCTTCTATTTCCCTTATTTACAAGGTCTCAAGACTATTTAAACTTAAAAAGTCTTCCTATAGTATTTGTGGATGATCCCTTTGTAGGGTGTGTTTAACCAATAGGGTTATAAGAAAATGATGTGATAATGCTGCCCTACCCCTATGTACTTCTTGACTCATTTTATTCAACATTTAATGTAATAAGTTTGGGACATTTACTTGATGGTTGTTCTTCAGATGATTCAACAACTTGAAATTCATTGTGTTTAATCTAGAATACCTCCCTTTACAATTAAAGTATTGCATAACTAATAGATTGTGCCCATAATGGTTTAAGAGATGTTTTAAATGTACCTTGTCTGTCTAAGATGAACTCATCATCATCATCTACAAACTCTCTCCTTCATGATTCTAGATTGGCCTTTTTAGGAATAATTCTCCTTGGAATTTGGTAGACCAGTAACTTCACCAAAATTTCATCACTTAGCCTTACTACTAATCCTTTCACCCTTACCTCTCCATTGCTGAGTGTTTGAAAATTCTACCATAATTACTTCATCAAAACCCTGAAACTTGTTGATATATTCCATCTAACCATGATCCTCAAAATATTACACAATTTAAGGATTACTCAAAATTTGTAAATGCACCGTGGGATTGTGTCTAATTAATTCATCCCTCTTTGCGAATATACATCTTCCACTAGGTTCAATACGTGACAATACAAATTTTCCTTGAAAGAAATTTGCACAAATGACTTGTGTTGATGGTTTTTCATCTTTTTCAAGTTTTGGACTGAGAGGACAAGAAAAACAATTACACGTAATCAATCGTTAATGGATGTGACAATATGGAACATATGAACCAAAGTCATGTGACAATATTGGATTATGTGGAGGAGGTATAGTGGACACATCATTGTTTGATAGGAAGTGGTATTTAAGAGTTTCACATGTATGATGAATCAATATAACTCCTAATTAAATATAATTAAACTAATCATACTTTATTAAACTGATAGATGAATGCACATATCTCATTATTTTCTTGCAATGATTTTTGTGCAGGCTTTATTAACAGGGGTCTTGGTTGAATGCAAGTTATGTGAAGTTGTGGACATGTGTTTAACAAGTGTTGGTTTCTCCTTACTATAAATGGATGATTCCCAAAGAGGGAAATCTAATATTTTGGGGTGCTAATCAATTATTTTCCATCATCCATGGATGCATGCTTCATCGATCTCTATTACGCATCCATGAGGTTTTCCAAATTCTAAATAAAAATAGGGGCTTGTTTCATGTGGCTGCAAGTGGAAATTTTAGTCATTGCACTCTCTCCTTGTGATGGAGATATTTCCCTCCTGTAATCATATGACACCAAACCCTATAAAAGCAATAGCCACCTTATTATTCTACTTCTTATTACTTATTTTCTTATCATATATTTTATGGTAGCATGATTAGTATGAACAAACATTGGATATCATGTGATGTAGTGTCTAAATTTGTTGATAGAATATACAACTTCCAAGAACTCCTTTTTTGTTACTATGTAGTTTAATTCTGCATGTTGCAAGTTCTTGCTAACATAGTATATTGCATAATTCAAAATTCCATCTTTTATCCTAGGAAATCTCTAATAGCATGATTTGATGCATCTATGTGGATGTGAAAAGACAGATTCCAGTCAGGTCCTCTCAACACATGAGTAGTAGTTAACATCTGTTTCAAAGTTTGAAAAGCACCTTCACAACATTTAGTCCATACAAAATCAACATCCTATCCTCGTAATGAAAAAATTGGCACTACATTAATAAAGTCTTGTATAAACCTTCTGTAATATCCAGCATGGCCTAAAAAGCTTATAACATCCTTTTGTTTCCTTGGTGTTGGAAGGTTGAATATAATAGACACCTTTGTTGGATCAACTTGAATTCCTTTTGAGGAAAGGTATTGCCTCAACTATATAACATCTAACATCATCATGTAGAACTTCTCATTACTCAAGGATAAATTGTGATCCTTCCATATTTTGAAGACTTTATCTAGATTTTTCATATATTTTTCAAAAGTTCTTCCATGTATAGTGAGTTCACCCATATAGACTTCCATGCAATCATTTTTCAAATTACAAAAAGATGCTCAAGATTTCCCTCTAGAATGTAGTAGGTGCATTACACAAGCCAAATGGAAGAACTAAATAGGTAAATATTCCCCATGGACATGTGAAGGTAGTTTTGTCTTGGTCTTTTAGTGCAATCTGGATATGATTATAGCCACTATATCCATCAAGAAAAGAGAAGTAATTTTTCTTAACTAGAGTATCAAACACTTGATCAATTAAGGGAAATGTGAAGTGATCTTTATTTATGATTGAATTCATCTCCATGTAATCTACACAGATCCTCCATTTCAAATTCTTCTTTGGCATAATTATAAGAGGTGATACCCATTGAATGTATGATATGGGGTATATGAATTTAGCATCTAACAAATTTTTTAGTTCAACCTTCACAATTTATCTTAGTGTTGGGTTTATCTACCTATGTGTCTGCCTAATTGGTTTACATTCTTCCTTGATATAAATACTATGATACAAAGCCTCATCCGAATTCTATGTATATCACCATAATCCCAAGAAAATGGTGTGTTGTGTTTTTAAATAAGATCAATAAAAATTTTCTCATGTTTCATACTAAGCATCTTGCTTTCATTTAATGGCCTCCCTGGTGTTATTTATACTTTCTTGGAGAGATCCATCATTGAAATTTTTTTCTATTAATGGAGTTTAGTATACGATCATGGGGAAGAAGTTGGTGAAAAATAAAATACTTACCTAGAATACTCATGGTGCTCTGTTGTGGTAAGACTTGGCTCAAAGGACATCTAAAACACCTAAATCATGCATGAACTTCTTAATTTCTTCCATAGTTGTTCTAAAAAATATTAGAGAGAATAACATATTTCTCCTAATATTGAATTTTAAAAGACTTACCCAACATCATGAGCTATTGTATAGAGATTTGATCAGCTTCAAGTTCTTCAACCTAAATTGTTTGATCCTCATCATTTAATGTTTGGGTAGGAGGATAGAGCATAAGTTATTAGGTACCACTTCTATTTGAGATCATCATGTTTCCAAACCCGCACCCTATGAATTCATCAGTAGTGGAAAACCATGGCCTTCCTAGTATAATAGGATAACCTCCTAAATTTTATTTTGGTTGAAAGGAAATGAAATTGGTAGGGTATTCTAAAGATTCTACCACCGCAACAATGTCATCAAGGACTCCTTCAGCCTCACCGCGATCTATTTGTGAGTTGTAATATTGTAGTTGTTGGCCTTAGTCCTTCCAAATTTAGGTGATATATGATCTACTTGGTCATGAAGTTGATTACTTCCCCCTAAGTAAATCAGATTATTCTTTATCGTAGTTCCATTGATAGTAACATTTACTAAAGGAATACCTTAATTTATGTACTTGGGTAATACAATGTTCGTAAGGATGATGTCTCGCTAACTATCCAGTGAATTATATAATGGATGGATATTTCCTTTTTCTTATTAGATTTTTGATGCATAGATCCTTAACTCTATTATTTTAGATAAACACATCCTTAATGTCTTGAATGAGTGGAATCTTAATGAAAATATCCTTCAATCGATTGAAAAAATCAAAATCAGACTCTGATTTAGGGTCATATTTATTCTCTTGCAATCTCTCTGGAAATTGGGGTTCATTGAATTGCATTTTTCCCTTACTAGAAATCTATTCATGTTGTTACTGAGATCATCTTGCAAAATTTTCTAGATTTTTACAGATCGGTTTGCATCAACTCTCCGGTTCATCTGTAATCTCCATGATGATGGGATTACTTGGTGGGAGAAGTGATCTTCTTGATTGGATATGGATATCATTGAAATCAAATGAATAATCACAGTTTGGGTTGATTCAATGGTGTAGGATAGTTGAAAAGCTTTATTGTTGGGGTTAGATGATGATTGAGATGGCGGTTGAGTGGTTTTTTGTTGAGATCCAAGTTGGGGGTTTTGCATCAAATATTGTTGCTATTGGTAAAGAGGTTTTTGGTAGGGTTGTGGGTAGTTAGGAGGTTGATTGATTTATTACTGACCTCCTCTCCAAGGATTTATCCATGAATATGGGGTTTCTTTCATTTTTTCCGAGAAATGAGGTTTCCATGGTTGTTGGTATTGGTTAGGGTATGGAGCCCATCCTTGCTAGGTATTAGCCCAAGGTGGGGGTTGCATATATGAACTACTAGCCCAATTTTAAAAATATGGCATGGGATCTTGTGACATACCTCCTTGTCTTGGTAGCCATGGCTTCCTTTGAGAAACATAGAATAATTTCCCATCCTCCATTTCTATCATCTTGAATTCTGGTGTAGTATCCTTCCCTTTAGTAATGTTGGTGAGTCCCCTGTATGAGCAATAAAATTTATTTCCTTTACAAGAATGGCATAACTTTGTAATTACTACTTGTGCGTTCTCTCTCTTCTTCTTTGCATGAAGAGCATCAATCTAGCTGGCCATATCATTAACTATATCTTGTTTCATGTTCTTAAACATATATATAATATTTGATTTAGATATGTCCCCAATTCCTTTTGTATTTTATCCACCCTTTGATCTAACACTTCTTATTATTTTCATATTTACTCTAGAATAATTCCTGCAAGCTTCACAAATCTCATCAAAAGTGGCTTTTGAGATATATATAATGCCTATCATGTACAAAGCATCCATATCCTCCTCACTAAGTCCTTTTAAGAAAATCAACTTGAGAGATTTAGGAGGTAACATTGTGTGTCTTAACTTCTGAATGTAAAAAAAGAATCTCTCTAGGTAATATTTTGGTGGCTCATCATCCTTTTGTTCCATCTTGAAGAGTTCATCTCCTCCTTTGCTACTAGGCCTATAGTAGTCTTAGTACTTAGTCAGAAAGTTTTCCTTCATATTCTACTAGGTAGTAACAACATATATTCCTAGACCCATAAACCATCCCAATGTTGCATCCCCGAGTGTGGCGAGAAAGAAACTCATCTTGTGTGCATCATTTGTGTAGTCATAAATCCTGCATAGACATCAAAATCAAACAAAAAGGTGTCTCGGTCTTGAGTCATATATACATGAAAATTAGGAAGAACTAATGGAGAGATGTTCTACACAACAATATGTTCATTATTATTGGAGATAGGAAAAAAAAAACGTGCTTGGTTCCCCTAATTCCACGTTTAAATTCACCTCATTTGCCATGTTTTCATGTTCAAGAAAAACTTCAAAAATTTCACTTGGGAAGGGGTGTTCTATGAGCAACCTAGTATAGAAGAGGATGTTTCTTCTTCAGAATCAAAAGTAATTTTTGTTATTTTAGGATTGGATAGGAATATACCATGGGCATCTATTTGAAGGTGCATATATCAAATGGATCAAATAAATACACATTAATTAGTGGGGTGTAGTCATTTCTTCATATACATTCTTTCTATCCCAAATGTGTTGTCCTATCACCTAGTTTGCGCAGGGCATGCACCGAAGGCACTTTGATCCCTTCCTTTATGTGAGCTTCATGAGAATGATCTTCCATTGATGGAGAATGAGTTGCAAGAATGGAAATATAGAAATTCACTCAAAAATAGAAGATACAAATAACATATATGTGCACAAATGCATCATAAATGGAAATGAACATTGTAAATAAGCATAATGAAACTAGATCTGACTCAAAATAATATGAAGAACATAAGGGTTTACACTTTTGAGCATGAATAGCCAAAAACACACACCATATATTAATTTATAAAAATTTATAATGGCTCCATTACATCATAAGGGTCATACAGACCAAATACATCAAGGGATATTATCTTAAACCCTTCAAAAATACTTTGCAGAGAGAGAGAGATTTCTTATATATTCTACCCATTACAATCCTTGTTTATACCCAAATCCATGCCTAAAATGCTTCAAAACCCTTCCTGCGAGCATTTCTATAGCCCCTTGTCACTACCTAAAACCATCCTTAACCCTTCATTTCCCCAACACTTTGTTCTCACTCTCTTCTAACCTATTTTGGACCCAAGCACTCCTTTAAATACGATATAGATGCACTGGATTGGTTTCCTTTATGAACAAATTGCATGCCAAGTGGAAGTGTAGTCATCCATTTTTGAATGCCTATGCTAGCTTAAAAATGCCTCCACTACATGTATCATCTTTGATCATCCCTGGGTATATTATTTACGTGGAATATTATTTTCTTGACCTCCAAGGCTCTAGGATGACACCTTATCCATTCAACACGCCTACTCGGGATTTTCACATGTTTCTCATGTGATAACTCCATCAAAATATGGAAAATTTCCTAAACCTTCTTGCCCCTACATGTGCCAACCTCTTCTATCACGCACCTTTTCTTGAGTGCCTTCCTTCTTTACTACCTCCCGCGTGCGCTGACTTCTTCCTTGGGACTTAGTCAATTTCAGGGCCAACCATTACCCCACACTATGTGTGTTTTTCATCTTGAAACACTCTACAATTCCACCAAAAATGAAGAATTGGGAAAATGGAAGAGTTTGTGATTGAATAAAGAATGAAAGAATGGAAGAATCATGTTACTATTGTATCCATGTTATGAGTGACTTTGGAATAAATCTCTTTCAGTTTAATTTTAATCGAAACCTAAAGGTTTGGATCACCTCTTATTTATTCTCTACCTTAGCCAAGATCTTGTCCCACTTTGCCTTATTGACCTTATTTTTCTCTTGAAATTCTTTCAAATCCATAGGAAAATAATATGTTTTCTACTCTGTCCCTGTCACCATAGTTGTCATATAAAATTTCTTCCATTTGTTCCATGGTATTTACTAAGGAAAGGAGCTGGGATTATTGAGTTAGTATTGCCTCAAGTATTCAACTTTTCTTCCTTATTATAACACACTCTTACTTCTCCACTGATTCTAATGCAAGTGGCTTCCTTTCCATGGTGAGTATGCACACTAAGTCTTCCAATAAATGAATGGTTGACTCATATTTTTCTCAGGTGGGCCCATGTATGGGTGCTTTAAGATAATGGCATCTAAAATGGCCTATATCTTCTTGTGGACTTCATGCACCTTTTCCTTTTCATCCCTCGTTCATGCCTTAACTACGTATTGATCAATTCCTTCGATTTATCTCCATGTCCCTCTCAATTATCTCATTATTTTTTCTCAAGCTCTTCCTTCAAGAACCTTATTCTATTATTTATGTCTGAAGAGTCTTGCTTCCACCTCCATCGATACTTTTTTGAGCACTTTGCAAAATTTCTCATCCGACAATGCTTTGAATTTACAAGAGGGTTTATTCCCTTGGTGTCTGGTGTTTTCATCAATGCATCATGATTTACCTTGAACTCAAGCTCATCAACATAAAACTCAAAATCCTAGGATAACATTTTTTTGTGAATGAGTATGCACCCTCTTCATCAAAAGAATACCAAACAAGGATTTGGTCAGTGGGCATGGTACTTTGGAAGTGCACACATAGTACCTTGCTTGGATCATTAATATAAGTCATAGTGTGGCCATATGCTACTATCTGTTACCTTTCCACCAAGTGTGCGCTGCCATTGAGAAGCTTACTTCTAGGTGGGGTTTCTACACATGCTCCCCTACTCATTTCCTACACTTTTGCTCTCCTCAATTTCCTTCAACACTTCTTCGGTGCTTCACTCTACTTTGTGCTCCACCAACTATTAGATAATACCCATCACCTCCCTCTCTATAGTGTTATCTATCTACTCCTCTAGTTGGGGTCAGGGTCTTCTGATCATGCATGTTTACCTCCTCACTTCCTCATTTTGTATGGGAAAACTCATCATATTCCTTCTCCACTTCATCTCCCTCTTCACCAGACTTGTGTACATTATACATAGGAGGATTATGAGATTCCATGCACTCTTCGTTATATTCTTCATTTTCCTCCTCAGAATCATCATCCTTGATGCTCTCTATCCTCTCCAAGTCCAAACCTTACACCACCCTTTTCTTTTTCTTTACTGGTGACTCCAACATAGGGGACTCCTCCTTCTTGGGTGACTCTTCTCTCTTAGGAGACTCTTCTTTCTTTGGTGAATCCTTCTTGCTCGGAGACATCTTTTTGTCAAATGTAGGTGCTTGTACTTGCAATTGATTACTATGCCCCTATAGTTTGAACTATATGTGAGCTTGGTACCTTATTTGCAAGAGTCTCTTTCCATTCTCTCTTCTTAATTACTACCTTATTCTTCCTCCTGGTGATGTCATCCTTTATATAATCACCCTTCTCAAACTTGTGCCTTAGCTGCACATACACCCTTGCTGCCATCCTACTGCAGTAAGAACTCTCACCGATTTAACCATGTGTACATCATGAGATACATACATTTATACATAGGTGCACTTTTTGGGATACACCAAGGTCCGACACATTTCACGGTGATCTTGATCTACAACACTTAGATCAAATCTAAGCTTCTTCGCCTCCTTAAACCTGTTTATCATGCCTTGAAAATTATGTGGTGTGAAGGAGAAGGGTAACTAACACCAAGGACCCTTAGTGAAATCTGTCAAAGTAAAAATTTGATACAAAAGTGTTGGTATATGAAAAATTTATCTTCTCCATCCACTAGTATAGGTAGTTGTTCTAATATCTACAACACTTAGATAAAATCTCATCTTCTTCGCCTCCTTAAACCTCGTTTATCGTGCCTTTAGCATTGGCTTGTACTACCGTAATATGAAATGTCATCAATTTTACCATGTGTACATCATGAGATACATAAATTTCTACATATGAGTGCTTTTTGGGATACACCAAGTTCCGATGCATTTCATGGTGATCTTGATCTACAACACTTAGATCAAATATCAGCTTCTTCACCTCCTTAAACCTATTTATCGTGCCTTGAAAATTATTTGGTGTGAAGGAGAAGGGTAACTTACACCAAGGACCCTTATTTCCATTTGTCAAGGTAAAATTATCGATACAAAAGTGTTGGTATACAACGAATTTAGCTTCTCCATCAACTAGTATAGGTAGTTGTTCTAGTATCTACAACACTTAGATCAAATCTCAACTTCTTAACCTCCTTAAACCTTCTTTCTCACCTAAATGTGTTGGCCTATTACCCGGTTTGCATTGGGCATGCACCGAGGTTTTGAACCCTTTCTTTATGTGAGCTTCACGAGAATGATCTTCCATTGATGGAGAATGAGTTGTAAGAATGGAAATATAGACATTCACTCAAAAACAAAAGATATAGACAATAGATCTATACACAAATGCATCATAAATGGAAATGAACATTGTAAATAAGCATAATGAAACTAGATCTGACTCAAAATAATATGAATAACATAAGGGTTTACACTTTTGAGCATGAATAACCAAAATCACACACCATATATTGATTTATAAACATTTATAATGGCTCCATTACATCATAAGGGTCACCAAATACATCAAGGGATATTATCTTAAACCATCAAAAATAATCTATAGAGAGAGATTTCTTAGCTATTCTACCCATTACAACCCTTGTTCATACCCAAATCCATGCCTAAAATGCTTCAAAACCCTTCTTGCAAGCATTTCTGTAGCACCTTGTCACTACCTAAAACCCTCCTTAACCCTTGGTTCCCTAGCAAGTTTTTGCACTCTCTTCTCCCCTATTTTGGACCCAAGCACTCCTTTAAATAAGATCTAGATGCACCACCTTGGTTTCCTTCATGAACAAATCACATGCCAAGTGGAAGTGTGGTCCTCCATGGTCGAATGCCTATGCCATCTTACAAATTCCTCCACTACATGTAATGATCATCATGGGAATATTATTTACGTGGAATATTCTTTTCTTGACATCGAGGCTCTAGGATGGCACCTTATCCATTTAGCACACCTACTTGGTATTTTCATGTGTTTCTCTAGTGATAACTCCTTCAAAATATGGATAAGTCCCTAAAACTTCCTGCTCCCGCATGCGCCAACCTCTTCTATCACGCGCCTTTTCTTTAGCACCTTCCTTCTTCACTTCCTCCCACACACTTTGAATTCTTTCTTTCTTAGGACTTAGTAAATTTTAGGGCCCAACATTACCTCACTTTATACATGTCGTCTGTCCTTGGAAACACTCTACCCATCCACCAGAGAATGAAGAATATGGAAAATGGAAGATTCTATGATTAAATAAAGAATGGAAGAATGGAAGAATCATGTTACTATTGTATCCATGCTGCAAGTGACTTGGGAGTACATCTCTTTCAGTTTAATTTTAATCGAAACCCTTAAGGTTTGGATCACCTCTTATTTATTCTCTACCTTGGCCAAGATATTTTCCCCCCTGCCTTATTGCCCTTATTTTCTCTTGAAATTCTTTCACATCCGCTTCATTGCGGGAAAATAATATGCTTTCTACTCTATCCATGTCACCATAGTTTTCATAGACAACTTCTTCCATTTGTGTCGTGGTCTTTACTAAGGAAAGCGGTTGGGATTACCGAGTTAGTATTGCCCCAGTATTCAAATTTTCTTCCTTATTCTAGCACACCCTTACTTATCCAACTGATTCTAATGTAAGTGGTTTCCTTTCCATGGTGAGTATGGGCACTAAATCTTCCAATAAATGCATGGTTGACTCATATTTCTGCTCAGGTGGGGCTAGGTCTAGGTGCTTTAAGATAATGGCATCTAAAATGGCCTCTATCTTCTTGTGGAATTTGTACACCTTTTCATTTTCATCCCCGGTTCACGCATTAAGCTGTGTAGTGATCAATTCCTTTTGATTTATCTCCATGTCCCTCTCAATTATCTCATTATTTTTTCTCAAGCTCTTCATCCAAGAACCTTATTATATTATTTATGCCGAAGATTCTTTCTTCCATGTGCATCAATAGTTTGTTGAGCACATTCAAACTTTTTAATTTGTGAGATGTTGGGAATTTACAAGAGGGTTTATTTCCTTGGTGTTTGGTGTCTTCATCAATGCATCACAATTTAACTTGAACTCAAGCTCATCAACGTGTGACTCAAAATCCCATGATAACATTTTTTCATGCATGGTATGTACCTATTCATTCAAAGAAAACCAAAGCGAGTATTTTGTCATTGGGCATAGTACTTTAGAAGCACACATGTATTACCTTACTTGGATCATTAATATAAGTCACAATGTGTCCCTACGCTACTACTTTTCCCTTCCCACCTATACGCGCTACTAATGGGAAGCTTACTTCTAAGCTAGGGTTTCGCACATGCTCCGTACTCCTTTCCTACACTTGTGCTCTCCTAAATTTCCTTCAACACTTCTTGAGTGCTTCACTCTACTTTGTGCTCCACCAAATATTGGATAAAACTCATCACCTCCTCTTTACGGTGTTATCTATCTGCTCCTCGGTCAAGGTCGGGGTCTTCTGATCATGCATGTTTACCTCCTCACTTCCTCTTTTGTATGGGCACCCTCCTCATACTCCTTATCCTCTTCATCCCCTTCTTCACCAGACTCGTGTACATTATACATAGGAGGATTTTGAGCTTCCTCGCACTCTTCATTGTCTCCTTCATTTTCCTCCTCAAAATCATCATCCTTGATGCTCTTTGTCCTCTCTAAGTCTAAACCTTGCGCCACCCTTTTCTTTTTATTTACTGGTGACTCCAACATAGGGGAATCCTCCTTCTCGGGTGACTCTTCTCTCCTAGGAGACTCTTCTTTCTTTGGCGACTCCTTGATAAGAGACTTCTTTCGTCAAATGTAGGTGCTTGTACTACACCCGATTCTTTGTGCCCCTATGATTTGAATTGTATGTGAGCTTGGTTCATTATTTTTAGGAGTCTCTTCACATTCTCTCTTCTTAATTACTACCATATTCTTCCTCCCTGGTGGGGTCCTCGGGCTTGATATGTCATCCTCAATATAAGCACCCTTCTCAAACTTGGGCCTTAGTTGCACATACACCCTTGCCACCATCCTACCTATAATAGGAAATGTCACTGATTTTACCATGTGTACATCATGAGACATGTACATTTTTACATATGTACACTTTTTGGGATACACCAAGGTCTGATGCATTTCACGGTGATCTTGATCTACAACACTTAGATCAAATCTCAGCTTCTTCTCCTCCTTAAACTTTTTACCGTGCCTTGAAAAATTTGTGGTATGAAGGGAAGGGTAACTTACACTAAGGACCCTTAGTGCCATCTGTCAAGGTAAAATTTTTGATACATAAGTGTTGGTATACGACGAATTTAGCTTCTCCATCCACTAGTATAGGTAATTGTTCTAGTATCTACAACATTTAGATCAAATCTCATCTTCTTTACCTCTTTAAACTGTTTATCGTGCCTTGAAAATAATGCAGTGTGAAGGATAAGTTTAACTTACACCAAAGACCCTTGGTACTATCTTTCAAGGTAAAATTTTTGATACAAAAGTGCTGGTATACGATGAATTTTGCTTCTCCATGCAATAGTGTAGGTAATTGTTCTAGTATCCTCCATTCAGCTCCAAATGTGTAGTGCATCCATTTTTACCATTTCTCCAAGTGTGACTTGTGAGAGGTCATCATGGTGTCACAATTGTAAGCTTAAAACCCCTGTATGGGAGAGGGGTTCTCATCTAGATACTCCCAAACAAACTTATCTAGATAATTGAACACTCCAATTTCTAAAAAGAAAATGGTAAGGATGACATTATTGAACATGATCTTCTCCCCATCATGTGCAACATCAATAATCTCCTCCACAATGAAAGATAAGAGGTTGTAAATGGTGCCCTCCAAGATATTACGTAGTAGACATTCAACCAAATTTTATTTATCTATGTCCATCTCTCCTACCCATTCAACTTTGTCACCAAGCACGCAACCATCCTCATAATAGGGTCGGTGATTACAGTGATGTCAAAGTACTGCAAACCCTTCTTGTAATCATATGCCTCAACTATTTTCTTGATGGCCTCCTTGTTGCACAAGTCCTCATCTAATGGTTTTCCCTCATAGATCAAGCTAGTGAACTTAGAAATCAACTATGGGGTTATGCGCATGCACCTTTCTATGAAATAGTAATAGTCCTCATGTACATGCGACATTAACCACTGGTATAGTCTCTTCGAGTTTTCCAAAATAGGGAAACTCATAAAGTTGTAGAAGCTTAGATTTCTCTAACTTAGCTTTTACTTCATCATCATAGATGGGTTGTCCATCTAGCATTATTTTTTTCATAGTGCGAACCAACTCTAGGGTCATCTCCTTTTCGTGGTGTTTGTGTGATGATTGTAATCATTCATGAGCATCTTCTTTATATGTGACACCCACTCTTTCCCTAACAACACACCATCTAGGTACTGCATCTTTGTATACCATTGTTCATTGAAACTTGTGGAAACATTCACTTTTCCTTTTCCCTTTCCCTTGCCCTTCTTCGATGAAGTGGTCACTCCTTTCCTTGGTGCCATTTTTCTATTCCACAGTCCTTTATAGTTTATCCCTTGTGTTAAGTTCTATTACTACTCAAACCCTTGGCTCTACTTCTACAAAATTTCCATAAAAACCCATACCTAGCTTGTAAACCCTAACCTAGAGAACTTCCTTTCCACAAGACAACATATCCATCCATGAGAATCTACAAACAAACTCTTTTGTGTATGCCTATGTACATTACCTCCACACGGAGTTAACAAGTCCTTAGATTTATTCAACTCCACACACTTAAAATTCACAAAATTCTTTATAAACAAAACACAAGGTGAAAAATACCTCACCCTCGACTTTCTATTTATAGCATTTTGATTTTTCTGCACAAATATCGATGCCACCTATGAACATACAAACACATTAAAGTCATATATTTCCAACACCATCCTTCCACATGTTCTTTCAAGTGATTTTCCTCTACACACAAACCTACGTGAACACTTCTGCAACCTTCTCGGAGCATAACTACCTCAAAGATCTCTTCGTGATTTCTCCCACGTTGAATTAAATTTTCCTCTATGTCTTGGACCAAGTTCTTTCTGCTTCCTACCTCATGTTTCTCTTACACTTTTTACCCTTGTACGTGTTTTCTCAAAGCCTTTTGACACTAATCTCCTCTAATGATCACCTCTGTTATGTGTGATTTTTCTAAATTCCTGTGCTTTTGACTTTATAACCCGAGAAATTACTTAAACATTACTCAATGCACTTCCTCCAACTCTTACCACATCGTACTCACTTCCCCTTTATGTTCCACCCCACACTAAAAATACAGGGGGGTCCTCTACACATAACACCTCAATAATGTAATTATCCACCAACGTACACACACGCCCAAAACAAACCAAAAGGAACAAAGCAATGAGAAAGGGAAACAAAAGGAAAAGATAATGAATTAAGGGAAATATTAAACTAACTTGAAATACTACCTTATTTACAAAAACCATAATTCTTATTTGTAGTAGGGCTTCATCCTACTTCATTTGAAATACCCGAGAAGTCATGTTCCATACAACACCTATAGCTAGAAACACCTGAATCAAGTATATGGGTAATTTAATATGGTCCCAACCAATGGACCTTGAGCTTCCCAAGATGGTGTAGGAACTCGAGAATCATAAAGTAAAACCGTCTTTCCAACAAGAATTTGTTTATTCTTTATATGGTGATGATTTCAAGCCTTTTATCTTGCCTTCTCGGTCTTCTAACTCCATCTAGTAAGGGATATTCTTTCATCTAACTACATCAATTTATCAATATCCTCCTTGAATTTTATGTGCATATTTGGATTCATTTGATAATCTCTCTTCCAAATTTGGCACACACCTTCCTTTGACTTGATATTCATTTCTCCCAAGGAGTGGTGAACTCCCTTAAAGCTCATGGTACCCATGGGTAAACAAATCTTGAAATTCACACAACAAATCAATAATCTTTGAAACCTCTCTTTTTGTCTATTAATCTCTAATAGAAGCTTCCTTAGGTTCTTCCTTTAAACCAATGTTAACCTTCTTGGTTTTTAGGGGTTCATGGTAGGCGCAAACTTCCTCATCAACACTATCCATAACCTCGTGCACACCAACAAGTATGGTTAACATATTATTTTTCCACCTCTTCACCATTTATCACATAGACTAATTTTCCTTTCACCTTTTCCATACATGAGTGCTCAAGATGTACCACCTCCGATTATTCCTCATCAAAGTGTGCTTCCAAGCCAGTTCACCCAACAACTCTAGTACTTTATCCTCCTATATGAAACTATCTCCCATAGTTAGGCACTTAAAAATCTATAGTGCCTCATTCACCGGTGCTTTAGTACTACTGATGATTAAAATCTTGAAGGAGATCACTCGTCAAATTATATCATTTTCTTGTCTCGATAGAGAAATTATGAGTGAATGTACCATTTCCATGGATAGCCTTGTAAGGTGGATTAAAGCTTATTCACCCATAAAGATGGAGGAAAGTATTGTGTGCCTTCCATTGAGGCCTTCTCACATACTTGGATGTGAAATGAGGCAAGTTTCTTCCCATGATAGTATTGTATAGTAATAAATGCATTGTTTTAGAGAAACCTAACAAAGAACACGAGTCTTACCTCGCACCACTCTAGAAGGTTATAACGATGGGTAACCCACAAAATGTGCTATAGTCCCAAGAAAAGTATAACTAACCATACTTCTCCTTTCGATCTCACATCTCCACAGGGTCTCCATTTATTGCAAGAAAACATCAGGGTTGGCTCCCATAGTGTAACTTGTAAGCTGATTTCCTTCTAGGTTCCTAATCGAGCATGCCTTTATTACTCTCATCACAGAGCCTCTTAACTACCTTCCGACTAATGCATATGTCATGTGCCCAATTTTCATATGCCACACTAGTTCTATCACCTATAGATTAAGCATCTTCCACTAAATACCATCTTCTTTTGTTGGTTACATAATCTCGGGGTCCCGAATAGTGTACACATTGATTTCGTCTAGGTATTCTTCTCCCAAGGGCTCAAGATAGGCACTCGACTTTCCATGTGTCAAAGGAATGATAAAACATTCATCCTTGTTCTCAAAACTTATATACCCCTTATTGAAATGTAATTCAACATTGTTCTTATAGTACAGGATGCCCAAGTAACGTTGAAAAGTTATCCACCTCAACAAGTGCTAAGACTTAAAATTCTCTAGTGAATTTTTCCCCTTTAGATAGTGATAGCAACATCCTTTAAAATGCCAATGGGAATTTCCTTTGTCTTATTAGCCATATAAAACACATTTGAAGATAGTTGTAATGGGGCCTTCCCATTTGGTTCCAAGTGTCCAAGGTCGAACATTAAACTCCATGCCTATTTTAATAAGAATATTACTTAGGATCCATCAATCAACAACTGCATTCAAGGTAATCTCCTTATCATAGTCAAGGATGTGATGAGGTAGATTAACATGCAAAAATTTCTCGCGCTCTACTCGACACTTGGTACCTTTCACCTTATCCACTCTCCTAATGGAGGGATGATATTCTTCTATCTTAGTATCTTACATACTTCCCTGACTTTATCTATATCCATATGTGGAGCCTCAATGCTCTTCTTCAACTTTATATACCATGACTACTCTTTGAGGCAATTGGATCTCTCCTTGTAGGCTTTAAATAACATCCATGGTTTCTTGATAAACTTCCTTCTGATGCATAGGGTCTGGATACTTCCCATGTACCAATTCTTCTCTTATAATCAAGTGGTCTTTGCTTTGGTATCTCCACGGCCCATGCAACCACATCTTACACCATCACCAAGTACATGTTCTAATTTTGACTCACATGCCACCCTTGGCATCTACTATTAATCAACACACTTTATGCTCAGCATCCACACACCCTTATCCTTCTATTGCTTTTGTCTCATGTGTTCAAACAATTCTAGGCATTCCTCATACTTGTGATTTTTCCCACACCAAGAGCATTACAACAAATCGAGACACTCACACTTGTAATGTTTTATAGATCCACATTTATAACAAGTTTCATGTGGGTACTCACTTCTTTTTCCTTTGTGATTTCCACAGCCTCTAAATCTTCCTCAAAAACCTCTACATTGAGCTCCTCCATCTACGCACCCTTCATAATGATAACCATCATCCTTGGAACTACTAGAAATGTTGGTCTGGTGCACACCAATATCAATGACATAATACATCTGATCAATCAATCTACAATCCTTAGTGTCATGAGTAGTAGAGGTGAAAATTTTACAATAGTAGGACACATTCTTTCGAGATCATGTGTTGTAGCAGCACAAACCTACTTGCATTATGATCTTCATGGAAAATCTCACAATCCACTGATATGGAGTGAACCGGCCTTCAAGGGAAATTATCCTTTATATGAACCTCTACTTCACAATATATACACCATAACCCACTACGAGTCTCATGATTTGAGTTTGTAGATAATTTCCCAGCTACTTTTCCATTGCAAAAATTTTGGCTTCTAGGAACAGACTAACTCCTATATTAATGCTTCTTACTACCTTAGCATGCAAGGCAGCCTACAAGGCCTCACATGGATCTCGTGAAAGTTCCCTCATGAATGGTGTGATCAAACCTTTGAAGAACCCATGAGCATGTTGTGAAGGGTGAATGTAATAAGATAACCTAGATAGGAGAGTCTTGAAACATGTATCATACTCCCCAAACTCTCTACCATTCCTTGCTTAATCTCCTTACACATGTTGATGATTTTCTATCCAAACTCGGTATGTGGATCTCCACCAAAAGGAATTACATAACACAATGAAATCCACCACTGTCATGCGGTGTGAGTCATACTTCCTATACTACTTATGTGTGTGTCCTTACAATGTGGTTACAAACTAAGTTGCTTTCCACTCTAGGGTAGTGATTCCCTTTGCGCGCAATAGTAACTCACACTTGTGTACATGTTCGCGACATCCTCAACACCCTTATAATCAGGTAAGTGGAGTGACATATCATAAAACACTTGTTGATGGTGTTATGGACCTTGTCCACCAGATCCAGGACTTTGATTCCCTCTAGTGTTGCCTCTCGTCACCAGACCCACTAGATCCACTAGTGCCAACTCCTCTGAATCCTCCTCATGTCTTAGGTAAGGGACCTAATGTAGTTGTTCTTTGCGAACCCACCGTTGTGCAAAAATGTGTGCCAATAGACTATGATACCAAACCATTCCTAGATGTGTTTCCTGTGCCACTCCTAGAAGTGATACCCAAACCTTGTGATCCCAAATGTTTCCCAAATTTTGTGCTAGAAAAATACCCCCAAACACAAGAAATGACTATGTAACCATAGATGTACTAAATGAAAAATTATACCTCTTAGGTGTCACTTAACTACCAATACCGATACCAACTGGATTATCAAAACTTATCTTAGGAATTGGAAAACTAAGTATAAGGGTTTGGTTGCCATGTGGGTTAAGATACACACCTACAAATCTCATCCTTTCTTCATATGATGATATCTCTCCGTGAAGCCAAGGGGTTTCTCTTCGCATTTTCCATGATGTGGTAGCTTAGGCTACTCAAGTTCCACATCCTCCATGTGTACCTCAAATGCTTCCCACAACGTCCACCTCTATACATCCATCACTCCTCGTAGCTTCACTTTGTCTTATTTACTCCCTCTCCCGAGCTTCATTATACTTGAGCTTCCTATCCTCTCTCTCCATTTCTGCTATAAGGTCCTCCATCCTCTACCATGCCATCTTCCGCACCCCATACCTAGCATGAGTTTAGATAACCTTGAGAATGACTTAAAAATATAATTAATGACCGAGTATCTTGATAGCTAGTGGAATAACATGCAAGGATGATCCTCTAGGATTCCTTAAGAACTCAAACTCAGTAATTTATGGGAAAGAATACATAGAAATTACGTATTCTAAGGCATAACTAGTCAGTACTCTACTCCACCAGTGATAAAAAACATGGGTCCATGTTAGATTTGCATCCTACAACTTCTGATACTCCTCTTGGGTCCAAACACGAGGTCTATAGTACCAACTTGTCCTTGATGCATATCCTAAGATCCATTCATACAAATCTCTTTGGTAAACAACGAGAAGAGTGTATCATAGATTTTGTGATATAGGTTATGATCCACCCATTTTCATGCATCAAAATTAGATCCAGTACCAAACCTCTAAGAAAAATCATCCTTTGTGATTTTAAGCCAAGTCTCAAAGTTTTCCAAGGTCGACACTCCATCATTAAACATCATTCTCACAAGAACTTTGAAAATAGGTTCTAGAACGAAACCAAAATGTAGTAATTTCTTCATATACATTTTTATACCCCAAACGCATTGGCCTATCACCTAATGTGTTCGGGCTCTCACCCAAGGCATGTGCAAAGGCGTCAATCCCTCCTTTATGTGAGATTTGAAAGAATGATCCGCCATTGGTGGAGAATGAGTTACAAGAATAGAAATATAGACATTCACTCAAAAATAGAAGATACAAAAAACAAATCTTTGGTTGAATGTATTTATTCGTCTGGATGCTGAGAAAATATTTGTTTCGCGATTGAATGCGCAGATAGCTCTCTCAAAACTCAAAGTGACCAACCTAGGAAAAAGGTTGCAAAAATTTATAAATTGTAACCGATGATGGTTAGGGTGACTAGCGTTGGTTGAGGGTTAACCGGTGTTGGTTAAGGTGGGAAATCCTAGGTTTACCCAAAATAGTAGATCCTTGCTATTTTTAGCATGCTCTGATTGTCCATCTAGGTCTCAAGTGATGGTTAGTGCTTAGATAAGCAGAAGTGTTGTTGGAGAAGGAATAGGAATTTAATGTTAGGGTTATACTAAGTCCCATTTGGTTAAGATAAGTGGAGACTTAGTCCTAGTTAATTAATAGACTAAGAATAAGTCCATGGTGAGGTGTTTAGGTGATGTGGCTAGGTGAGGTGTAAATTAACTTAATTAAAGTAATTAAATTGATTAATAGTGTGAGGATGAGTATTAATTCAATTGTAAGTAATTAAATTAATGTGAATACTAGATAAGGGGTCATGGTTAGGTGTGTTGGTACCCAAATTGATTCTCCCTTAGAAGCTGAGCAACATCATATATTTGGCAAGAAGCTTAGAGACAAGCATATCATGTTGTGTGTCATTTTGTAACCGGGGAATAAATGTAGCTTGCTCTTTGTCACTCAGATGTGGAGAAATGGATAGCACCTTGAAGAGGATTTGATCTATCCTCACTACTTTATGGTTGTGCCTTTCAACCAGGGTGAGAGGACCCTTTGTAGCCTATTGTTTGTGGAGGAGATGGAGATGTCCTTCCTTGTAGAGTTATTAATAAGACCTTGAAGAAAATATGATCAATAAAAAAAAACATAACTCTCATGAGTTGTCACCCTAGATAATGGGGATATTTTCTAAGAAAGGTTCAAGCCACTAAAGACAATGAAACCCGATTACTTCGCATGTTTTGGTGATATAAGTTATGCATTTTTACACACACATGACAAATAGGGGTGGTATGGGTAAGATTGGTTGTTTTTAAATGAACTTTTTATGGGAGGTGAGGCAGAATGAACTTGATTCACTAGATCTTTGAGAGCTTTTACAAAAAATGGAAGGCTTAATCAACAGAATGCTTCATAATAGCTAAAATGTTCCTTTAACTAGAAGGTGTGCTTCAATGGAGGCCCAGATCAGCACGTTTTCACACAAACTTTAAGAATCCAAAATGAAGGCTCAAATTGAACATTATCAACCTTTGTTTTATCATGCCTAAGATACCCTCAAAGGCTAACAAACAATCTTATCATCATGCTAAGAGTAAAGTGATTTTAAATTTGTTTATTTCACTATCAAATGAAAGCTCTTCTGATAAATGAAATTGCAAATGCCACCAAACTATCACAAGGATAAGATCTTGTGTGATTCACAAATATTTCAATGTAAGATTGCAATGGGAACAAGAAAAACTATTTACAAACATTCAAAAATGAAGCAGACACAATTTTTCCCAAAATCAACATAGATTAACTCAAATTTGATTAAATTCATCAGCAGGGGAAAGTTTCTAGAACAATATCAGATCTTTTCAATGGTTGTACACTTGCAACCACCTTGACATGATAAAATTTAACACAAAAGAAATAAACAGGTTTCTCAGATGGTTTCTTAGAAAGATGGGCTCTGTCAAAATTTTCTCTTAGGAATTAACTCCCAACCTCTAACACTCCAACCATTTACATGAAAAATTCATGCAATTTATAACATTTAATATACAACAGATTTTTCCCCAAAATAAAAAACATTCGAAGCACCATTGCTTGTTGCAATTTTGATCATGATTCCCAGAATCAGATTTGCAAAAACATTTTCAGGCGCTCAAAGGGAAAATCTATTCAAATCTTTCTAGCATTTAATTCTTTCATCTAGTAAATCACTATTCATCTCACATGTCAACTACTTTCTCCTCTAATCCATCAAATCTGGTTTTTTGTGTGCCAAGGAAGGAAAGATTGGAAAATCAGATCAAACCCGATAATTAGATCACATCCTAATGGTAAAAGACGTTTTCAATTCTTCCCCGCCAAATAAAGATATCAAATTAATTATCCTCTTCATTTAACGTGTAGGAGATGTCAAGAAATGATAAAAAACCATAAAAATTCACATCCCCAGGAGCTTTGGAGAAAAATGGTAGAAAATCAGATACAAATGCATAGTTGTCATCAATTTCCTTTTTGAATTTGGACCGTCCACGTGGGAGATCCAAGTTAAAACGGGTGTGGGGGTTCCTTTTTAACTTTTACTTTTTTGGGAAAAAAATTAAAATTTCTCATTTTTCTCTACCCCTCCACCTTTGAAAAATGGGCTTGACACGTGTCCCAATGTGGGTCCCAAGTGGAACCACGCTTCCTTTTTACACTTTAACCCCTTTTTTCACAAAAGGAAAATTTTCCAAATTTCCCTTAGAAGCCCTGCCTCCCCACCTTTTGACTTTTCAAACTGCCACGTGTCTCAATGGCGCATCTTGAGATGGTCCCCAAAAGTAGAGACCCCAAACAAGTGCAAGCTCAACACGTGTCTCGATCTGGAAGAGTCTTTAAAATTTGAAATTTTAGCGGAAGGTGCCATGTGTCTAGGGTCCAAGGTAGTCTCCTTTGGCTATTGAAAAGTTTGAGCAAAGGGCAGAGTGAGCAGAAGCCTCCAAGTGTCCTCCTGGCGCTTCTTCAAAATAAAACCTGGGGTTAGTCCCCAAACATGCGCAGTCCCTCCACGTGTCCCAGGCCCTTTAGAAAGTTGCTTGAAAAGTTTAAGTAAGGGAAGGCCCGGTGGAAACCTCCACGTGTCCTCATAGCACAACTTCAAGATAGTCCCCAAGAGTGGAGACCCTGAACGAGCATGGGCTCACCACATGTCCATGGCCTGCCAAAACTGTACTGGCTACATGAAATTTTTTTCTAAGTCTGGGAAAAGTAGTGGAATCCTCCACATGTCCTCTCGGCGTAACTCCAAGGCCAAACCAAAAGGTGAATTTTCAAACAAGTGTTGTTCCCCCATGAGGAAAAGTTTTGGTTGAAGCAAGCCATAGAGTTGTTAGAGTGCCCCGCCGAACCGCATCCAACAAAAAAGAGCCATGTTTCCACCAATGTAGAGATGTAAATTTGAAGGGGAAAAACACAACCATCAAACTATAAAAATGTAGGGAAACCACCGTTTGAGCCCAGAGATGAAGTTTTCCCCAAGGACCAAGAATTTGGAAATGTTACAAGGTTCAAACATGATCCTCAAGCTACATCCACTCACGTTTCCTCAAGTATTTGGGAAAACAAATATAGGGACAAAAAAACGTGACTGTGGAAAATGAAGGGAAAGGAAAAGCCCTGAGTTTTACGACCAAGTAACAGACTCTTTCATATGGTCAGAGGAAAAAAAACAAATTTTGGGCTTTTAAGTGATCCTCGGCCAAGGAAGGAACTAACCATGGCAAACTGAATGGAGGACAGAGCCTTCAAGCACCAAAACGGGGAGACAAAAAATGTGACAAAGGCCACAAACTGAGGGATTTCAATGACAAACGGGGTGAGACTAATTTGAGCACCAACAAGGTGAATGCATTATGTTAAATAATTAAAGAGGACCAAGGGGAGTGTGACCCAAAATTTGGTGTTTTCATTTTCCCCTTTTTTTCCCGTAGCTTGTATTGGTAAGTGATGTTAAAAAACGTAGGAAGTGATTATCCCAAATATAGGTGAGAGTGGGGTTGCTCTAAGTAGGGATGAAGGTGAGGATGCCCCAAGTGTGGGTGGAGGTGATCCCCCTCAAACAAGGAGTTGATGAGGTGTTAGATGAAGTCAATGAGTGGTTTGATAAATGGGTAAGTGATGAAAGTGAGGGTAGGTGGGTTGTAGGGAATGGTATGGGCACTTTGGGTAATGGGTAAGGGTCATATTGGGTAATAGGTAAGGGTAATATTGGGTAATGGGTAATGGCAATCAAATATACGCATACATATAGATTGTGACATGATACCAAGTGGAAGAGATTAAAAACTATACATCATTCAAGGTTGATAGGTTATCCAAACAAGGTTGAAGTGATTCAAGAATCCTAAGTACATGATACAGTCTAGAAACATAACTTAGGGTAAGTGAAAGAACAATTATGTATGATCTGGTACACCAAAGGTTTAGTTGGGATAAACAACACAACAATAGGCAAGGTAAGGTCATTAGGACAAACAACACGGGTAACAACATCACAAGGTATAATGAGTACAAAAATTCCATTGTCACAAAAGGTAGTTCAAGTCAGGGTATGTAGGTCATGACATGGGTAAGGCCGAGGTATAGGTAAATAACATGTCCCTAAATGCAATTAAGGAAATGTATAGGTAATTTAGGCTTGTGGGTAGGGTGTAATAGGTGTTGGTAAGGTAAAACATTATTGGGTCACTAATGTTTTGAGGAAAAATGGGCATAGGTGTGTTTGAAAGGTAATAACAGGTGACCAATTCCGATTAAGTTGTAACCAACATCGGTTTAGTAGCGCACATCATGACCGACATCGTTCAGTCTATTTGGGGAGAAAATATAAAATTCGGGGTTTGATGAATTCATTTTAACTTGTTGGCATTTGTGAAAATGACAAAGAGGTGGTGCTTCCATGGAAAATGACGTTGTGAAGTGTCGAGTTGAGTTGGCTAGTTATGCATACGTAAGTGGTTTTTATGGCTTGATTCGATGAGATTGATCGGATTGAGTTGATTGAATGATAAATTTGATATGGATTTCGACATTGTAGAGGCGGGAGAAGGTGTAGGAGGTCCGGTGGTATAGAGACAGAGAGGTTCTACCATGGAGATGGCACTGAGATGAGGTAGGAGGCAATTTGAATTGCTCATTTGGTTGAAAATATTGTTGGAAATGTGGTTTTATTGTAAATTTGGGTGGGGGTTGTAAATGTAAATTTGTGAGTAAAATGAAATGAAATGAAGGGTGGGAATGACATACATAGGTGAAATAGGGTTGGGGAATGAGGCTAGGGTAGGTTTAGGTGGGTGGGAATAGATTTTTAGGTGGTTTTGTGAATTTTTAATAATGGGGGATGATTTTTAATTTTTGGTTTACATGAGTAGACCGACATTGGTCAAGGTTTGGCCAATGTCGCTCAGATTTGGCTGACATAAGTCAGGTCTTAGGTGACTCACACCATTTAAATAGAACTAAAGACAATCAAGAAAAGCTGGTGACATTCAAGGTGATCGAAATGGTTAAGGTGGAGAGTAAATAGGGGTAAGAAAGGCTAGGTAGGAAAGGAAAATAGGTGAAGAAGGGGTAGGTGAAGATGAATGTAGGTAGAAGAGGGTAAAAATATGATTTTTGTGATACAGGATACATAATTAGGTGAAGTGAACTAAGATAATGGGTAGTAATGATAAGGGTTAGTAGGTTTGTAGTTTAATTAGGTAAAAGGGGTAGGTACGATTGATGTGGTTGGGCATGGTTTGCTAGGTAATATGTGATTTGATGTAGTCAAATCTTGACGTAGTTGTGTTAGATGATGCAGGCTAGAGATCAACTTAGGCTAGGGGACAGAGTACCACCCCTATTGGTATGGATGCGGCCTAATGTGGCCATGGAGGAGTGGCCACATATGACCGAGGTTGGGATTATCGTGGTCCGATGCTATAGGCGAGATAGTTTGAGATCATATTATGATGGTCGCTCTCATCGCAGATGGGATTTCGAGACCAATACCTTCTACTTACCGATGGTGGGATCACCATCACCCCGGATGATGTGTACAAGATCCTATGAATTCCTTTTGTTAGGGAGCAGTATATTCTTTTTCTTATGAGGAATCAATGGAACCGATAGTGATAGTTTTGGGGAGGAAATGGGTGAGCTAAGGTATCATAGTGTGAGCTTGAGCTATGGAGATATGTACTTAGCCTACCCACGGAGAGATGATGATGTCTATACCGATGATGGAGGCGGTAGGTTTCTTTTCTCTTCTAGATTCTGAGGGTGGGATATTCCCACAAGAACTAATGGGAGTGCTTCAAGATATGATAGAGAAACAAGTTTTCTCTTTTTGGGCACCAACTTTCCTTGTTTAGGTATATAGGGAGCTATGGGCTTATGGGAGATTATGATGATTTGGGATGTGCTACACTTTTTTACTACACTGTTGGGAATACGAGGACATAATATGTATGCACCCATTTGGTTTTCTATGATATGATTAGTTTTGGGGTGGATTTCTCCGAGTTGGGTATAAATGTTAGGTACCATTTCTTTGGGGAGCCGAGGGTGGCCATGGTGACTTATGATGTTTCATACTACATGCAATTACTGGAGGAGATTTTAGGAGTTGATATTATGTGGATTCCATATATTGGCTATCCCTATTATAAGGGCATGGTAGAGGAGTTAGAGGATCTCTAGCTGTTGAGGTGGATACATGGGCATCGTGTTGGCGAGCACGAGATGATACCTGTAGACAGAGTTAGATGGCAATTTGGATTTCCATAAGATGTACCCCACCCTTTCCACTATACCATCGAGATGATGTGGAGAGACCCATGTCTCCACCATGTCTGAGTGTGCCAACAAGGTAGGAGGAGTAGGCAGTTAATAGATTGATTGATGACACAGGAGTCACTTATGGATATAAGCAAAGTGGTTGGTGGCGTAGCTACGGGTGGCTCTACTAAGGCCGGGGTAATCGGATCTTACTACAATTATAGTGTAGAGAGATACATTGAAGGGGTAGGTGGCCACCCTATAGATGTAGATCACATGTTTGTAGGGTCAGTTGACAGGGGCACATGCATAGGTGGCCACCCTACAAGCTTAGGTGACAACATTATAGGCCCTAGTTGACATAGGGATAGGCACCGCATAGAAGGCGGAGACGGTGATGGATTTCAGGTGGCTACCTTATAGGCACATGTGATAGGTTTGTAGGGAAAGTTGACCATTGCATAGGAATAGGTAGCAGCCTTACAATCCCATCTTGTAGTGTAGGTACCTCCACAGGCCTAGGAATAGGGTCCCATACTATAAGGAATAGCGACGGGAAAAGGTTCCACGTAATAGAGAGGAAGATAAGGATCACAAGTACATAGAATGAGGCCAGTATTAGCAAGACAAGGATCACAAGTTACATTAGGACCCATGGCACCACCTCAGATGGTGTTAATGGTGAGGTTTAGGGATGTCTGAATGATGCTTGTTACTATTAGGATCACTTGATGACTGTCGGGATAGATGTTCCCTCATATGCCAAGTATAGAGCCCAATAGGTAGCTAGTGAGTGGACGAGATATAGGACTCACATTTTAGGGAGTACAGAGGGCCGTAGAGCCCATGGACAAGGTGAAGGCAAGGTTAGGAGTTCTCGGAGACTAGACTTGAGAGAGGGCTAGGAGGGGATCCAAGCAAGACCTATGAAGGGTGTAGAGATGGTGGCTTAATGACATATAGGTAGGGAGGAGGAGACATGTGATATTGACCTGGAGGATATTAGGTGAGGTAATCATTAGTCACTTGATATGATCAACGTTTTGATTTTTGATATTTATACTCGCATGCGTGCCGAAGATAGTGAAGTTGTATTATGAGAGTTTTTTTATTTTGATTTTTTATATCGGCCTACATGTCGAAGATAGTGAGGTTGTTTCTAAGCAATTTGAGATACTTTTATTTATTTTTATCTGTGTATATATGTATTGATACATAGTATCTCCCATGTATATAGTTTTATGATGTTTATTTGATTAAATGATGTATTTTGTTTTAATTTCCATTGTTATTGTATATTGATGGAAAGTAGGTGAATTAGGCATGATAGCACCGAGGTCATGTAGGCATGATTGAGTTTAGGTCATGTAGGCATGATGGATTCCAGGTGAGTTATGCATGATTACGTCAAGGTCATGTATGCATGATTACGTCAAGGTCAGTTAGGTATGTTGGAGTGTAGGTTAGTTAGGCATGGTTGAGTTTAAGTCATGTAGGCATGATGGATTTTAGGCCAATTAGGCATGGTTGAGTGTAGGTCATGTAGGCATGATTGAGTCTAGGTCAATTAGGCATGATATGGTCATGTTTTTGGGTTTGATTTAATTTCCAAGTAATGTGTATGTTGTGGTGTAAATTTCCAAATAATTTATGTTATGGAAAGGTGAAATGATGGATTGGATGTTTGGATGATGTGATAAAATGGTAGGTATGTATTTTTTTTTAGTGTTTAATTTCCTAGTTCTGTGTAAAATGGAAAAATGAGGTAGCCTGTGAATAAAAAAGGGGGGAAATGGGTTAGGGTAAAGAGTGGTTGAGCTAACCTCCAAGGGCCACATGCCCTTAGAGTGTTTCCTACATATCCCCAATGAAAAGGGGCCTTAGGCCGATGTAATTCTCCCTTAAGGTATGGAATAATATGATGAGGTAGAGCGATGGGTTTGTAGATTTTAAGCATGATTGAGTCTAGGTCAGTAAGACATGGTTGAGTTTAGGGAATTTTAGGCATGGTTGAGTTTAGCTCATTTTAGGCATGGTCGTGTATAAGATAATTAACAAGTAATGAAGAAGGTGATTGATAAGAGGTGACAAAAAGCCTCATAATGATGACAAGAACCATAACAAGTTTGTCATACCAAATATGGGCTTATGAATGTAAGACCCTAAAGGTGTTGTATGATTGACTATTCTAAGGGTGGAAAAAGTAACATGATCAAGAAAGTCGATTTATGACATGTCCTTTGAGCGGGAAGGAAATTAGGGATAAAATTCGATGCGATGAAAATGTTATCCAATTTTGCACTGTTATGACATTTTACTATCTTGCCAAGGCCACGAAATTTGGGAAAACAATGCCAAGCATGGAAATATTACGATGGCTATCCAACATGATACTTCCGCACGGGCCGTGTAAACAGGATCCGAGTCGTTGTGCGAGTCACCAAGAGAATTAAAGTGGCAGTTGCAAATTGGGTGGTGAGTAATCCTCCAAGTGATAAGGGAGGATGATGGCGAGATGGTTGAAGATGGGTCGACATTGGAAAAAGTATCTAGTTTCAGGCTCACAAGAAAGAAACACCTTCTCATGGGATACCATAATTGCAGCTTACAGAAGACACGGGTTTCCTCACGAGGCGTTGATATTGTTTCACTGAATGCAACAAACAGATGTCCGACCTGATCAGTTCACCTTTGCCAGCATACTTCTAGCCTGTGCCATGATAAGAGCTTTGGAACAGGGTATGGACATACATTGAGTTCTACGCTCAAAGCTCCCACGCATTCGATGCACAGGCATGTTGCAGTATAGTAGAAGCCGTTTTTAGCACTTCCAGCAAGTAGCTGCATGTATGATGGATTGGAGTCACACCATTCAAGGCTTCATAAAATTTTCTTGAATCAGGAGATGAAGGTTTATTATGGTGCAGAATGAAATGATTCATATTGCTTAGCATGTTTTCTCCTAGAAATGAATTGAATGTGAAGGTCAACTCTAAAAATACCTGGTTGGCCGTTTTGCATGCTACATCCTTCTTACTCATAAATGGTCTCTTTGAGAAAATCTAAGGGTAATAGGCATTATTTCTACCCTTCCATTATGTACGTCCAATCAGAAAATAAAAATTATTCCTTTACCAGGTTCAGAGAAACTTGTTTTTAACAAATGGATGATTATACTGTAGTTTCAAGCTAATTTTATCTAGCTTTATTTCTATTAGCTTTGATCCACGACAAAGGAAGAATTCATATGGTTGTTACCTGTACATTTTTCCAAGGTCCTCTTGGTTGCCCCGTTGTTCAATATATTTTTGAAGGGCTTATTTTATGTGTTGCAAATTGTAACATAAAGGATCTTTTTAGTTTCTGGAAAAATGAGTATATTGTGTAGCTCACAGCTACCTATGCCATACTAAGATATCAATAGTGGCATAATTGTTGATTGGAGCCGAGATTGCAGAGTGCATTGCCAAAATATTGAAGGGCTCTTTGGCCAAGAATCAGTCTTAAGTGTATCTATCGACATGTTATGGGCATGAACCGTGGTCATCATCATGGCACCATTAGGTCTATATTGGTAATGGAATTTTCTCATCGTTTGGAAGGTACAATTGTGCTTATTATGGTAAGGCCAACACATTCTTACTACAAGTGTCATAGAATAAGGAAGAACCATGAGCATTTGGTAAAACCATTCTTTTCGAAATGTTGGGTTAAGCTTGGTATTCAAGTGAGTTTGAGCCCGGGAAAGGTAAGATTGTTTCTTTGGATGAAGAGCTTGGTGACTTCGCAGGAGCTCATGGTGTTGTTTCATGAAGTTTGAATGTAGAATGCATAAATGGCCTCAAGTTAACCAAGGAAAATGATAAGAGTTGAGTTTGATAGCTCACCATTCGAAGGACTCAATGCAAAAGAGCTCAATTGCCAACGTAAGGAAAGAGTTGGTGTGGGGTTCAAAATTGAGTGCAACACCAAGTTAGAGGATTTGAAGCTCATTGAGTTTGGCTATGTGCAGATTCTATCAACATGGACCCCCTCCTCTTCAAGTCAAACGGGTCAACGGGGGGGTCCGACATTATGTTAATTAAATTAATATTTTTATTTAAATATTTTAATAATAATATTTATTATTATTATTTAAATATTCTTTTAATTAATTGAGAAGACTAGGTCATCAGGCAATTAATGACCCATGATGGAACCTTCTCAGGTGGTTCAACTAACTGTAATAAATACATCATGGGCCTTCAATTTAGGAATGTAATTATGACCATTTCCTCTTCTTTCTCACATATTCTTCTATAAATGTAAGTTGGAAGCTCATTTCAAAGGGTTCCAACAGTTCAAACAAGTTGGAAAGTTAGATATCTTAGGCGAGTGTATACTTTTCAAGAGTCCTCTCTCTTCTGCAAGTTGTTCTTGTGTGTTGAGAGAACTTTCAAGCATCCTCTTCAAGACCGTAATGGAAACTATTGCCTCTTCCGAATGTATGATGAATTGTGCATGTTATTGAAGAAATAAAAGTGCATGTTTTGTGACTAATCTTGGTCCTTTCATCCTTTTATGCTTCTTTGTGCCTTTCTCGTACTTGCAAGTAGATCGTGCAAGTTTAATTTTCTATTGCAGGTTCTTGGAGTTCTCGTGCTTATCGAGTGGTGGAGTATTGCATGTAGTCGAGTTGTGGTGTTTATTCACCCTTCTTGAGTTCTTCCTTCTTCACTGGGAAACTGGTATACTTCTCAGTCTGATAAGGTTTAACAAGGGGAATGCATGTCTCTTATTTTGTGGTATCCTATACCCTCTCTAAGTTACTGATAGGTGAAATTGACTTGTGGTGCACACACCCTCTTCAAATTAACCCTTCCTGATTCTAGAAATACCCTTTATTTTGTGTATCACCATCCCTAGTATAGTTTCATTTCTATAAAATCTCTTTCCCTAAAACCCCATAAAAATGTTAGCATAGGACTAAATAATCATTTTTGTTACACTAGGAGTAGTACAACACTTAGTTTAAGAAGAGGATGTTGTCCTTCTCCGGAGGTTCACCTCGAGCCCAAGTCCCACAACTTGAGAGGTGATCCCATGTGTCCCAATCACACCGAATGTCCTATTCACATCTTGGCCATTCGGAGGGTGCAGTGATTTGGCGACAACAGTTTTTGGTACGCCCGATGGGACAGAGTTGGTACTTATCTTTTCACTTACACAAGTCAAAGTACCTGACGACTCTATATCTCTGGATTCCAAATCTCAATGTGTTAACTTATGTGAAGAATTTAGACAAGAGATTCTTCAAAGAAAGGAAATTATCAACATATCGAACTTTCCTTGTCTCCTCCAAAGAGAAGAAGAAGAGGCATTTCCACATCCCTAGTTGCAGATTTACCTAGTAGGGGTCATTCAACTCCTCCTTACAGAAGGTTTCCTCCACCCAAGAACAATCAACCTTTCGTTGCTATGGTGAGGAACCATGTTTTCCCCCTTTCAATGCAAGTAGTCCTCTTTTGTTGGCTCAACGTGACCCGATACATTGCGGCACTCAGCAGTTTACCCTTCTACACAAGGGAAACTCACGTTATCAGAGTGGAGCATATCTTTGATGTAGCCAAAGATCTCTGCAGCATACATAATATCACCAAAGACAACGTTGCAGTTAGACTTCTTGCTACCTCTTTCAAGGAAAAGCACTTCAATGGTTTTGCAGGTTAGGTATTGGCACTATAACCACTTGGGATGAGTTAGGAGAAAAGCTATGTAAACAATTTGAAGACAAAAGTGATCACCTATCACTTTTGGAACAACTTACTACCATAAAAATAGCTTCCCAAGAATACGTGAGTGATTTCAACCGATTCCATAGGACTCGGAATAGGATTCCGTGTGCTTGTAAAGCCTTTTACACATAATGCATTCTTGTACTATTTGTGAGCCTTGAATAGTGATGTAGCAGTTATGATCCAGTCCATGGGAGGGACTACACTCCCGATGCTTACGAAGTTTCCATAAGTGTAGAGAATTCTCGATTTAGGTGGAAAGATAGCTCCACGACCACCACCCCTTTTCTCCCAGATCTTACGAATCATCGGTCTATCATTGCTCCTATTCTAGTAGACTCCAAGCAACCATCTCAATCTTCCCTTGCCTCTTCAAATGACCTATTTGAAGTCAAGTCACTACTGCAAAATTTTGGAAATGAGCTCACAGACTCAATAGGAAACAGTTTCAATACAATCATATGTATCAGCCACAAAATCAGCAAAAGATTGCTAAGCTGTTATCCTTTTCAAGGGAACAATCAGCCTCAAAATCAAACTAAAAGTCAAGTTGTAAATGTCAGGCCCTTGAACTTTCGGAACCCTCTTACAGCTAGCTCATCTAGAGCTATAGTACTGCTCAAAATAATCTAGTTGAGGACTACAAATGGTGTTATCCTTGCTCTCAACCTCACAATCAAAATATTTGTCCCAATGGGGTTCTTATCTAGGCCCTTATGGTTCAAAGTGTATCTACCCCTTCAGAGTTAACAAAAAATTCATCTACATAAGAAGTAGCAGATCAACCGCAGGCACTTGAAGAATCCGCTTTCCTAAACTGGCAAGCAGAAGATTTTTGTGGGTTGAATACCGATTCTTCATCAGTGGAAAAAAATCATTCCAAGAAGAGAGCAATGGATCCTCAACCTCCCAAATTTGATCTATCATCCACTTCTCAACATGGATTATAAATGGAGGTTGATAGAAATGCAGGAAAGAAATCACCAGAAACACCGCTAGCCACGCCATAGGGAAAGAAGGTTCTCAGGACATCACGGTAACCAACAAAATTTTTCCAAAGGAGGACCCCAATGCCCAAAAAAGTGTCATCAAAGTTGGAGTGATTACCTTCAGCATCATAGAACAAATGAAGAAAACCAATTTGAGTGTTACCATGTGGGATGTGCTCTTGATCCCTTCTCAAAGAAACCTATTGCAAGAAGCTCTGAACAATTTTGCTACGACCAGCGGATCACCAAGCCATGGAGTGAAAAATGCTACAAGTTTGTGTCAACTGGAAGGGAAAATCATTCCTATGGCAAACAAACCATTTCCATTCTACATTTCCTTGATCATTGGTGACCATCTGGTACATAATTACATGATCGATTCTAGTGCCAGTAGCTCTGTCATGCCTAAACAAATCGCAGAGGTACTAGGCATACAATATGTACCAGTTGCAAGAGGGGTTGTTCAACTGGATGGCACAACTATTAAGACTATCAAGTTATCAAAGGACTTCAACTTAGCATTCATGCATACCCAAGTTTGTCATTCACCCAAGACATATCGGTCATCGATCTCCCTCCCCTCTTTGCCATCTGGCTATCACGGGATTTCACTACCAAGATGGGCAGTTACCTATCAGCCAATTGGTTGCATATGATTCTTAGGACTTGATACAGAACCTAAGTAACTATAAGGGAAGAACCAATCTACCATAATCATGTAGAACCCTACACTGCTAGTCCCATAAATGGAAATTACACCATCGGCGATCCCGAAGAGGAAGATGCCGATCATGAACCAACCACCCTTGTTGAAGAAGTCCCTGATACTTTGCTAGATGAAGTAAGTAGAGATCATTAGTATGATCCCTATGTTGATGTATGGCGTAAGAAGAATCTGGTTTCTTTGGTCTTCGAAGAAACATGATTAGGTACTTATTGTATCCATGAAGAAGATACAATCATACAACTTGTCAAAACACCAAGTGATTATAAAGGCTGTGGCAATTATTCTTCGATGGCTCAAGAAGTAAGAATGGATCCAGTGTTGGTGTTATGTTAATTTCTCTAGAGGGAGATAAGTACTTCTCATCTTTCCGGTTGCAATTTAGTTGCACTAACAATGTTGCTGAATATGAGGCCCTTGTGCAAGGAATTTAGCTAGCCCAAAAGAAGGGAATCAAGGCCCTAACTATTTTTGGAGATAGTGAGTTAGTTGTTCATCAAGTATCGCACGTAGTGCATTCAAAAATGATATTTTAAGATCATACAAGAATCGATTCTAGGACTTGATTGAATATTTCAAAGCTTTTGGAATCCATGCAATTCCTAGAGATCAAAATCAAGATGCAGATAGGCTTGCTACAATTGGTTCACAATACAACATACCAATTGATATCATGAAAGAAGGGCAGAAGTTTGTTAAAATGGTGGTTCGACCAAAAGTCCCGATAATGTGAGTAGTTGGCAAGTGTTTGATAGTGACAAAAAATTGTCCTCTTCCTATAAGAAGAGGCAGAGTTTGCTGCAAAGAATCAAGATAAGTTGCAGGAGTCATATGGTGAGAAAATTATCCAATTGAAAAGCAAAAAGTTACCAAAAGGTTTAGTCACTTTGGAATCCATTTTCAATTCAAATGACCAAGCCACAAGAGAAAGCCCTAACATGGTGGTCAGAGAAGAATATTTTGAGGAAGTTGAAGTATCAAATGAAAAATTTCTTAACATCGGAAAAGTGTGTACTTCTGAAGAGAAAGAAGCTTTCATCAAACTTTGTCAAGAGTATCATGACATCTTTGTATGGAGCTATAAAGATCTACATGGTTTTGATCCAGGTCTAGCACAACATACCATCAAACTGGATCCTAATGCTAAGCCAGTTCATCAGAAACAGAGACCAATTAATCCCAAAATTGAGCCACTAATGAGAAAGGAGACTAACAAGAGGACTTGGCATACACAGCTTAAGACCGCCTTATGGGCAGATCGGATCACACCTAAAAGGGCCATCGGAAATTCTCCTTTCGTTCTTGTATATGGAAGAGAGGCAAAACTCCCACTCTCATTGGAGTTACCTTCTTTGGAGTTAGCTCATCAACTTGAAGTTATAGAGAGTGATCCTCTGACAGTAAGGTTTTTTGAACTCATGGAGTTAGAGGAAGTACGAGACAAGGCTATGAAAACTTTGGAGCAGCATCAGGCTCAAGTTAAGAAATCTTTTGACAAGAAGGTGTCGACAGAATTTTCAAGAGGGAGATTTAGTTCTCAAATGGGATGAAGATAGGGCCAAACCAGGCAAGCATGCCAAGTTTGACACTCTCTGGAGTGGGCCATACATCATCACAAGTTGCAAAGAGGTAAATTCATTTCATCTATCTAGGCTCAATGGAGAATAACTTCCCATTCATGTGAATGGGATACATCTCAAAGCTTGTTTTTGAGAAGCGTTCCACCCCTTGTACAGTTAAATTAGGTGTTTTCCTCCAAGTGCTTATACACATTGTTGTGTGTTGTTGTTTTACTTTCCTTGTTGTTTTGTTTTGTGTTGTTCTACACTTTGTTTCACCATTGGAAGGTGTCAAGGAGAATAAGGTTCAAGGTTTTCATAAGAGTTTCAAAATATACTTCATTCAAAATTTTGCAGTGTTCTATGGATGTCAAGCATTCAACAAATTCAAGTATACTTCATGCTTAGCATTCCAGGGAGGCCGTGATATCAAGCAATGCTCAAGGAGATTCCAGGATGTGTCAAAGAAAATCATACTACTTTAAGGATTCCAACATAGATTCCATGCCTAATGGATGACTTAAGGCTACAGGAATCATGCTTAGCAAGCAATCATCCCCGAGAGGTCACCAAAAATGTTATCCAATTTTGCACTGTTTCATATCATCCCCGAGAGGAAGTGAATCTCATAGAGGTGGAACTGTTTCATATCAGAATATTCATGAGGCACAATTTGCTTTGCAATTATATGAGCATCTTCAACGAGTCACTAAGTTGGCAAGCATAAAGGTTTCTGTTGAAATTATCACACCTTACAAGCTACAGCTGAAATGTTTGCACTGAGAGTTTAATGTTATCCTCAAATCTGATGAAGGAAAACTCGGTAGGAGGAAAAATCATGGTGATCCCACGCACTGGTGGCAATTATGGAGATAAGGAATGAACTTACCAAGTTTGTACGGTGAAGATGAGGCCGGGACCCGTGGATTAATGTGGCTGAGCCGTTGTGTGGGGAATTGGAGCTAGTATGTTGAGGTCAGAAATTTGATGATGGCAGGCCAAGCTATTAATCCCATGCTAAGGTATGAATAGGGGAACTTAGGGTATACACCACCAAGTGGAAATATTGGGTTGGTAAACCATGATCAGACTTCCGTGAATTGGAGAAATCGGGTCAAATTTCCAAGTGAAAACAATATGATGGCTATCCGTTATGAAAATCCCGTGCATGGAAATTTGGGAAAACACTACCAAGCGTGGAAATATTACAATGGATATCCAACATGATACTTCCATACGGGCCATGTAAACAGGATCCGAGTCATCATGGGAGTCACCAGGAGAATTAAAGTGGCAGTTGTAAATTGGGTGGTGAGTAATCCTCCAAGCGATAAGGGAGGATGATGGTGAGATGGTTGAAGATGGGTCGACGTTGGAAAAAGTATCCAGTTTCAGGCTCACAAGAAAGAAATGCCTTCTCATGGGATACCACAATTACAGCTTACAAAAGACATGGGTTTCCTCATGAGGCGTTGATACTGTTTCACCGAATGCAACAAATAGATGTCCGACCTGATCAGTTCACCTTTGCCAGCATACTTCTAGCCTATGCCATGATAAGAGCTTTGGAACAAGGTATGGACATACATTGAGTTCTACGCTCAAAGCTCCCACGCATTTGATGCACAGGCATGTTACAGTATAGTAGAAGCTATTTTTAGCACTTCCAAAGCAAAGCATTAAATGCATGTACGATGGATTGGAGTCATGCCATTCAAGGCTTCATAAAATTTTCTTGAATCAGAGATGAAGGTTTATTATGGTGCGTAATGAAATGATTCATATTGCTCAAAGATGTTTTCTCCTAGAAATGAATTGAATGTGAAGGTCAACTCTGAAAATACGGTTGACCATTTTGCATGCCGCATCATTCTTACTCGTAAATGGTCTCTTTGAGAAAATCTGAGGGTAATAGGCATTATTTCTACCCTTCCATTATGTACATCCAATCGACAATAAAAAGTATTCCTTTACCATGTTCAGAGAAACTTGTTTTTAACAAATGGATGATTATCTTTGTAGTTTCAAGCTAATTTTATCTAGCTTTATTTCTATTAGCTTTGATCCATGACAAAGGAAGAATTCATATGGTTGTTACCTATAGATTTTTCCAAGGTCCTCTTGGTTGCCCAGGTTGTTAAATATATTTTTGAAGGGCTTATTTTATGTGTTGCAAATTGTAACATAAAGGATCTTTTTAGTTTCTCGGAAAATGAGTATATTGTGTAGCTCACACTACCTATGCCATACTAAGATCCCAATAATGGCATAATTGTTGATTAGAGCTGAGATTGTAGAGTGCATTGCCAAAATACCGAAGGGGTCTTTGGCTAAGAATCGATCTTAAGTGTGTCTATCGACATGTTATGGGCATGAAACAGGTCATCATCATGGCAGCATTAGGTTTGTATTGGTAATGGCATTTTCTCATCGTTTGGAAGGTACAATTGTTCTTATTATGGCAAAGTCAACACATTCTTACTACAAGTGTTATATAATAAGGAAGAACCGTGAGCATTGTGGTAAAACCATTCTTTTCAGAAATGTTGGGTTAAGCTTGGTATTCAAGTGAGTTTGAGCCCAGGAAAGGTAAGATTGTTTGTTGGATGAAGAGCTCGGTGACTTCGCAAGGAGCTCGTGGTGTTGTTTCATGAAGTTTGAATGTGGAATGCATAAATGGCCTTGATTTAACCAAGGAAAATGATAAGAATTGAGTTTGATAGCTCACCATTCGAAGGACTCAATCCAAAAGAGCTCGATTGCCAATGTAAGGAAAGAGTTGGTGTGGGCTTCAAAATCAAGTGCAACACCGAGTTCGAGGATTCAAAGCTCATCGAGTTTGGCTATGTGCAGATTCTATCCACATGGACCCCCTCCTCTTAAATTCAAACGGGTCAACGGGGGTCCCGACATTATGTTAATTAAATTAATATTTTTGTTTTAATATTTTAATAATAATATTTATTATTATTATTTAAATATTATTTTAATTAATTGAGAAGACTAGGTCATCGTGTAATTAATGACCCATGATGGAACCTTCTCGTGTGGTTTAACTCACCGTAATAAATACATCATGGGCCTTCAATTTAGGAATGTAATTATGACCATTTCCTCTTCTTTCTCACATATTCTTCTATAAATGTAAGTTGGAATCTCATTTCAAAGGGTTCCAACAGTTCGGCATAAGTTGGATAGTTAGATATCTCAAAGTAGTGTATACTTTTCAAGATTCCTCTCTCTTCTACAAGTTGTTCTTGTGTGTTGAGAGAACTTTCAAGCCTCCTCTTCAAGACTGTAATGGAAACTATTGCCTCTTCTGAATGTATGATGCATTGTGTATGTTATTGAAGCAATAAAAGTGTGTGTTTTGTGACTAATCTTGGTCCTTTCATCCTTCTATGCTTCTTTGTGCCTTTCTCGTACTTGCAAGTACACTATGCAAGTTTAAGTTTCTATTACAGGTTCTTGGAGTTCTGTGCTTATCGAGTGGTGGAGTATTGCATGTAGTTGAGTTGTGGTGTCTATTCACCCTTGTTGAGCTCATCCTTCTTCACGGGAAACGGTATACTTCTCGATCGATACGGTTTAACAAGGGGAACACATGTCTCTTAGTTTGTGGTATCCTGCACTGCCTCTAAGTTACTGTGAGGTGAAATTGACTGTGGTGTACACACCCTCTTCAAATTAACCCTTCCCGAGTCTTGAAATACCCTTTATTTGGTGCATCACCATCCCTAGTTTAGTTTCATTTCGTAAAATATATTTCCCTAAAACCCCGTGAAAATGTTAGCATAGGACTAAATAATCATTTTTTTACACTAGAGTAGTAGTACAACACTTAGTTTAGGAAGAGGAAGCCGGCCTTCACCGAAGGTTCACCTCGAGCCCAAGTCCCACAACTTGAGAGGTGATCCCATGTGTCCCAATCACACCAAAGGTCCTATTCAAATCTTGGCCATTCGGAGGGTGCGGTGATTTGGTGACAATAGAAAACAATTTAGTTTTAGCGTAACCTAGCGAGAGACAACATGTCTATTTGTTAGGAGACCCAAGATCAAATTAGGCAAGTCCATGATGAAAATTTTATTTTTTTATTTATTGTTTTATTTTTATAGAATGATCATGTAGACACCAAATTTGGGTCTTATGACTCTCTGCACCCGTATCTCATCCCACATGACCTAACCCTACCCGACCACCTAAAACGTTACACACTTAATTATTTATTAATTACCTTATAATTAATAAATCCACATCTCCAACCCGCCACCTCACCTCGCCACCTCACTATGACCTAGCCCTAACCATAAACTAACTTAATTAAGACCTATGACTTGGTCCATACCCACACCCATGACTCATCACCCCTCACCGCATCAAAACAAACCTAATAATGACTTGACCAAGCCCACAATCTGACCCCTCGGGGAGAAAAGAGGGAAAGTTGGCTATTTTACTAAAAATAGCCAACTTTGACCTAACCGACATCGATCCCTACGTGGCCGGTGTAGGTTAGGCAACCGCCATCGATTCCTATAAATGACCTCCCCAACCAAAAACAACAGATCCATATTCATTTAGAAAAAAAGCGACAAGTGAGAAGGAGGGAGGAGGTTGCAGAGAAGAGCATTAAGTCCAAGATCAGAATCGATCAACGAGATCACTGTCACACTCATCCAAGCATTGGGAGAGTCAGAGGATAGCTTCATCAACTCACTTGTGATTGTCGGATCATCCCACCGATATTTTCCTTCGTTACATTACATTCCTCGGACCGTATCCTCGTCAGAAAGTAGTAAGTAGTATCTTGTATGCTTCTAGGCTCCACTTCATGAACTTTTGATTGATAGTAATCATAAACTCACCCCTGGATCTAACACCTGGCAGCACCCTGCACCTAACCTTCATTCATCCATCCCTATATTTCCCAAAAGATAGCTTTCTCACTCTCTGAGTCTTCTCCATTGCCTTACTATTCCCTTAACCATCTACCAACCTTAAAAACCCCCAAAACCATCCTATAATACACCTCTACCCGAATCCCACGAATCATTACCCCTACCGATATCGGTTATCCCTTCTTGGTAGTGGTTTTATAACCGCTGTGATCGATTATTGATGACGGCATCGGGTCTTGTGACTTATACCAAAACCAACCTTTCACCTATTTATCTCATAACAACCTCGAGATCCAACTGGTTTATCCCTATAACTTGATCTCGAACGTATCAATAACTAGTGACCAAACAAACGAGAATGATGTTTTATTATTGATAGTTTAGTCTCTCTCTGCTTTTAGTAATGAGGTACCTAAATCATGATTTCACAATAGCTTCTTTATTATCATTTGTAATAATTTATATTAAAAAGGGAACCACTTTGAAGGGAAGCTTAAGATTTCCTGGGCCCAAGGCGGTTCCTTACTTATTGTCTAACTAAAATATGGTGGTCTTGCATTCTTATCTATAGGTAGTCCTTCCCTATAGGTAGTCCTTCCCAAAAAAATGAGTTCTTCACAATCGATCTGATCTCTCATGGTATGCACACATCCTCCCAAAACTCAACAGGTATTCCTCATAGCCCTAACCCCTTATCTATTTCTAAGAGAGAATGAAAAAATAGAAATATCTCTATTCCGGAACTAGAAATTCTATGTGAAACATTTTGGCACGCTGACCCAAGGCCGCAACCAACCAATCAGCTTGACTAAGGCCGTAATCAACCAATCGCCCGACCTAAGGCGCAACCACCTAATTGGCCCGACCCAAGGCCGTAATAACCCAATCGGCCCAGCCCCAAGGTCAGAATAACCAAATCGGCCCAACCCAAGGCCACACCAACCCTAGCCTAAACATCCGGTTACGTCGTGTAATGATCGACGGGGCATTAGCCTAAACATTGTCTCTTCCAAAGCCTTTCAACAGATGAATATCCCTCCTAGCTACATGTGTGCCAACCCCACCATGTTACATTCATTCAACAATGCTATTACTTCTACCCTAGGCACCGTAATCCTTAACATTCGTGTAGGGCCATGTACCTTACCTGAACTCTTCTATGTCCTTGAGGGAGAATTCCAATACATGTTGTTAGGCCGCCCTTGGATCCGGGCTATGGGACGCATTCCCTCCACCTTACATAGATGCATAAAATTCAAGTATGAGGGGAAGTCATACACTGTCACAGCTGACGTCTCCCCCTTCAAAACCTGTAATATGTTATACCTCCCTAATGATGTGCTTGTACCAGTCAAGACACCCATTTATCCAACCCAACCATCTACTTCAACCACGCCTCAACCATCCACCTTAGCCACACCCACACCTTCGACCAATGAAACCACCGACGCGAATACCTCTTCCTTCCCCGTGGACAACATTCCAACCTCGGATCCCTTGGTAGGTGTTTTTAACGCCTTACGCTGGGGGAGTACCACCTATACAATGTTAGCACCTTCCACACCCCATAAGAGTATGGATAATTACATGCGCATCCTACTTACAACCGTCATGTTGGGAGGTGATCTCCTCTGGACCACCTAAATGCCACACCAACCTATGTATGGGGTGTCAAAACATCCCTCTGTCACCCCTAAAACTCCCCTTGGTGTGGTTCCCTTCCAATTTGATTTTCAATATCTAACCAACCGTCGTTTCGCCCTCACCTTCCTGACACGTTGTGCTTGGAAAGGTTTTGGTTTCGGTCTTTATGAGCAAGGATGACATACGGTTATTCCCATGACAACATGCAAACACAAAGATCGTAGTGGTCTTGGGTTTTCTGAACCACCTACACTAAAGAAACCTTGTGTCAATTGTATCTAGGACGATGACAAAGTCATCCATTCCAAACAATCATCGCTCATTTTACCATCTTCACCCACGGATTCGATAGACCCAGAATCTATCCCTCCTAAATTTTTTTCATGAATGCTATCTTCCTAGGTCCTCTCACTTATCAACACGATGGTGAGGACCCATCTTCTCTCCCCCTTTTATATCCAGACATGATCAAAGAAGACCTGCCTTCGATTAATGTTGTGGAGTGCCAGGATGATGACTTCATCCTCACCTACCTTAGTGTGGATGAATCTTATATTCAACGCACCTTACCATCTCGACACCCAAATCATGTTGAATGATTCGACTATAGAAATCAACATCCACATGGAGGAAAATCCTCACATTGTAAAGATCGGATAATCTCTTGATACATCAGAACAAGCCACCTTCACTACCTTTCTCCGTGCCCACAATCAAGCTTTCGCTTGGTCCTACGCCGACATGCCAGGAATCGATCCTGACATTGCTGTCCATAACATCACTCTGAAACTAGAATCCAACCCGATTAAATGAAGTGAGAAAAATCCATCCACGCATTGCTCTCTTGGTTAAAGACGAGCTTCACCGACTCCTTTCTGTCTCTTTCATCTTACCTATTGACTATCCACAATGGATTTCTAATGTTTTACTTGTCACTAAAGTGACGGGGGGATTTCGGATATGTACGGATTTCTAGGATCTTAACCTCGCCTTCCCAAAGGATGAATTCCCCCTACCTAGCATTGATCAAATTATTGATCTCACTGTGGGCCATGAGATGCTTTCTCTCATGGACGGTTTCTCAGGATATAATCAAATTTTAGTAGCCCCGGCCAATCAACATAAAACCGCCTTCATTACCGCTAGGGGACCTTCTGCTATTGTGTCATGCCCTTTGGCCTTAAGAATGCTGTTGCAACCTATCAACGGGCTATGAATTACATTTTTCATGACATTATGCACACTATCCTTGAGGATGACATTGATGATATTCTTGGAAAATCCAAACATTGCAATGAACATCTCGATGTTTTAACCATTATTTTCGACCACATGTTACACAATACTGTGTTCATCTTCAGCCAAAAAAATGTGTCTTTAGCATCCTTTTGGGAAAAATCCTTGGCTTTATCATCTCTTTGCATGGCATTGAGGTCGACCATGTTAAAGTCAAATCTATTTTAGAAATGCCCCCACCCACTAACCTAAAACAATTGCGTAGTTTGCAAGGCAAGCTCCAATCTATCCGTCATTTCATCTCACAACTCTCGGATCGATGTCAACCTTTCCATCATCTCCTTAAAAAAGACATTTTCTTTCAATGGAGTGAGGAGTGCCACAAAGCCTTTGAAGCTCTTAAAACTTATCTCTTACAGCCACCCATGCTTATCCCACCTCAAGACGATTGCCCTTTCTACCTTTACCTTTCTGCCACCGACCATGTTGTAGGAGCTATGCTCGCACATCATGACTCGAGCATCGAGAACAAGTAGTTTATTACATAAGCCATACTCTCATGGATTACGAAACTAGGTATACACATGTCGAAAAGTTGTGCCTAGCCCTATCATTCGTGGCCACCAAACTCCGACATTACCTCCTGAATCACAAAACTTTTGTCATCACCAACGCTGACCCCATACATTATATGTACACCAAACCTCATCTAAACCAACGCATCGCCCGATGGCTTATGCTCCTCGCCGACCTCGACCTTGAGTTCGTACACTAGAAATCAGTCAAAGGACAAACTATCGCAGACCAACTCGTGGAAGCCCCTTTACCTGGGGAACAATTTACCAATTTTACTTTCCCTGATGAACTCATCGCAACTCTTTCGCTTAATGATATGTCTTATCCGATGACTCTCTTCTTTGATGGATCTAAATGCCAATGTGGTGGCGGGGTAAGCGTTGTTCTCATTCCTCTTGAAGGTGAACCTATGCCTCTTTCATTCAAGCTCGATTTCCCCTACACTAACAATATAGCATAATACGAGGCTCTTGTTTTGGGTCTCCACGTTGCGTTACACTTAGGTGTGAAGTCTATTCACATTTTTGGTGACTCTCAATTGGTAGTAAATCAAGTCACTAGCATCTACCAATGTAAAAATGAGGAACTTCAAAAGTACAAATGTTACGTAGATTCACTTTTGACCTTATTTACCCATTATACTATCCAAACCGTTCCACACTCAACTAATAAATTTGTGGATACTATGGCTTGCTTGGCCTCACAAATTCCTACATCACCATCTGATTCTGACATATTTGTCTTGGTCCAACAACTCTTTGCCCCATCTTACTTAGTCTTGGATGTTTGTATGGTAAATAATGCATCTGCTGACTCGCAGGATACCTGGTATCACCAATTTCACGACTACCTTACAAACTCTATTCTCCCACCTAACCTTAATAGTAATGGAAAACACGCTTTTCTTAAAGGTGTTTCTCATTATGTCATCATGGGGGGACTCCTCTATAAACATGGCTTCGATGGTATCCTCCTTCGATGTCTAACCAACGCTGAAGTCACTCATACCATCCAACAAGTCCATGACGGAATTTGTGGTGGGCACTTTAGTGGCTTTGCCATGGCCAAGCGGATCCTTCGCCTAGGATATTATTGGCCTACTCTTAATAAAGAATGCTATGAATATGTTAAGCGTTGTGTTATGTGTCAACAGCATGCCAACCTTCAACATAATCCTAGCCATCCGCTACTGAGTTGCACGAGATCTTTGGCCTTTCTCACAATGGGGTTTGGACCTTATTGGTGAGATTCATCTACCTTCTTCGCAACATCACTATTGGATCATCACGGCAACTGAATATTACACTAAATGGGTGGAGTCCGTTCCACTCATTTCAACCAAAAAGGTGAAAATTGTTGAATTCATCAATTGTCACATTATTTTTCGTTTCGGTGTTCCTCATCGCTTGATAACCGATAATGGCAAATCTTTCAAAAATAAGCTGTTGCGAGCCCTTTGTGACAGATTTGGTATCAAACTTAGCTTCTCGTCACCCTACTATCCACAAGAAAATGGTCAACCTGAATCTTCTAACAAAATCTTAACCAAAGATCTCATGAAATTCGTTAACGATTATGGTCAAAATTGGCATGATCACATCCCCTTTTCCCTTTGGGCTTATCGTGCATCAAGCATTCGTAATTCCACTAATGCCACACCATTCTCTCTCGGTGTATGGTAATCGAGGCTATCTTGCCTCTTGAAATACAAATCCCTTCCCTCAGAATATCTCTTCAGGATATTCTCATCAATGATGACTTCCGCCAAGAGCGGTTAGCCCAATTGGAGCTTCTTGACGAGTGTCGTCTTATAGCTCTTGACCACCTTCAAATTTATCAAAAGTGCATTAAGTGTGCTTATGATAAGCACATTCATGAGCGTACCTTTAAAATTGGTGATCTTGTCCTCAAAGAGAATCAACATGTAACCAAACTAGAAAAGAGCAAATGTGGAAAATTTGCTCCTAATTGGATTGGGCCTTACATTATCACTCACACTTATGGATCAGGTAGTTATCATTTGGCTTTGCTTAATGGTAAACTTGAACCTGAAACCCTTAATGCCTTGCATCTCCAACCATTCTACTATTGAATTTAGTGTTACATCACTTCTTATCTACCTTGAGCTCATTTACCACCTCATACACCTTGTTTCATGCATCTTAAAGTAGAATCAAGTTCACATGGTTTGATCATCACCTCCTCTTAAAGATGCCTTCTCCTTTTTAGTCTGGCCCATGACTTAAAAGTATTAAAATAACAAGTTCTCAATTATACAATTCTGGGATATTCTTGAGTTAAACCTCTTGCCAAACTAGATGCTTCGGGCCAAATAGACATCTAGACCTCCACACTATAAACTAGACTACTCCCTCAAAGGACAGCTATGTGCAACGCCACGTCTGCTACTATAACTAGACTTCTCCCTCGAAGGATAACTATACAAAGTCAGCCTCTATCAGAAGTTTCTCACATTGATCAGCTTTGTGAAGACCTCAAGAACAACAAAAACTCAAATTTCTGAACCCAGGACTCCACAAACAAACCCAACACCACCTAATCTCATGCATCGGCAAATTCAAAATTAAAAGGAGATATACACGCAGTAACGGTCAAATCTCAAGCACCATCTTATACTCAGCCGAAATCCACCTATAAGTATAAAAGTGAGCCCATCTAAGTACACTCCTTGGGAGAAACTTATGAAGTGATCTTGGACAAATTGGTTCAAACAGAGCTATCACCTTGCCTCTGTTAAACCTCACTCCGGGTTTGATTCCACCCACACTATACTTTCTTGGTTTAAAGAGAATGATTTTTGTAACTTCCATCACATGAAGGGACACAACCAAAAAATCGTAAGATGTTGAAAAACATAGTGTAGGAAATGGTTGATACATGGGATATAACCCTCGATAATCCTAATGCCCCTGCTAATCGAAATTTAAAAATCTTCAACAAACCATTTCCAAACCATTCCTCTAACAGTAACACAAACCAAGAAACCTTAGCCGAGGAGAAGAGTGTGCATGAGATCCATGTGGTTTTCAACTCCCAACCAAGGGCTTCCATCGAAGAAATTCTGAATCGAGCCTCTTCACCGACGCAAGAGTCCTCACCCCCTTCTCCTTCATCAGGACAAGAGGACAGCCCCGCTATTCCTTTACCCATAAAGGAACCAACCATCTAGAGTTCTCTTCTCACAGAAGAGCCTTCTTACACCACATCCCTGCAAGACTGTGAGCGGATGTTATCCAACTTATCTATTGCCCAAACATCTCCTTCCACCGCTCTTGCTGCAAAAGAAGAAGGATCGCCACTTTTTCTGTCGTCCTTAGAAGAGAAACCCCTCGAGTCTACATCACCAAATTCCTTAATCAGGATTGATCCTCTAGAACATGCCCTCCTCCCTATCAGTTCTTCATCGCCTAAATCTTTCCAGTGACCGGTTGATCCCTTAACACCCATAGATACAACACCTCATTCGCCCCCGTATCGCACCCTTAGTGGACTAGAATCACAACCCACTTGTCTTCCATATCAAAATTCCCATTCATACGTGAAGATTGTCATCCCCGTAAGATATACGACTCTTATGGGCACGTTTGAGAACACCATGCTCTACTCAAATGCAAATGACTAATGCGGACACCTCTACCATATACCAAGTTTTTACAAAAGCTCAAAATGCCTATATAGGGTGAGGTTATTGATGTTGAGGAAGATGAGGTGGTTTAGGTTTGGTTAGAGTGGGTAGGATATTTAGAGAAGGACCATAAGAGGAATTTATAGATGTATAGGGTAAGGTAGGTGGGTGTAGATGTGGTTATAGAGTCGGGTTGTGATTGGGTGGGTGAGTACGTATAGAGGGTGAAGGTAGTTGTTTTGTAAAGGGTAGGCCTGATAGAGTGGGTTTTTTACAGCACGCCAAGTAGCTAACGATGCAAGATTGGATGCCACCTCTACTGGGGTGGATGCGGCCACATGTGTCCGCAGCGTAGTGGGCAGTGATGCGGGAGGTTGGACTCGGTGGAGTCTAGAGATATAGGGTTGTGGATAGGGACCACAGCCTGATGGTTGCCCTCATTGAGAGATGGGATCTGGAAACCAATGTCTTCCATCTCCCTACTGGAGAGATGACAGTCACGCTAGAGGATGTGTATCGCATCCCGAGATCGCGCAATCATAGGTGAAGCAAGATTCCGGTGGATGCCGAGATAGCAATGGATATCATCCTGTAGGTATTCAAGGATGTATCCCCATTGATTACATATCATAATGCGAGCATATGCTACAGCGATATGTATCACGCGCATCGACAGGAGACATGGTTCACCGTGTTGATGATGATCGGGATCACCTACTTCGCCCTCCCGACTCGAGGGAGGCCGCTTCTATGGGCTTTGATGGGAGTTGTTATCCAAAATTCACCCCTCAAGGTAATTTTGATAACATGCATCAAATTCTTTTGTCCCAAGCAATTATATTGAGTCCAGGCAAAAATTCATATTTCTAGGGTCCCCTCATATTTTTTCTAACTCCCCTGTCCAAGTAGAAGAGAGCAAGTTCTGAGAAAATGTAAAAAATTGCAAAAACAAGCTCGGGCCAGGAAAAATCACGAAAAATGGCTAAGTCCTAGTCCAGGCAGTCCTTGGGATAGTTGGGACAAAAGGGCGCGAACCGGCGAAATGCCGCCAGGCAGTCTACGCAGCATTTGGGACATCCGGGCCAAAGGGACGCGGAAATCCGAACTGGCCGAAAAGTTGGAAAAATTGACTAACTGTTGAAACAGGCAGTCTGGGACATCTGGGCAATTAGTACGCGAACTGGCTGGATCGGCGAAATGAGTCAAGGCAGCCCGGAACAGTTGGGCCGAAGGTACGCGAAGTACGTGAACCGGCCGGATCGGCCGAAATGAGAACTTTCAGTCAGGGACGCGTGGGACAAAAGTACGTGAACCGGCCGAACCGGGTGAATCGGGAAAATTTGTCCCAAACGGCCCGAAAGCAAATGGGACATCTGGGCCACGAGTACGCGAACCGGCCGGTTCGGCCAAAATGGGAAATTTCAGCACTATGCTAAATGGGACAGAGGGACGCGTGGGACGTGAAAAGCCGAAGCGGCCGAAGGCAGAGAAGAAAAGTCAACATTTGACCCGTGGAACTTCAAACGGCCATAACTTTTGACTCCGAGCTCCGATTTTCACAAAATTGGACTTTCTGGAACGAGCACGATGTCCTCTACACCAAAAAAATTGGATTTATTATTTTTAATGAGGGTAGATATATTTAAATAAGATAAATATATTCGGCTCCAGTCAGTTAATGCTCATTCCCGTCAAATGACAAAACGCCTGGCAGACCCAAAATAGCTGCTGCACTCAGAAGGCCATAAATTTTGCATTTCTCAACGAAATCGCACAAAATTGGTACCGTTGGAATCGTGGTTCTGAGCCTGATGCACAGAAATCAAGAAATTCTAGATTTTATTAGAAATTGATTGAGATTTTTAAGAAAACGTGGCCGGGTTCAGAACAGTGTTTTATTTGGTAGCTGGGAGTGCAATTAAGAGGCATGGTCATCATTCTTTCTCTGCTGCAGCACATGGGACAGTATGGGGAGCCTTTTGCAAGTAATGTATAACCATTTCACTCAATTTAATGCCTCTTATAGGTGGTTGAAGGACAGATTTCAGGATTTCCATTTTCCCTTCTCTTCTCCTTCTCATTTTTTCTATAAATTGGAGTGTTGGGCTCATTGTAAGGGAGAGTTTTTGGGTAGCAAAGCTCTGCCAAAATTTCTTTGTGAAGCCAGTGTGTTGCAGGCCCTTGTAGTGGACTCCTTGCATGGTGATCCAGGCCCTTATCTTGTAATAGACTGAACTGTGCATACCAGGAAGCAATAAAATACAAGTTTGTGGATGTATCTTCCCCTGCTATGTTTTCTTGCATTCTTCTTGCCCCTTTTATCTTTCTACAAGAATATTGTGTCTATTATTATGTTCTTGCAGGAATTCATTATCATTGTGTGTGCTTGGAATATTGCTGTGAATGCATTTTGCTAGATTATGGAGAACTGTCATCACATCTTCTAGTGTGCACTTTGCCTCTGTATTTCACACATTTGGAGACTACTCTCACATCCTCCTTTTCTGGTGTATCACCGCTTTAGTGTAGGATTTCATTTTATGCATTCTCTTTCCCTGGTCCCTTGGAAATTTAGATTAGAACAGTTAGCTTATCTTGCATTAGAGTAGATTGTGGCAGGTAGTTTAGGAGCAAGAACCAACTTTCTCTGGAGGTCTATCTCAAGTAGCAAGTCCCACAACTTAGAGATAGTACCCATGTTATCCAATCACACTGTGAGTTCAGGTATATGCACAGGGGTGCTGTGATTCGGTGATAACGGGAGTATTACATGAGATGGTGGAGGAGCATACCTGCTATGCATGGGCACCAATGTATTTGGTGCATCTATACAGAGAGCTCTAGGGCTATCACAGTATGAGGTGATTCGGGATATGTTCGACATTCTTGTTACACTGCTGGGCCTACGAGCATATCGTGTGTTTACGACTAGTAGGGTTTCCTCAGCAACTAGGGCCACAGGAAGTGTATAGGTATGGGTTTCAGAGGTGGTTGGGGGTCGTGGGCCAGCCACGAGTGGTTATCACAGGGCGAGATGTCACGTATTACAGGCATATGTTAGAGGGCCTGACCGCACTAGATATTATATGGAGGCCATATAGAGGCCATCAGCCCCATGGAGGAGCTCGAGCACAGCTGCGATGGATCTAGTACATCTTCTGGATAGTTGGATAGAGACCCGGGGAGCATGAGTGGATTCCCCTAGAGAGGGTACGACGACAGTTGGGCCTACGATAGGATGAGCCACCTCCCTTCCCATAGTATCAGAGGGAGGATGTAGAGGCACCACTACCTCTACCATAGCCATTGGACCCAGTTTGGGTAGTAGAGAGACCGGTCGATGATACGGTGGATGACGCCGGAGTTACAGGTTCATTTTTGGTTTGGTGGGCGGGCAGAGGGCAGCCATGAGAGCACAGCCTGCACAACCAGATTTGGTGGCTGTTATAGCAGAGAGGGACCATCTCTTGGGTCAGGTGTAGTTATTACAGGGGTAGCTTGCTCTTTGCACACGCACAGCACGCATCGAGTGCTACGAGGGTAGGTTGCCCGGCACAGGGCAAAGAACCAACCAATCGACTTGACCCAAGGCCACAATCAACTAATCGGCCGACCCAAGGCCATAACCAACCAATCGGCCCGACCCAAGGCCACAACAAACCAATCGGCCCGACCCAAGGCCGCAACAAACCAATCGGCCCGACCCAAGGCCACACCTAACCAATCGGCCCAACCCAAGGCCGCAACCAACTATTCGTCCCGACCCACAGCCACACCAATTAAGTACCTCAACCGAAGCCCGCAAATTATGATTCTATCCACCCATAATGTAGCTATTTGTTTAATCGAGCTCACCTGTTCATGTTTTAGCATGACTAGGATACTTGAATTGATCAGCCAACCAACTTTGCTTAGACCAAGACCGTGACGTTTATCTCAACGAAACTAACCGTTTGGTACTACTGAACATGCCTAAACATTCCGGTACCTTCCTTGTTATATCCCCTGGAGCTACTTCCTATGCCTTGGATACCAAGATTATATCAGCCTTGTTTGGATAAACTATCAACCTTTGCCTATGAATTTCTTGTTTTCTCTTCAAACCATGTACCCTTGTCGCGCTACTACATTTTAACATGCGTCAGCTTCCTTGAACTTACCCCACCATCTTACCAGCATCTCACCATCATTTACCCTTTATCAACCCTATCCCTGATTTCATGTCACCTCCATCTGTGATAGACTTGAGGGGGATTACCTATACCCTTAAGCTGGGCAACCACTTATTATTATTATTGTCAGTGCAGCTTTAAAGGAAAAGCTACATGAGAACAAAGGGCAAATGTAGACACCAAATTTGGGTCTTACGACTCCCTGTACCTCGTATCTCATCCCGCAACCTAACCCTACCTCACCACCTAAAACCTTACACACTTAATTATTTATTAATTACCTTATAATAAATAAATCCACATCTCCAACCCTGCCACCTCACCTTGCCACCTCACTATGACCTAGCCCTAACCCTAAACTAAGTTAATTAAGACCTATGACTTGGTCTAGACCCACACCCATGACTCATCACCCCTCACTCGCATCAAAATGAACCTAATAATGACTTGACCAAGCCCACAATTGACCCCTCGGGAGAAAAGGAGGGAAAGTTGGCTATTTTACTAAAAATAGCCAACTTTGACCTAACCAACATCAGTTCCTATGCAGCTGGTTTCGGTTAGGAAACCGCCATCGGTTCCCTATAAATGACCTCCCCCAACCAAAAATAGGGGATCCAGATTCATTTAGAAAAAAAGAGACAAGTGAGAAGGAGGGAGGAGGTTGCAGAGAAGAGCATTGAGTCCAAGACTGTAACTGATCAATGAGATCACTGTCACACTCATCCAAGCATTGGGAGAGTCAGAGAATAGCTTCATCAGCTCACTTGTAATTTTCAGATCATGCCACCTGCGCTTTTCCTTCGTCACCACATTCCTCAGACCTGTATCCTCATCAAAGAGTAGTAAGAAGTATCTTGTATGCTTCTAGGTTCCACTTCATGAACTTTTGATTGATAGTAATCATAAACTCACCCATGGATCTAACACCCAGTAGAACCCTGCACATAACCTTCATTCATCCATCCCTATATTGCCTAGAAGATAACTTTCTCACTCTCTGAGTCTTCTCCATTGGCTTACTATTCCCCTTAACCATCTACCAACCTTAAAAACCACAAAACCAACCTATAATCAACCTCTACCTAGAAGCCCCTGAATCACCGCCCTATCGATATCGGTTATCCCCTACCTGGCGGTTTTATAATAGCGGTCTTTATATCGGTTAACGCTGGTAGCGGTTTTATAACGTGATCGATTATTGATGACCGGCATTAGTCATCGTGACTTATACCAAAACCAACCTTTCACCTATTTATCTCATAACAACCTTAGATCCGGCTGGTCTATCCTCAGTAACTTGATCTAAACGTATCAATAACCAAAGTGACCAAACAAACAGAATGTCATTTTATTATTAATAGTTTAGTCTCTATTGATTTTAGTAACGAGGTACCTAAATCGTGATTTCACAATAGCTTCTTTATTATCATTTGCAATAATTTATATTAAAAAGGAACTGACCACCTTGAAGGGAAGTTTAATATTTCTGGCCCAAGGTAGTTCCCTTACTTATTGTCTAATTAAAATCTGGTGGTCTTGCATTCTTATCTATAGGTAGTCTTTCCAAAAAAAAAAAGAGTTCTTCACAATCGGTCAGTCGATCTCTCTACGGTATGCATACACCCTCCCAAAACTCAACAGTATTCCTCGTAGCCCTAACCCCTTATTTGTTTCTCAAGAGAATGAACAGATAGAATTAGCTCTATTCTCGGAACTAGAAATTTTTGTGAAACAAATCAATGTAGGAAGTCTATATGGGTTGATTAGATTATCTCTTTGAGGTCTTCATGAAGTTTATTGATGTAGGAAACTTCTAAATACTTTATTTTATTTTTATAGAAATAGTCTTCTTTTTATATAGTCCTTCGAGGGTTCAATCTATTTATAGAAACAAGATATAAAGATAGATGTCCTTTTTGAGGGAGTCATCTATTTTCTAGAAGTTTGACTCAAGGATTTTGAATTTGAAAATCCTATATATTAGTTTTGAATTATTTTTTTGACTTTTAGGTCATGGACAAGACTATAGAGAAGTATAGGTTCCTTTTATGAAGATAAAACCATATCACACAGAGGTTAACTATGAAAGAGAGGGTTTAAGGAATGAATGACTATGGGATTCCATCTTGAAAAAGGATGAAAAGTATCCATGAGAATCATACCATACCATGAGTAGAACTGTGGTTCTCATATTGAAGACAAGGCTGAAAAAGTGGCAAGTAATGACATAATTCTTGTTTAGTCATTAATCCTTAAAATTTGTAAAATGGAAGGTGAATGGTGCTCAAGGGACGAGTATTTTAACTAGATCAAATGTTATATAGGACTTGATTCAACAATAGAATGGCCAAAGATGAAAGGAATTGAGGGCTCTGGTTTAGGTTTACCTTCGAGTGAAGACAAATGATAAGCACATGATTCATAGGTATGAGTAACGATATAAGGTCTAAGAAAATTAGAGAAATTTTTCCCGTTTACTTTTCTCCTCTTTTGTTACATGTTCATTTTCCTTTAGGAAGAGGTCACCAACCTAGAAGGGTCATTCATGGGCATGTTTATCATAGGCATGTTCAAATTGTTTTTGGTATATTTGGAGGTGATCAAGAGCATTGAGATGATGTTCATATAATAACTTGAGTTGTGCCAAACAATCTTGGAAAAATTCATCATTGTTGAGCATATCTTTGAGTGAGAGACAAAGAGACAGAATTTGGACTGCAAGAGGCATAACAACCTTTGTACCATATACCAAATAGAAAGGTTAGGCAGCTGTTAAGGTATGATTACTAGTGTGATAAGCCCATAAGGCAAAAGGAATGTGTGCATGCCAATCCTTTCCATTATCATCAACTACTTTCATACGAATTTTGTTGGTTTATTCTACCTGGCCATTGGTTTCAGGGTAATAAGGTGAAGATAATTTAAGTTGAATGCCAAAGGCATCACAAAGTTTCCGTAGGGTTTTGTTTTTAATTGTTTTCCATTATCAATGATGAGGTGGTGAGGAACACCAAAGTGAAAAATGATGTCATGATTGATGAATTCACATATTTTCTCATCTTTTGTATAAATGATAGGCATGACTTCTACCCATTTAGTTTATTTTTGATACTTAAAGTAATAATCCATTCATGATGTTGGGTAGAATGAGGTTTGATCTCTCCAACAAGATCCAAACCCCATTGAGAAAAAGGCCAAAGGTCACGTGTGACCTCTAAGGCATGACTAAGGGTGTGATGAACATTAGCATGTTGCTGACATATCACACAACATTTGACATAGTCACAATAATCACAGTTTAGGGTTGGCCAGTAATAGCCCAAGCAGAAAATGGGTTTAGCGATAACTAATTCACTGAAGTGATCCCCACAAATTCCATTGTGAACTTCCTTTATGGTAAAGGGAATTTAAGGACTTGTAAGGCATTGTAAGAGGATACTGTCAAAGCTATGTTTATAAATAAGACCACCCATGATGACATAGCAAGAGACACTTTATAGAAAGGCTTGTTATCCATTGAGTAAGATCCGGAGGAAAATTGGAAAGGGAAGGTAATCATCAAACTACTTATACCAACGGTCATGTAGGTTAGGTTCAATTGTTCCAAAAAGGTCGACATATTGAAATAAATAGGAATGTGATTTGCGACCTTTGTGTTGTGTCTGGAGGAAAATTGGAAAGGGGAAGGTAATCATCAAACTACTTATTTCATGTAGGTTAGGTTCAATTGTTCCAAAAAGGTCGACATATTGAAATAAATAGGAATGTGATTGCAACCTTTGTATTGTGACAAAGATTTTTAGTCGAAAGGTGAAGTGAGAATTTGAGAAGCAAGGCAAGCCATGGTGTCCACAAATTTATTAGTAGAATGCGAGGTGGTTTGAAGTTCATAATGGTCAAAGATAGTCAAAATTATGTCAACATGATGCTTATACTTGTTATCCAAAATTCACCCCCAGGGTAAATTTGATAACATGCATCAGAATACTCAAGTCCCAGGCAAATAGATTGATTCAAGGAAAAAAATCATGTTTCTAGGGTCCCCTCGAATTTTTCTAACTCTCATGTCCAAGAAGAAAGGAGCAAGTTCTAAAAAGGGGTGAAAAAGTTGCAAAAACAAGCTTGGGCCAGAAAAAATCATGAAAATTGGCTAAGTCCTAGTCCAGCGGTCACTTGGGACAGTTGGGATGTCGGGGCGTGAATCGGCCGAAAATCCTCCAGGTGGTCTGCAGCCTTTCGGGACAGCGGTTGGGACATCGGGACGCGCAAGACGCGGAAAGCCGATCTAGTCGAAGGTGAGAAAATCGACTAACTGTTGCGCAGATAAGGTTGGGACATCTGGGCTGAAAAGACGTGAAGGATGTGAAAAGGTGAAGTGGCCACAAAGAGGGACAAGGAAGCCCATTTCAGGCGGTTTGGAAGAATTTTTCCCAGATAGTCCGAGACAGTTGGAACATAGGGATGCGGGGGACGCGGAGAGACGAAGGAGCAGAGAGCCAATGAAAGCACACCACGTGTCTTCGCCTCAAAGAGGGATAGGGAATCCCGAATCGGGTGGATTGGAGGAATTTGTCCCGGAGCGATTGGGACGAGCCGGGCCAAAGGGACGTGAGGGACGTGAAAATCTGGTAGGCCCGCAGATGAATCAGGAAATGCCACATGTCACAAGGGAAAACGTCCAAAATTTCAAAGGGCAAGGTTTGAAGCATTGGCCTGAGCCAATAAAAGGAGGACACGTGTCCTAAGGAGAAGGGGAGTGTGGAGCTTAGGGAGGAATTAGAGATTTTGGCAAAAGTTTTGGCCAAAAATTTAAAGGTAAAGGATGACCCCACGCCCCTGTCCTCCAACTAGATCATGCCACGTGTCCCAAGTGGCGGGGGACGCTTGGGAAAAAATGGGAAATTTTCCAAAATTACAAAAAAGGTCAAAAATTTCAAGGAAAACCAACGGGTAAGGGAAGGAGAGAGAATTGCTCATCCAATCAGCACCGACACGTGTCGTCCAGTGGTGAAGCGCGGGAAAAAATTTCAAAACTCATTTTTGCCTGTTTTGTGCCCTAAATCTTCAGATCGCCATATCTTTCGATCCAAAGCTCAGATTTACACATTCTTTATATCATTGGAAAGATTATAAAATCCTCTACATGATTCTAGGGTCAATCTTGAATTTTGGTTCAGTCTAGAGAGATAAAATTCAGAAATGGCTCTGACGCGTGTTCATGGCCAGAAGTGACATTTCAGCGACCAAATTTAATACAGAATGGGTCACACTCTCCTCCAATTTGGTCAAAAATGGTAGGGTATGGGTTTGTAAGGTCCTCCATGCTGATTCAATGCATTTTTAGTCAAGGAGGAATGGGATCCCATGTTTTTGTATGTTTATGTCTCTGGGTTTGACCCATGCAATGTAAAAGCGATTTGGCTCATTTCTAAAGGGTGGAACACTTTGGGCATAGTAGACTTCTTCTCTCACCTCCAATAGGTGATTATTGCAAGAACCAGACCTCTTCAAAGATTTGTAACAGGTTTTCTACCTCTCTGAGGTTGTAATGCAAATGGTTTTTGACATTGGAAATGATAATGCAAACTTTGTGAATGAGTTTTAGTCCTTTGTTTGTATTATTTGTTTCATTTCAGATCCTAAATTATATCTTATCAGCATGTGTATGATTTTATGTTGCATTCTTTTGTTTATTTCTATTTGCATGACAAAAATATTCATCACTCCTTTTGGTGTATCACCATCTTTAGTTAGTTTCAATTTTTGCATTTCTATCTCTGTCTCCTTGCAATTTAGAGTAGGATTAGGATTTGAAGCTGTAGTTGTGCAAAATATAGATCTAAATCGAGAGGAGTTTGAGAAACCAGCGTCTAATCTAGAGATTCCTCTCTTAGTTTCACAAGTCCCACACTTGGAGAGGGGTTTCCATGTTGTGCGATCACACTGGATGCACGAAATATCAACCTAGAAGCTTGATGTGCGTCTGGGGGTGTTTTGATTTTACACTAATAGTTTTGGCATGCCGGTGGGACACTAGAGGTCTCATTTTTATTGCAGCATAGTTTATGTGCATTTGCTGCAATTTTATTGCTTGAAAAGAGATATTATTTGCATATCTCGGCCACTCCAGGGAAGAATCAACTGGTTTTGCGGTGCGGGCACGAAAACTCATGAGAATAATAACCACAAGGTCAAGAGTTGGATAAGAAGAAGTCTTTGTTTGAATACCTGCAATTATCTCCAAGAAGAAGGCAAAGAGGAAGAATGATTCAAAGGTCTCCATCTCCACCAAACAGAACTCTCTCAACTCCTCCACCTAGTAGGCCTTTCATTCAGTCAACAAGGGTTTTAAGACCAATTAGAATGGCACAAAACAACCCCTATGTCAACTTCACAAGCAGCAGCCCACTTGCCCTCAATGCATAACATCCAATTCCTCTTGCAGCCTTTAATAACATTCGTTACTTCACCTGGAGAAAATCATACTACTCCGGTGATCATGTTAAAGATATTGCTAACCTTTGAGCAATTCATGAAATCAATGAAATGCAAGTGGATGTCAAGTTGCTGGCATCTTCGTTCAAGGGTAAAGCATTGCAATGGTTTAGGAGCCTTGGAGCTGGTTCTATCACAAATTGGAATCAGCTATGTATAGCACTTCATGAGCAATTTGGAGAAAAGGGAGACAACTTGTCTCTTTTGGAGCAGCTGACAACCATCAAGAGAGCTCCCAATGAGCAGCGGCGGACCGATTTCAACTTCATATTTCAAAAGACTTGGGAGAGAATTCCGGTGGCGATCGTGCCAACAGCGGAGAAGGTGCTTTTATTTACTATCTCAAAGCTTTAAATCCTGATATTTCTATGTTGATTCAATCCATGGGAGGCATAACTATCCCTATGGCTTATAGCATTGCCATTAGGGCTGAAATTTTTGATCCAAGCTGACAAACTTGCCCCTAGACCTCCCATGCCATTGTTTCCAAGTTTAGAGAGTCCAAACACCAATCAAGCACCTAATTTGGCTCCTTCTCCCACTCCTAGAAATCAGAGTTCAAATGAAGCTTCCAATTCATCTCTAAGTGCCCGAATGAGCTTCAAGAAGTCATGAAGCAATTGCAAAACCTAGGCAATGAGCTGGTTACTCTCAAAAGGCAGCAGGCCCAAGGTTTTAGACCTTCTTATCAACCCCAAGTTTAGCCTAACAGGCAGCCATACCAACCACAAAGGCCACCTAATCCAGCTGCAAATATGAATCAAACAAGGCCTCCTGCCAATAGACCATTTCAGCCCTATAATCCAAATGCCATATCTGCCTCTAAGGCATTGGTGCCAACACAAAACAACATTGCTCAGGAGTATGATTGGTGTTTTCCATGCAATGAGCCTCATAACCAATCCATGTGCTTCAATGGTGCTTTGAATCAAGCATTAATGGTGAAAACTACTGATGTGGAGGGTGAGGGCAGTCAAGGAAATAACCAACAACAAGAAACATTCCACGGTAGTCAGCCCCAAATGACACCACATAGGTAAATTGGCAAGCAGAGGATTTTTGTGGCATGAACCAGGCAGTTTCTCAAGGTGTTGCAGCCAACACAAGGTCAAAAAGGAGGAATTTGGGTGAAGAACAACCATTAGCCCCAACCAATCCACAACCTTCCATGGCTCCACAAATGATTGGCAAGCAAAATCCAATTTCAAATGCACAAGGGCAGCCAAGAACAGCCCCTAGGCCAACTCAAATACCAGTTGTTGCTGCCCACATGCAAGGAGTGAATGTGTAAACCAAGGGACAGCAAAGAGATCCTTCATCACCATTCAGTATCATTGATCAGATGAAGAAGACAAATGTCAATATATCAATGTGGGAATCCCTATCTATCCCAGGCCAAAGAGATCTGCTACAAGCTGCCATGAAGGACTGGCCAACTTCGAATCAGCAAGTTCAGATGTAAGACAAAGTGCTTACAAATGCTTCCCAGCCTGAGGGAAATCATGGAGGTCAGCAAGGTAAAATTTTGAAGCCCCCTCCTTTCTATGTTTCATTAATCATTGGAAATCAATTAGTGCACAATTGCATGATAGACTCGGGGCAAGTAGTTCAGTAATGCCTAAACAAATAGCTGATCAGCTAGGGCTCTAGTATGAAACAATATCCAAAGGGGTAGTGCAGCTGGATGGGACAGCAGTAACAATAGTTGGGGTGATTAGAAACTTGAGTCTTACCTTGCATGCATGTCCAAATGTTGTTGTTTTACAAGATGTATCAGTTATAGACCTTCCACCACTCTTTTCCCTATGCTTGTCAAGGGACTTCACAGCCAAGATTGGGGGATATTTGTCTACTGATTGGTCACACATGTTGTTTAGAACGAGGTATGGAACTAAGGCTACAATCAGGTCAGAACCTATTGTAAACTTCCATATTGAGCCTTACACTCCAAGTCAGATTAATGCCAATTGCTCAGCATTTGATCAAGAAGATCACCCAAGCACTAATGAGGCCGACACCAAGGTTGGAAGCATCTCGGATCTAACTCTTGATGAATGGGCAAACAAGATACATGCATTTGATCCTTATCAAGAAGTGGAAGAATCTGAGCTAGGGGTCTATTGCATACACAAAGAAAATCAGCCTATTCATAGCATCACCAAGCTAAACCACAAAGATGACAATGAGGTATGGCAGCTTTTTTTTGATGGATCAAGGAGCAGACAAGGTGTAGGAGGTGGATCCATGCTTGTTTCACCTTAAGGAGTAAATTACTATTCAGCTTTTAGATTTCAGTTTGCATCCTCCAATAACACTGCTGAATATGAAGCTTTGGTGCAAGGGATGCATTGGGCAATAAAGAAGAAAATAAAGAACTTGCAAGTCTTTGGTGACAGTGAATTGATTGTAAATTAGGTCAAGGGACAACATGCTTCCAAGAATGATCTTCTCAGGTGCTACAAGAATAGGGTGTGGGACCTCATGGAGGATTTTGAGGGTTTTGGCATCAAATCCATTCCTAGGAAAGAAAATCAAGTCACGACAGGCTTGCGGTAGTAGGGGCAGCCTTTGACATTGTGGAAAGCATTCAACAAGACAAAGTACAGAAAAACATCCACATGATTGTGAGGCCTTGAGTGCACGATAACAATGTCGGTTGGCAAGTGTTTGAAAATGACCGATAAATCATCCATTTCTTGCAAGAAGAAGCTGATTTCTCACCAAGAATCAATAAAAGTTGGAACAACAGTATGGTGACCAAGTGGTACAGCTAAGAACTAACAAGTTGCCCAAGGGACTTATCACTTTGGAGTCCATTTTTAACCCAAATGATCAGTTTAGAAAGGAGAAAGCAAACATTCAGGTCAAGAGAGAGGATTCAGTATCCATCTTGGTAGAAGAGAACAAACCATTGCAAATTGGAAGGATGACAACTGAACAAGAAAGGTATGAGTTCATACAACTGTGTCAAGAGTTCCTTGACATGTTTGCTTAGAGCTATGAAGACTTGAAAGGTTTCAATCCCAACTTAGCTCAGCATACCATCGAATTGGATCCAAATACTAAGCCTGTTAGGAAGAAACAAAGACCAGTCAATCCACACATGGAGCCTCTCATGAGGAAAGAATTGGACAAGTTGATTGAGTCAAGGATCATATTCCCAATCAAGCATTCTAGTTGGGTTGCCAACTTAGTTCCAGTCAGAAAGAAGAGTGGAGAGATCAGACTGTGTGTTGACTTCAGAGACTTGAATAGAGCCTCTCTCAAGGACCATTACCCACTCCCTTCCATGGAGAAAATCTTGCAAGTTGTGGCTAGCTCCGAGAGGTTTTCACTACTTGATGGCTACTCAGGCTACAATCGGATTATGGTGAAGGAAGAAGACCAGTTCAAGATAGCCTTCACAACCATATGGGAACTTTTGCATACAGGAAAATTCCATTTGGGCTTTCCAACGCTGGTGCTACCTTCCAAAGGGCAATGGACATGGCATTCAAAGGTTTGATTAACAATGTGGTGCTGATTTACCTTGATGATATCACTATTTTTTCCAAAAATGCAGTAGACCACCTCTCTCATTTGAGGCAAGTCTTCACGAGGTGCGGGAGATTTGGAGTGTATTTGAATCCTAAGAAGTGCATCTTTCTTGCACATGAGGAAAGCTCCTTGGTCATATTTTCTCCAAAGAAGGATTAGTAATTGATCCGAGAGAGGTTGAAGCCATAAGAGCACTACCATTGCCAAGCCACAAGAAAGCCCTTGAGTTTCTTGG